>CM076583.1:341924080-342372573 GCA_034641835.2 Pinus albicaulis
ATTGAAAGGCATGCTGAGAAGCTCAATGAACATGATGGTTGGAAATTAAGTAAGAGCTGGACTCCGACTCTCAATAGATAATTTCTT
Source organism: Pinus albicaulis (assembly GCA_034641835.2). Classification (NCBI taxonomy): domain Eukaryota; kingdom Viridiplantae; phylum Streptophyta; class Pinopsida; order Pinales; family Pinaceae; genus Pinus; species Pinus albicaulis. The sequence continues at coordinate 341,924,168 of CM076583.1, forward strand.
TTTGTGTTTAGATTTTTTTTTCTTGTCCCTCTTTTTATATTTTCTTATTTTCTTTAATATTTTATATTTATTGTTTCTTTGTGATTTCCATAAATAATACAAATAAAACTTTTTATTAATAAAAAAATTATCGTTCACTATTTAGCCCTATTATATTTAACTAAAATACTAAAATTTTATTTGTTAAAATATTTTATCTTTATTTATTTAATTTTACTTATATATATATATATATATATATATATATATATATATATATATATATATATATATATATATATATATATATATATTTAACCCCCTTTTAATAAAATTTTAAACCCCCCCTTTTAACTAAAATTTGATCTTCTCTTTTTATCCCTATAATTTTCTATTATATTAATTAAAAATTTTATTTTTATAATTATTTAATTTTATTAATTAATTGTATTTCTTAACTATTAAATTTTAAATTTTTTCCTAATAACTAATTTACTAATGACTAGTTTTAACAGCTAGTTCTTAACAATTAGTCTTAACGACTAGTTCTTAACAGCTAGTTCTTAACGGCTATTTCCAGGCAATGATGCATCCCCACTATTTATTCATTAAGATCAATTAGCTTCTCCACCTTGTCCTGAGGATGAACCACATTAGTTGTTCGAAACGTCGACCAAATCCTAATGATGTGATTAATCTGAAAGACATTCATCTACATTATGGATCAAAAAAGTCTTAGATCTATTTTTTTTCATTAATTTAATTAATTATATATATATATATATATATATATATATATATATATATATATATATATATATATATATAATTGATTTGTTTTAAATTTAATATAAAAAATAATTATAACTACCTTAATGAATTTAAATGGGTGCGACTTAAATGAAAAGTGGTTAAAAAAAAAACGTGACTGATTGTGCGGTTTTTGACCAGGGAAGACGACGAAGAAAATTTTATTGGCAGACAGTCGACAACAGGTGTGGCAAGATGTTGGGAGAGGGAAAGAGGGACGGGCGACGAGACAGGACAATGTGGTCAGGGGCAGAGCTAGCAAGGCAAACAACAATAAAGTGGATCGACTAACGGGAAACAATGGAATGCGCTCAAACAAGATCGGTCCAATGGTATGATGAGTGTACATGCTACGGAGGGAACAATAGTGCAATACGTCGCAAGAAACGTGGGTGGAAGAGAGCATAGTCGGTTAACAGGTGTGGGGTGATGCAGGTGGCAATGAGAGTCTTGCAGTGGTTGACAGTGTTGGCAGTGGTACAACCGAGAGGGAGGTAGGTATGATCAAACAGAAGAGGGGGACACGACAAGATAAGACAACGATAGAGAAGATCGATGGATGTGGAGGTGTTAAATAGATAAGAAGATCATTGAGCTCTGATACGACAGTTAAAGACAGAAATTACAAAACCATCATGCAGGAGTGTAATTGAATGTAGATTTGTTTAGTAGTGTAAGTAAATGTATTATTGATAAAATATGAATGTTGATTACAATCCTTCATGGCAGTGTGCCTATATAGGAATTAACTGGCCATCCCTTAATTCAGTCATCCAATTATATTAGATAATACAAATGACATAGAGAAATACCTCCACATCCTCATTATTTCTTAAGAGTGCATTTACAACAACATTTTGCTTCCCTTTTGTTGTAGATGATTTTAAAATCATAAACCAACATATTTGTGATCCATTTTTGCTGCTCTTATTAAAATAATATTTGTTCCAAGAATTATTCAAGACTATCATGATTTTTTTTTTACCTTTAATTGTCTTCCCATTAGGCAAGGGTGTCATTGCTTCATGACATGTAGTATTTCCAACATTTCCTTCTCATAAATAGGTTTGTATAAATTCCTTCCCTTGATTGGATGACTTTCAAAGGAAATGGGTCTTCCTGATTGCAATAAAATAGCACCAATGCCATTTTGTGAGGCATCACATTCCAAAATAAAGGTTTTTGTGAAGTATGGTGTAGCTAGGACTAGAGCTTGGTACATTACCTCTTTAAGATTGATCAGAAACTAAATTGGGGGCAAAAATTTGCTAAAAAATTGAAGTGCTCATAATCGCTCCAAACTAGAACTACTAGATAGTTCTCCTCACTAGGAATCCGACACAATTCGTTTTATCGAAAACCGACTCCGTATGAGGAATATAGAAACTGTTGTTTGTTTTCCTAAACAACTAATTTTCTTGCAGAAATGACAGAATGGTGACATGGCAGTCTAGTTAGAAAAAATATATATATTATGGGAATATTACTTCATTTCTCCAAATGACACTATTCCAAGTATCAATTTGTGGTTGTTTGTTGAGTTGGCTGATTTGTCACGTTTTTACTGGTTATGGGAGGAGCCAATGGGAAGAGGACATGTGGTAAGCCTGGAGGCCACCACGTGCCCCCCCCCCCCCCCCCCCCCCCCACACAAAGGTAGAATTATGGTTAGGTAAGGTCGAAATTTCATAATATATATTGTGGCAAAATTATTGTTGGAGGACGGGCAGAGGTCGGGGTCGACCCCGCGACCTGCCCCACACAAACCATAAGTCTTACCACCATACCCGCACAACAGAACTTAATAGATTACGACCTTTGAATATATTGATTTCAGCATGGCTTGACAAGCGGGCGGAGGAGGGGGCTAGTCCCCTCACCATAGATCATTTGGCTATAACCTACGGCGGAGACCTTGGCTAATTGCGGAGGTTAAGCACTAAAATGAGTTTAGTTAACCCTTAATAAATGTTATTTGTGCTAATCACATTTTAATGCAGATTTTGTTTAAAACGCATGTTTAGCGCTAACACCGTCTTATGAAATAATTAACCATGCTTATCTCATAATTAACTCGAGATTAATTCGATGACCAGTTTGGAGGAGTCTACCATTTTTGGCGGGACTCCAAAATTAGCAGCTGTAACTGGAGTTTCTCCATATTTAGAAGGGTTTCCTAGGCCAAAAATGAGGAAACCATAACTGGATAAATTTTCGACCAAATCGGGCTCAAGAAGAGTCTATCCTAGAGGATTTGGATGCTTTGTGTATGATGGTGCAAGTTGCAGAGGCAGAGGAGCACTTCTGTAAGTTTTTTTTTCACTTTGAAGATTAAAGAAGCCTAGGGCCACCAGGAGAGAAGGCCATGTCTAGATCACTTGAAGACCATTTGCAGAGCCAGAAGAGTCTAACTTGAGGTTTTTGGGTCTTCTAAATCCAATGGAGCAAGTTTCAAAGCCATTGGAGCATTGTAGGTGCATGTAATCATATAATTTATTATTAATCCAAAGAGGGCCGAGCCATTCAAGCAGTTCCATGGAGATATAGCCCAGGAGGGGTGAGCTCCGTTATCAGCTACCGTGTAATGTGTTTGTTGTGTATTATTTCTCTGCAATTAACTTGTTGTGTATGAGTTTTTAAAAGCTAATTTACTTAATGAAATTCTCATAAAAGACACATAAACCCTCTTAAAACTTGCTAAATAAAACGATCCCTAAGCACACTTTTATTTAAATGATGAGGAAGCTAGCACAACAAAACTAGTTTGTCCATATTCAGCTCAAGTTCATATCAGAGCACAGTTTAGCTCATTTTAGCCCTGAGATGGTTTGCCAAGGTTAGCTAGAGAATTAGTCATTGGTTTTGTATTCTTGCAAGGAGAGTTTAACTGTGTGCAAGTTTATGTGTGTAAGATGAAGAGAAGAGAAGTTCAAGATCAAGGACTTAGCTCTCAAATTACAACAAAGAAGCTTTTTATGCATTACAAGTGTGATGGCAGCTTCAGCAAGCATTGTTTCTAGTCAATATTCCTTAGCAAGACTCTTTGATAAAGAGATGTTGCAGAAGCTCTACATCATGAGAGATCTCGTGCAAGAGTTGGTTGAAGATAGAAAGGAGAACACTATACTTCAAGAGGAGTTAATTTCCATGAAGGAGGAGAAGCAAAAGCTTCTTGAAAAAGATGAATGAGATGGAGACTCAGCTCCATATTGCAAATTAAACCCTAAACAAGTATGTTCTTGAAAATAAGGTATGCAAATCAAGTTTATCTTCAATTTCCTCTCAAGATGAATGTTTTGGTGCTTTTGAAATACACGCTAGAGGAACAGGGTCCAAATTATTGATGAAAATGGGCTATGAAGGTAAAGGATTGGGAAAACATGCACAAGGCATAGTTGAGTCAATTGTTGTTGAGGAAAGGCCTAGGTATTTTGGTCTTGGTTATGGAAAACATGATGGAGAATGCTCCAAAGCCAAGGAGACACATATAGGTGTTCCAAGAAAGACTTTCATTACATGTCCATTACCTCAAGCTTGTGAAGTTTGTGTTCATGAGAAATGTAAAAGTTTTACATCCACTTTGAAAGAAGATGCTCATAAGCATGCAACTAATGGGAATGGCAAACAAGAGGATTTTGAAAGCTCTAAAGTCATTGAAGCCATTGTTGGTATTCCGAAGAGAGCCACTACCTCATCAAATTCACCTCCTCAAGAAGGCGACAAAGGTGAATGTGCAAGGTATAAATCTACCTTTAATCAAGTTGCTTATAGATTACGATAAACATGGTAAATCTTCAGATAAGATTTGGATAAAGTTTACATGTTCCTTTTGTGGTTTTAATAACCATGTTGTTTTGAGGTGTTGGAAAAAGATAGCCATGCACAGGAAAATTTCAAAGCAAAGGAGGCGGAAAGCTAAAGGTCTAATGGATAATGAAAACCATATTGAAAAGAAGATGCAATTATTTTTCACTCATTGCCATAAGTAGGGTCATCTTGTATACAAGTGTTGGACTTTGTATCCAAAAAGTCATCCATGAAATTTGAAGAAGGTGGAAAGAGAGATTGACAAGAATGGAAAAGAGGATTCCATAATTGATGTGGGTCAAGATGATTCACATGATGAAGTGCAGCTGAAATAAGCGCCATTGAAATGGTTTGGAAATATATGGTTAGATTGATGCAAATCTTGCGTTATTGATGCATTTCTTTTCCAATTGAATGCATTTTTTTTTCTCTAGTATGCATGTTGCATGCTTATGCCAGGAAGGTGTTTGAAAGTGGAGTATGTTAACCAAATTTGTTGCAACAATACCAAAGGTCGAATTGGGTCTAAATTTGGTCATTTCAGCTCTTTAAGTACTCTTACATGCCAATGGGATACTTGTACTTGTGAGAGAGTTGAGCATTGTATACATGCATGAGAGTTTGTGTGAGTGAATAGTGGAATTTTTTATAGTTTCATTGTGCTCGAACATGCATGAGAGTTTGTGTGAGTGAATAGTGGAATTTTTTATAGTTTCATTGTGCTCGAACATGCATTAGTGATTGACTTGTGTTGGTCGATTGCTTTCTTTCTCATGTATGATAGTCAACTTGAGAGTGTTGATCATTTTCACATGCATGAGTGTCAACTTGTGTTGGTCGATTTATTTTTACATGTATGTCATATCAACTTGGAAGAGTTGATTTTGTCTCCAAAGATGAAAGGGAGATGTTGACGAATTGTTTCATGATATGTGAAATTCTTGTTGTTTGGGAGAAGAATCATCAAGTTGTTGTACATGATTTTGTTTGAATTGAGAGTCTATCGTTTGAAAAGGCAGGTTTGGTCAATGAATTTGTACACCAAGATGTAAGGATGCATGGTGATTTTCGCAGGATGTGACATTTGTTGCTTTGAAGGAGCAAAAGAAAGAGGTCAACAAGTTATGTTTCTTGCATGATTTTTTTTTCAATATTAATGTTTTTTCTTGTGACAAGATGTCACACGATTTTTTGGAAGGTCCACGATTTTGGAAGGTGATTAGACTTCATTCTCAAATCATGGAATGAGCGACATGTCAATATTGGAGGATGATGGAATCAAAAAAAGGAAAGTGGACAAGATGCCAAAAAGTTTGTAGCCAAAATAGCAGCCATTGTAGACCATATGATGTGTTGACACCAAGAAGCAAAAGAGATGGCAAATGCATTATTCCAGATGTGGAATCTAGAACCGTGGAGGTAAAAAAGAAGGGTCATTTCTTTTCTTGTGATTACTGATATTGGAACTCATTGTTGTAGTTGACTCAGATGGGCTTAACTTGGAAAAGTGGTTTCCAAGGAGAAGCTTGCATCGTATGCATGCGTGCAAAGGAGGAACATGATTCTCCGTGGGAAGGCCATCAATCAGCTTTCCAAGCACCGAGGGATCGCTTTGGTACAACAAGGTGTTTAATCAGTGAGCAAGCAGCCAACAAGTGTTGGATTGGGTAAACAACTAAAGGAGGACATTGGTTGAAGTGCCAAGCCATTTGCAAGGCAAGGCATGTCAGTGAACCCATATGGTTTTCATGGAGATTTTTCCAAGTAGAATCAAGTTGATAGAACTTGGGAAAGAGAATATTATTCAACTCTCATCAAATAACCAACTTTTGTGGGTCCAAAAGCTTGTCAGTGGGAAGGAGTGATAAAAAACTGAATTGGTGGCAAAAATTTGCTAAAATTTTCAAGTTACTCGGAATAACTCCAAACTAGAACGAATGGATAGGTCTCATCGCCAGGAATTTGGCGCAATTCGTTTCATCCAAAACCGACTCTGTATGAGGAAGATAGAGCCTATTATTAGTTTTCCTAAACAACTAAAAATTTGCAGAAAGGACATGATGGTGACATGGAAGTATAGTCAACAAAAAAAAATTATTAGTAGAATATTCCTTCATTTTAGCCAATGACACTATGCCAAGTGTCAATTCGTGGTTGGTTTTTGAGTTGGGTGATTTTTCATGTTTTTACTGGTTGTGGGAGGAGCTAATGGGAAGAGGACATGTGGCAAGCCCGAAGGCGGCCACGTGCCTCCCCCTTCAAAGGCAAAATTATGGTTAAGTAAGGTCTAAATTTCATAATATATATTGTGTCAAAATTATTTTTGGATGACGGGTGGAGGTCGGGGTCGACTCGACGACCTCCCCCACACGAACCATCAGTCTTACCACCATACCCACACAACATAACTTAATATATTACGACATTTGAATATATTTGTTTCAACATGGCTTGACCGAAGGGAAAAGGAGGGGGGCCATACCCCTCATCACAGAACCTTTGGCTATAACCTACGGTGGAGACCAGCACTAATTGCGGAGGTTAAGCGCTAGAACTGGTTTATTTCTTAATTAATGTTATTTGCGTTAATCGCATTTTAATGCAGATTTTGTTTAAAACACGCGTTTAGCGCTAACACCGTTTTATCAACTAATTAACCATGCTTATATCCTAATTAACCTGATATTAATTTGACATCTCGCCATTTTTGGCGGTACTCCAAAATTAGCAGCGCTAACTGGAGTTTCTCTAGATTTGGAGGGGTTTCGTAGGCCAAAATTGAGGAAACCATAATTGGAGAAATTTTCGATCAAATTGGACTAAAAAAGAGTCTATCCTAGATTATTTGGATGCTCTAAGCATGATGGTGCAGGTTGCAGAGGCAGAGGAGCACTTCTGTAAGTGTTTTGTTTTCACTTTTAAGATTAAAGAAGCCTAGGGCCACAAGGAGAGGAGGCCATGTCTAGATCACCTGAAGACCATTTGCAGAGCTAGAAGAGTCTACTTTGAAGTTTTTCGGTCTTCTGAATCCAATGGAGCAAGTTTCAAAGCCATTAGAGAACTGTAGGTGCATGTAATCAGAGAATTTTCCATTAATCCAAAGAGGGTCAAGCTATTGAAGCAGGTCCATGGAGATTTAGCCCAGGAGGTGTGGACTCCGTTATCAACTACTGTGTAATGTGTTTGTTGTGTATTATTTCTCTACAATTTACTTGTTGTGTATGATTTTTTACAAGTTAATTTACTTAATGAATGACTCATAAAAGACACATAAACCCTCTTAAAACTTGCTAAATGAGACGATCCGTAAGCACACTTTTATTTAACTGATGAGGAAGCTAGCACATCAAAACTAATTTGTCCATATTCAGATCAAAGATGTTCAAAGGCCTGGGTTGCTTCTAAAGTTCAAGAAAATATATCTTTATTTAGAAATGTTGTTAGAAGTGTTGTTATTTTCCAATGATCCTTAACAAACTTGTGATAATACCTACTCAACTACATCCATTTCTTTGAATGGTAAGGAAAATAGATATGTTTGTAGCTCTAATTCTTGTATCCGGATTGAAACCTTATTCTATTCTCCTATCTCTTTGAATTTTTTCCCAGTAGCGATAAACATGCTCATGTCCTTGATTAGACATATACAAAGATCAACTTGTTTAGCAAGATCAATGTTTATACAATTGTGAGTATTGTCAGAATATACAAGTATATTGACATTTATGCCTCTTATGAGCCCTTTAAGCTTCACGGTTGTAGGGATTAATCTTGTTGTCGTGTTTGTTGGCAGAGTGGTAAGATTAATGCTCTTTTGTCTTAGATACTGGTTTCTTTACTTCCGAAGGTGTGGCAGAACGGATTTTGCAATGACTTGTTTTTTTTTTGTCTTTTTGTAGAATTGATTTCTACACTCTGATTTTGTTGGACACAATAGATGTCGACTAAATATGATTCCTCGTAATATTCATCCTCATAGTGTGTGACAACAATTTCTTCATCACTTTCCTGTACTTTAACTTGCTTCCCATCTACTCTTTTATAATAGTGTAAGGACGTGTCTTCACATTTATGTGTTGGAACCCAATTTTCTCCACACTTGTGACAATTATTTTTATTTTTTATCCTTTTCTCCGACTCAAAAGTTGAATTGTCTGGTTCCTTTTCAACTTCATAAGTATACAATTTCTTGTTAAGGAATTTGCGTTGTGATGTCAATTTGTCTCCACAATACCTACATTTTCTTGACTCCTTTTTACTTGCGTATTGTTTTTGGTCTTCGTCTTCCTTGAATGATGACATTTTGAACTTATGGTTTTGTTCAATAAATTTTGTTGCATGCTTGGCTTCTTCAATAGTTTTGGGATTGTACAACTTCAATTCTGCACAGATTTACTCCTTAATACCACATTTATACATTTTAGGAAGTTTTTCATTAGTAAATCCGCTTTATCTTGTAGATAATGCTTCCCATTCTTGGGTGTATTGGGTTACAGACCCTTTTTTCTTGAGACAAATTTTGTTTTTCGTAGACATAATATATTTCTTCGTCATAAAACCTTTTTAGAAAATCATCCACAAAGTTTTTCCAGACAAATGAATGAGCTTAATATTTTTTGAACCACCATAGGAACCAATCATATGCCCCAACTTCCAAATTGTTGGATGTGGTCATGATTTTCTCTCTTTCACCTATTAGTAGTTTCAGTTGAAAAATGGCTTCCATTTTATTAACCCACACGATAACACTTCTATGGTCTTTTCCATCGTATAACGAGAGCTTCTTCTTAATTCATTGATAGCCTTTTTTTGGGAATTTTGTATAGTACTAACTACCTCGAAACTATATTTGCAACATTTTCGGAATTTCATGATGCATTTGCGGAGTTTCATGATTTGGGAAATATGCGCTTTCTTGAGCCTTGGGACTTTGTGCTGGTTCTTGAGAAATTAAAGGATTAAAAATGGATTAACCCTTCCCATTAACTGGTTTTGAATTGCTTGCAACATTCTCTCAATGTTATTTATCTTTTTAATATCGTTTGCTAATTCCTCTTGAGTTACAATTATCCTATTTTGACCTCCTCCTAAGTTTTCCTACTTCTTCTCAATAGTATCGAGACAACATCATACCTTATTGATGTCTTCTTGATATTTTTTTGTGTCTGCTTTTTTATTACTATTCCCCATTTTGTTTCTTTTTTCTTAGCAAAACATTTTTTTTTATTAATTTAATTATATATATATATATATATATATATATATATATATATATATATATATACCACTTTAATGAATTTAAATGGGCATGACTTAAATGAAAAGTGATTAAAAAATGAACTTGAATGGTTGTATGGATTTTTACCAGGGCAGACTACGGAGATAATTTTTTTCGGGAGACAATCAACAACAAGTGCGACAGAATGTTGGGAGAGGGAACAAGGGTCGGGCAACGAGACAAGGCAGCATGGTCAGGGGTAGCGGTTGGAAGGGAAAACAACAATAGAGTGGACCCGCTAACAGGAAACAATGGAATGCACTTAGATGGGGTCGGTCCAATGGTATGACGAGGGTACACATTATAAAGGGAATAAGAGCAGAATGTGTTAGAAGAAATACATGTGGAAGAGAGTGCAGTTGGTTTACAGGCATGGGGTGATGCGGGAGATGATGAGAGTCCCGGAGTGGTTGAAAGTGTTGGAAGTGGTACGGCTAATGGGGACGCATGGATGATCGAACATAAGACGGGGGCATGATAGGATAAGACAATGATAGATAAAATCGATGGATGTGGAGGTGTTAAATAGGCGAGAAGATTTTTGAGCTCTGATACCATAATTAAAGACATAAATGCTAAAACTAATATGCAAGAGTGCAATTGAATGTAGATTTGTGAAGTAGTGTAAGTAAATGTGTTAATTATAAAATTTGGTGCTTCGTTGTGGTGTACCTATAAAGTAATTGACTGACCACGAAGGTGAGTGGTCACACCTTTTGAAATTTTCCCTTTCATAATTAATGGGCCATTAATTATTTAAATTATTCAATTTATTATTAATATTATTATTTAATTAATGTTTTTTATGAATATTTTTTTTTGTAAGCTTCATAGGACATCTTCTTTCATTCATAATCAAGGCAGGTTACAATCATAAAGAGTTGTTCGGTGGACTCAACCTGCCCTTTGGGAGACTAGATCTGTTAGCCACCAAAACACATTATAAGCCATCCAAAATCTCATAAGTTGAAGTCTATCAAACTTGGCCTTGTAGGCCTAAATGTCTAAGTACCAAGGTGTATTCACAACAAAATAACTAAAACAATACCTACTATCTAACATATACATCATATATATAGATAAAAAAAAATCATCAAACATACTAAACACTATTCATCTTTAAAGGACTCTACTTGAGTAGGGTCCTTAGAACTGGAACTGGGTAACTACGACTAAAAGAGACACTCTCGCTGCTTCTCAATACGATCCATGCGAATATTATATTGCTGGATCTGGAATTGGATCAATTGCAATTCCTTCTAGATATCCTGGAGACCAAGGTCTCTTAGCTGAGTTGGTTGACACAGTCATAATGGCTTTAGCCATCAAATTATTCATGAGTCAATACAAAAGAATTTTCTGCTTGTAATGGGTGGTACGACCACATGTATGCCCCAAATCTAGAGCTAATAATCGTCAATTCGCATGCTAGTTAAGCTCTGGCTCCCAAGATGCGATCAACTGACGCTCTTGGGCTGGAGTACCAACTGTATATGCCTGCACTGCTTCCTGTATGACCTGTACATCCATCCTTCTGCCTCTTTTTTTCAGAGGCACAACAGAGGGGGATCCTTTGCCACCTTTCATTTATTCTTCTTATTCTTACGTTGGTCATCATTTCCTGACGCACTGGCACCAGGGGTCGAACGCACCATCTTTCCTATTATAAATTTAACTAAACACTGGGAAATCCCACGGTAAGGAGATGACGAGGGTTGGTCTCAAAATGTTGACCCACAACCACATAACACCCTTTGATTACTCATACCTGTGTCAAATACATTAAAGGCAACCAAGAGACATTGACGTTTAGGAGAGATCCAAGTTTGAAAACTAAGAGGAAACCTTGGAGGCTTCCAACACGAAGGGACGCCGCAACATATCATCATAGTTCCAAAAGAACCATAACACAGAGCGAGACTGAATAATTTAATTCTTTGCATGAAAAAAATGACAAAAATTGGCTCCTCGAGCTTCTAGATTATATACTTCACCACATAATCATCATAGATGAAATGCAAAGTGGAAGCTTTTAGATCAAAAGTAAGAAAGCACCTAACCCTTACATAACCCTCCATCTCACCGCACCAATCGGTATCGAATTTGTAGGGAGAACAACTGAAAACACACATACCCTTTTTAGATCCCTGAACCACACAACTTTCCTATTTCTGAAAACAATATTGCCATCACACTTAGAGAAATTAACGACAGCATAAAATTTCCATGGAACCAAACAGTCTTTTCTAAACTGCCCATCATTCCTATTACCAACAACATTACAACCATCCCTAATTTTTTCCATTCGAATAGGCCACTGACTCTCATGCAAAAGCACAGAGAAAGAGACATACCCACATACCAGTGCCATGAACCAGAGGGTGGTAAGCCCATCTAGGACCCGACGACGCCAACTTAAGCATGCCAACGTTCTAAAATCCGAGTGCCAAATACCTCCACTACTACCACCACCTTCAACTAGAGAAATTGCATTAAACATGTTTCCTTCCTCCACCACTTGGTGATTTACCTCTTCAACACCACCTCTCGTATTATATTCCATACTCCCAACTGTCGGCCTTCACCAAATACCACACATGCTTGGGATAAGAGGTGGACGCCCTTTGGCTATTTTTCCCATATTATCACTCATGTAGTAGATCCCAAGAGGGATATTGTGATGGTTCACACCCTGATCGGGGGATGTTATTTATGAATATTTTATTCATAACAAAGTTTTTAAAAAATTTAGTGCCCTCCTATAAAAGACGTGTGTAATTCCAAAAGAAACTTTTGTTTGAGTTGGGATTTCTTTCATATACATAAGAGATCTTTGTACCACAGTGAATCATTTTTCCAGATAAATGTATCATATGCACAAGGATATTTCTAGAACTTTTGAATGAGTTTCCACACCTCTTCATCATTCTTCTATTCATCCCTTGCTTCAGTTATCCCATTAGGTTAGATAATATAAATGACATAGAGAAATACCTCCACATTCTCATCCTTTCTTAAGAGTGCATCCACAACAACATTTTGCTTCCCTTTTGTTGTGGATGATTTCAAAATAATAACCCAACATCTTTGTGATGCATTTTTGTTACTCTTATGAAGATAATATTTGTTCCAAGAAGTATTTAAGACTATTATGATTTTTTCTTACCATGAAGTGTCTACCCATTAGGTAAGGGCACCATTGCTTCATGACATGTAGTATTTCCAACATTTGTTTCTCATAAATAGGTTTTTATAAATTAATTCCCTTGAATGGAAGACTTTCAAAGGAAATGGGCCTTCCTTCTTGCAATAAAACAACACCAATGACATTTCCTTAGGCATCACATTCCAAAATAAATGTTTTTGTGAAGTATGGAGATTTTCATATTGCCTCTTTAAGATGTTCAAATGCCTGGGTTGCTTTTGGAGTCCAAGAAAATGCATCTTTCTTTAGCAATGTTGTTAGAGGTGCTGCTATTTTCCCATGATTCCTAACAAACTTATGATAACACCTATTCAACAACAAAATTTTGATAATACCTAGTCAAATACATCCATTTCTTTGAGTGTTAGGGAAAATATATATGTTTGTAGCTCTAGTTCTTGTATATGGATTACAACCTTATGGAATTATCCTATCTCTTCAAACTTTTGCCCAGTAGCGACAAACATGTTCACGTTCTTGATTGGGCATTTATAAATATCAAGTTTTTTACCAAGATCAAGTTTTTTTTCCATAGGAAAAATCATAATTTTATTAAAAGAAACAAAATTACATGTTGCATCAACAGGTAATAGGCTAAAAAACCAGCCGAGGCTGGTGTTTGTAAAAACTAATATAAAATGGGGAGAAAAACTAAGTTTTTCTCCCTTTTTTTTCCACCTTCCGCCATTCACCTTGTGATGACGTGGGGGTGACAAGTGCGAACTGATTTTCAGCTGTAGCTGCTCCTACTTCCTTGTCCGAGTCTGAGGTTTCTGATGAGTGATGCCTTTTGTTCCCACCACAGTCAGGTACAATTGATTCTTGTGTGGGCGGGTCCTGTTGTATCTGTATATCAAATGGATCCAGTGTGTCTTTTTCTTTTACTTCTGGGACTATCGTTGACTGATTGTTCCCATCTAATGTGGGGTCCTCTGCTTATTCTTCTATCTCCTCTTATGGTTCACATGGGAAGTATTTCCATCCTTTGGGTGCTTTTCCAGTCCTTCTCTTTCTTCGGTTATCTCTCTTTGCTTCAGGACAAGTATTTTGTAAATGACCAGTATGTCTACAAATTTTGCATCTGAATGCTGTGTTTTCATAGTCTATATGTTGCATCCATTTTTGTTGTTTATATGCAAGTTGAATGCTTTCTGGTAATCCTTTGTTGAGGTATACCTCAACGCAGATACGTGTGAAGGTGAATATTATTTCCTCCAACCGCTGTGTATCTGTTTTAATGTATCTCCCAAGTACATTCCCAATGCCTTGTAGGACGCTGTCACTCCATAAATGAAGGGGGAGATTATTTACCAAGATCAAGTTGCTTAGCGATCAATGTTTATACAATTGTGAGTACTACCAGAATATACAAGTATATTGACATGTTTGCCTCTTATGAGCCCTTTAAGATTCAAGGTTTTATGGTGTAATCTCCTTGTCATGTTTGTTGTCAGAATGGTAAGCTTAATGTTCTTTTCCTTGGGTACTAGTTTATCTACTTCCGAAGGTGTGGTGGAACGTATTTTGTAGTGACTTGTTGTTTTTTACCTTTTGAACAATTGATTTCTTCACTCTTATTTTGTTGGACACGTGATATTGCAACTAATGATTGTTCCTTAGAATCTGAATCCTTAGTGTGTGTGACAACGATTTCTTCATCACGTTCTTGTACTTCAACTTTCTTCCCATCTACTATTTTATAGTAGCATAAGTACATGTCTTCACATTTATGTCCTAGCACCCAATTTTCTCCACACTTGTGACAATTATTTTTCTTTTTTATCCTTTTCTCTAAGTCAATACTTGAATTGTTTGGTTCCTTTTCAACTTCATACAATTTCTTGTTAAGGCATCTGTGTCCTGATATCCATTTGTCTCCACAATATCTACATTTGTTTGACTCATTTTTACCTGTGTATTGTTGTTGGTCTTCATCTTCCTTGAATAATGGCATTTTGAACTTATGCTTTTGTTCAATAATTTTTGTTTCATGTATGGATTCTTCAATAGTTTTGGGTTTTTACAACTTCAATTTAGCACGGATATACTCCTTAAGTCCACATTTATAAATTTTAAGTAGTTTTTCATCAGTAAATCATCTATGCCTTGTATCTAATACTTCTCATTTGTGGGTGTATTGGGTTACAAAACCTTCTTGCTTGAACTAAACAATTTTTTTGTAGACATCATCTTCTTCTTCGTGATAAAACCTTTTTAGCAAAGCATCCACAAATTTCTTACAGAAAAATTAACGAGCTTCACATTTTTCAGACCACCATATGAACCAATCATATGCCTCGGCTTCCAAATTGTTGGATGTGGTCATCAATTTCTCTCTTTCACCTTTTGGCGGGTTCGGTCCAAAAAAAGGCTTCCATTTTGTTAACCCACACGATACCACCTTTATGGTCTTTCCCATCATATTTTGGGAGCTCCTTATTAATTCGTTTATAGTCTTTTTATGGGAATTTTGTATAGTACTAACTACCTGAGAAGTATATTTGCGGCATTTCAAAATTATCATGATGCATCTGCGGAATTTCATAATTTGGGAAATCTTCACTTTTTGTAGCCATGGGACTTTGTGCTGGTTCTTGAGAAATTAAAGGATTTAAAAATGGATTAACCCTTCCCATTAACTGGTTTTGCATTCCTTGCAACATTCTCTCAATGCTATCTATTTTTTTAATATTGCTTGCTAATTCCTCTTGAGTTACAATTATCCTATTTTGACCTTCTCCAAACGTTGCCTGCTTCTTCTCAACATTATCGATACGACATCGTACCTTATCGATTTCTTCTTGATATTTTTTTTGTTTGCTCCATTATTACTATTCCCCATTTTGTCTATTTTTTCTTAGTGGAACCTTTATTTTTAATTATTTTAATTAATTATATCATTAATATACACTAAGGGATGTCGCAGTATATCACCGTAGTTGCAAAAGAACCATAACACAGAGCGTGACTCAATAATTTAATTCTTTGCATGAATCGAACAACAAAAAGTGGCTCCCCGAGCTTCTAGATTATATACTTCACCACAAAATTATCATAGATCAAATGCAAAGCAAAAGCTTTCAGAGAAAAAGTAAGAAAGCACCTAACCCTTACATAACCCTCCCTCTCTACACACCAGTCGATATAGAATTTTTAGGGAGACCAACCGCGCACCCACATACCCCTTTTAGATCCCTGAACCACCAAACTTTTCCATTCCCGTAAACAAGATTTCCATCACACCAAGAGAAATTAAAAACAACATCAAATTTACACGGAATCAAATAGTATTTTCTGAACTGTCCATCATTCCTATTACTAACAACATGACAACCATCCCTACTTTCTTCCATTCGAACAGGCCATCGACTCTCAGGAAAAGGCATAGAGAAAGAGACATACCCACATACCAGTTTTATGAACCAAAGGGTGGTAAGCCCATCCAGGACTCGACGACGCCAACCTGACCAGGCCAACATTCTCAACTCTGCGTGCCAAAGACCTCCACTGTTACCACCACCTTTAACAGGGACAATTTCATTAAACATGTTTCCTTCCTCCACAACATGGTGATTTACCTCTTCAACACCCTCCACCACATTAAATGCCATACTCCCAACTGTTTGCCTTTGCTAGCTACCACACATGCTTATGATGAGAGGTGACTTCCATTTGGCTGTTCTTCCCATCTTATCACTCATGCCGTAGATATCAAGAGGGATATTGTGATGGCTCACGCCCCCGATCGAGGGATGTTATTTATGAATATTTTATTCATAACAAAGTTTTTAAAAATATTGTGTGCCCTCCTATAAAAGAGGTGTGAAATTCCAAAAGAACCTTTTGTTTGGTTTGGGAGTTATTTCATATATATAAGATATCTTTGTACCAAGTGAATCATTTTTCCAGATAAATGTATCAGATGCGCAAGGATCTTGCTGCAACTTTTGAATGAGTATCCACACCTTTTCATCATTCTTCTATTCATCCCTTGCTTCAGTTATCCAAGTAGGTTAGATAATAGAAATGACATAGAGCAATACCTCCACATCTTCATCCTTTCTTAAGGGTTTATCTGCAACAAAAAATTTCTTCCCTTTTGTTGTGGACGATTTCAAAATCATAACCCAACATCTTTGTCATCCATTTTTGTTGCTCTTCTAAAGATAATATTTGTTCCAAGAAGTATTTAAGACTATCATAATTTTTTTTTTAATATGAAGTGTCTACCCATTAGGCAAGGGCGCCATTGCTTCATGACATGTAGTATCTCCAACATTTAATTCTCATAAATAGGTTTTTATAAATGCATTCCCTTGATTGGATGACTTTAAAAGGAAATGGGTCTTCCTTATTGCAATAAAACAACACGAAATCCATTTCCTTAGGCATCACATTCCGCAATAAAGGTTTTTGTGAAGTATGGTGTACCGAGGACTTGCCTCTTTAAGATGTTCAAATGCCTTGGTTGCTTATGGATTCCAAGAAAATGCATCCTTCTTTAGAAATGTTGTTACAGGTGCTTCTATTTTCCCATAGTTCCTAACAAACTTATGATAATACCTAGTCAATAACAAATTTTTGATAATACCTAGTTAACTACATTGATTTCTTTGAGTGGTAGGGCAAATATATTTGTTTGTAGCTCTAGTTCTTATATCTCAATTAAAACCTTGTGGAATTCTCCTGTCTCTTTTAACTTTTGCCCAGTAGCGACAGACATGGTAAGGTCCTTGATTAGGCATATACAAAGATCAAGTTGCTTAGTAAGATCAATGTTTATATAATTATGAGTACTGCCATAATGTACAAGTATATTGACATTTATGCCTCTTATGATCCCTTTAAGCTTCAAGATTTTAGGGTGTAATATCCTTGTCATGTTTTTTGGTAGAGTGGTAATCTTAATGTTCTTATGTCTTGGAGACTGGTTTCTCTACTTCCGAAGGTGCGGTGGAACGTATTTTACAGTGACTTGTTATTTTTAATTTTTGAAAAATTGCTCTCTTCACTATGATTTTATTAGACACGTGAGATTGCAGTTAATGATGGCTCCTTATAATCTAAATCCTCAGTGTGTGACAACAATTTATTCATCACATTCTTGTACTTCAACTTGCTTCCCATCTACTATTTTATAGTTGCGCAAGGACGTGTCTTCACATTTATGTCCTCACACCCAGTTTTCTCCACACTTGCAACAATTATTTTTCCTTTTTATCCTTTTCTCTGACTCAATACTTGAATTGTATCATTCCTTTTCAACTTCATAAGTATACAATTTCTTGTTAAGGCATTTATGTCCTGATGTCCATTTTTCTCCACAATATCTACATTTGTTTGACTCATTTTTACATGTGTATTGTTGTTGGTCTTTGTATTCCTTGAATGATGACATTTTGAAATTATGCTTTTGTTCAATAAATTTTGCTTCATGTTGGCTTCTTTAATAGTTCTGGGCTTTTACAACTTAAATTTTGCATGGATATACTCCTTAAATCCACATTTATAAATGTTAAGTAGTTGTTCATCAGTAAATCATCTATGTCTTGTAGCTAATTGATGGGCCTCTAAATTAAACATAAAATCAGGCCCATCTAACCTTTCTTAGGCCCATCTAACCTTCCTTATGCACATAAAATATATATTAAATCTCTCCTTCTACACTTAATAATGTTTTCTTATGCTTTAATATGTTCTTAGGAAGGTTTAAAGGTAATTGCATATTTGTGCCTAATATTGGTTGTTTTTGTAGAATATTGTGAGAATATTGGGAAAATTATGTAGATTTGGAGAAGGAAATAATTTAGGGACTTTCTTCCTACCATTGGAAGATCAAGATTGAAGAATAAATGAGCACAATGTCAGGAAATTATGGATAAATCTTGGAGAGATTCAAGGGGTTTATTTACCCTCCTTAACTATCAAAGGCAACCAAGCAAACTGAGGATGAAGTGCACTCAATCTATGGTTTACTCGGAGTCAAAATGGACTCATTCACTATTTTATAGGGAGTTGTTGGTAGTTTCCCTGTAGAATAAATAGATCATAGCTATAGCTAGGAAGGGATTCGATTCCATTCAGAACTTTTGTTGCAAGCTATTGAGATTTCTATTATTGTACTCAGTGATTAAACTTTTAGAAATGTAACGAGGCTATTATCTTCCTGAAATGAGAAAAAAGACTCCATTTTACTGATTTAGCTCCAGAGAGTCGGGCTGGTGGGTTAGGGCCCAACCCATGTGCCTCAACTTCTCTGTTGTTTTCATTCTTTTCTTTCTGTCATTTAGCTAGTTTTATTTATGATATTTTCATTGTTGTTATATTTTGTTGTTGTAGATTTAATCTCCTTATCTGCACTGTAGGATAGTCGATGAACTCCATAAAACTACAAGGCAACCTTCCCCTCTCATATTTGTTGATAGAGCTCGAGGAGGGTAGACCTTCCCACAGACCAAAAATGCTTTCTGTTTATGATTCGTTGCTTCTCAAATTAGAGAAGAGTGCAATAATAGTTTCAGTCTTTCTTCCACTATGTAATCACGCATTTTGTCTGTTTTTTCGTGTATGAATCCATAGGTTTGTTTACAGGAATCAATATTATAGTTTCGGAGAATTTCACCCTAGCCTTCCTACTTCATTTTCCATATATGTTTTCACGCTTCCAAACACCTATGTTACACTCTATTCCCTCCTTCTTTTATTGCAGTTGTCTCCCTTTTTATTCACTAAACGCTTGAAAAAACATTAAAAGTTTTACCTCCACCCTTGCTCCTCGAAACTCCCACTCACCATACTTTTCTCATTGCAAAATCGTAGATCTCTTGCGTTCTATGTTTATTCTCTCTCATTCCAAGCCCCGATTGTGATATTTCCTTCCACCTTACCTTTGCCGCCTATCAGTAAAAAAGAACTTCATAAACATTAGAACCCGATCCTTTTTCCTTCAAATAATTACCGAAATTCCTTACCACAATCGAAAATTGCATTTCCCATTTGGTTCCCGCAATACTTACCGCTCCAGTTCGTCGATTGCGATATTATTTTCGTACTCTACCACGTCACCTGTCGCATATCGCATTTCACATTTCACTCCTGAACAACACTTCCGCTACTCTCCAAATTTGTGGTCTTGCGATTTAGATATCACATATCACATCTCGCACTTCCATCACCCATAGCAATCGCAAATCCTATCCCATCGCATTTTTCATTTCGCTCTCGCTCCCGAACAACACTTCCGCCACTCCTCCAACTTTACGATATTGCGAATTGCGATATCGCATATCGCACTTCCATCCTTTCATTGCAATTACACCATCGCACTTTTCAAAGGCTCCCTCTCCAAAGAATTTGTGTGATATCATAAGGTTTAATGAATTCTAAACCCCTCTTTCCACCTCTAATACTTGTCACATGTGTTAAGCCTTCCCTTAGCATCTTTAGCCCTTTTTCCTCCAAACTGCAAGCAACACTCTTTCAAGTTTAGTTAGATCATGAATATTTGCATGGTTAGAAGCATGGTAGCATGGTAGATAGATCATAGGATAAGTAGAGTGCATTTATCCATTTGGCCCATTAATTGTGGTTAGAATTAGTTTCATTTCCTATCATTTCTTTTCATCAATTTAATTTAGTTTCCTTTCTGCAATTTAGTTTAGTTTCATTGAACTCTGACGGACTTCACGGAGAAACCACATAAGTAGCACCCTTTAATAGAGCGGAAAAGGATGACATGAGTAGAATGCATCTACTGTGTATATAGCACTGTCACCTTCAAGTTTGTATGAACCCCAGGTTGATAAAGTAAAGTAGGGCAGCAACCCCTGGGAGTTGCAGCACTCTTGGTGCAATACCAGGGCTCACCACTTTTTGGCGCCATTGTCGAGGAGGTGTCTAGTAGATGCTTTGATTCTGTTTTAGCATTCTTTTCTACTTTCCTTTTTCATGTTGTTTCCAAAATATTGAAAAAAAAAAAAAGGGGGGGAAGATTTTCATGCCTCATAGGAGTAGGGACACTCATAAAAGTTTTAAAAATACTTCTCCAATACCACCCCCCCACTTGACCACGTGGTGCAGTAAGAACCACATCACGATACAATTTTGAAGGTAGAAGAGATGGATGGATATGATGAAAATGAAGAAGATATTATTGGGTTTCCCATTCAAGATATGGACATCAATGTACATATGAAGAACATCCCTCCATCTTTCCTTCCCAAATTCCATGGTACGAGGATAGAGGATCTGGAAACATTTCTCTTTGAATTTGAAATAGTTTGTAAATCTTATGGCTACTTATCACACACTCAAAAATTGAGATTGTTTCCTGCAACATTGAAGGATAAAGCTCTTAAATGGTTCATGAGTCTAGGTACTAATTCAATAATATCAGGGAAGGATATGCAAAAGATATTTCTAGGAAAATATAAAAACCATGATCTTAAAGAAGAAATTTTTAGAATGAATCAAAAAGAGGATGAGATCCTTGAGGATCTCATAGATAGGTTCATGTTTAATGTTAAGAGGGAAAAATTGCCTCATTTAGGATTTCACACACTAAAACCCCTCTTACTTAGAACAATTAGGGATGAGTGGATTGATCTCCTTAATCTCATGAGTGGAGGAGATGTATACCAATTGTCATTTGAAGAAATTTGTGAAACATGCAAGCGCATATCAAGAGGAAGGGAAAGAGTAAGTAAATCCACCTCAACATTGGTAAGCAAGGATGAACTTGGAAATTTTCTTAACAACTTTAAAACAAAAATTCTTAGCAATCTAAGTGAACAAGTATAAATGTTAAGAATGAAAAATGTGCAAAAATAATATGTTGATATTTTTGTTATCCATGCATAATCATATGCTACTAAATGTTGTCCATCATTCCCCGGGTTTAAAGAAGTTTACTAGGAAGACAATGGAGCAAGGCAATCACCAAAGAAGCTATGTTATGTAGCTCCAAGGATACCCTGGCAACCTAGTTAGCTTGATATTATGCAAGGACCCACTTCACAATTTCAAGCTTATTCACATCCATCTCAAACTAATTGGGACACACTCCCTCCTTGGTAACCTTGGCCATCTCAACCCCAAAACTAACCTTGGAAACATGGTTGGCAAGGACCTTATCTGTAAAATCCACAATATCCTCAATATTTCCCTCCATATCCTCCATACCCAACTCCATGCTATCCCTACCATCCACCTTCACCACAATCACAACCTCAACCACATCCGTCTCATATGTCCACCCCCACTCAACTACCTTAGCACCATTTTCAAACCCATACAATGAAGTATCTCAACTCACTTACAATGCTGAGGTATAACACTTCCAAACATCTCCTCACGATCTAGATGGTATTCATCTTAGTTCAAAAAAGGTTTTGCAAAGAAGAGATTTTATTAATTTCATTGAGGGACAACATCAAGAAGAAGAAGATCCAAATGAGGAGATCAAAAGATCAAGGGTTGCACTTGATGAAGAGCCGACATTAGAATCAAATGTTGAGAAAGTTTCCTCATGTTTACCAGCATTTCATCCATGTGTTCTGTTAGCTCCCGAATTGGACCCCAGGCTGAAAAGGGAAAAACATGGTAACAAAACTAAACCATGCTCGGCCTCGTAGCTAGCCCTACAAGGACAGGAGAAGGCTCTCTCCATAAAATATATATTCAATAAAACACAATAGTGGACTGATATTAGGCTAGGTAAAATGATGGGAAAAGGCTTTAATAAAATAAATGAATTAATTTCAGGGATGTGTGGGATTAAAAGGGACAGTTGAAACCGGGAATTAAATCAGAACACAGGGTATTTCATGGGGCAAGATAGGCAAGAAAATTAGCAATTAAAATTCAATAAGGATGGGATGGAAAGACTGGTGAGGAGCTGAAAAGGGCACGATCAATGGATCTTTTTCAAACAGAAGAAAAAAAAACACAGAATATGAATGTTTTCCCAAGGCAAAGCATAAAAAATAGATCCTACCTTTCTATCTTGAAAGCATTCAAAAGAAATGTTTATGGATGAATGGAACACATAACAATTTACATATGAAACAAAGGAGAGAGACAAATGCTAAATCTCATACCACATGGATCCCACAAATTAGAGTTGCATATCTTATTAATCCCTGTCAAACTGTGCAATTGAGCGCAAAATGTTCTTCCACACTGTTCCCCTACTACTGAATTACAGAACTCAGACCTATGATTTACAATTACAATAAATAAGCTGAAATGTGGGAACATGGATCCACAGAAAAAGGGAGTTGTTCTGACAACTCAAAAACTAAAATCAGAATATGGAAGAGAAAAACAACAATTTGCCCCCTAAAATAAGGGACAGCATTACATTTGACTTCTTGGAGATTCGTTGTTATGCTATATGAAGGAAAAATAGGCAATTCGAAGGCAAATTTCCTACTTTGCTGCTGTTGTAACAATATTTGCTTTAATTTAAGCTCTTCGGCCTTTGACTGTTTCCTTTGCTTTCCTTTATTCTTGCTGAAGAAAACTGACTTTTTATAAAACAATTTGAAGCAAAACTGAAATGAAATAATGCTTTCGGTGAAGGGAAACATTTATTTGAATGGGAAAAATGGAAGGGAAGGAGGCAGGACCCGCATCGCAATCGAAATCGGAAGGGGTGGGAAGGGGAATACATTCATATAATAAAACATTTGAAAATATGCATCGCGCTGGTGCCAATCACAAGTGCCAATTGCGAGTGCCAATCGCAATCAGGATAGACGAGAGGGGAAGGCGCATGGGAATTAACATGAACTCCGATGCGATGGAAGAAAGGCCTTTGTAAAATAAATTTAAAACAAAATTTAATCCAACAAAGGGGAAAAAGTTTATTATAATGAACGGGCGGAAGACTTGAGTGGTGGGCGAGAGGGCCAATCAGGATCGGGGATCGGAAGGAGGGAGAGATGTCACATATTAAATTGCCGATTACCGATGGCCCGACTGGCTGCGGGCTGTCAGATCGGCGGGAGCAGATCGACGACTGTGGGGTGGTCGGGAGTTTGGAATCGAGGCAGGGCTTTAGGAAGTGCCGATGGGAATGCTCCGATTGGGTGTAAGCCGTCGGATCAAATGGTAAGATCGACAGTGGGAACACTAATCAGAGGTTTTTCCATCGGGAGTCACAATCGCATCAAAGTTTTTTGAACGACGGGTCAATCAGAGTGCTTATGTTGATATTGCGATGCGATTGGGGAAATAACTAAAGGCGGCGGGTTTTAAATATAAGTTTGATTTATATTACAATGTTTCAAAAGCATGGAGGGGAAGTGGTTTGGGAACGGATTAATGTATTAATGCGATTTTGCCATTGGAAGGGGGAAAAAGGATTTTTAGGGGAATATTAAACTTTAAACACAAAATTAAGGGGAAAAATGGGAAATATGGATTATATGAGGATATAAGGAATTTTACTTCACTTAAGCATAAATTTCAATCCGGAAGTCAGTTTTAAGAGTGCAGTATACCGTTGGAAATCTCTTTCCGGGATTTTTCTGATGGATCTTCTTGGAAGATAATTTGGCACTGAACATGCTGTGAAAAACTCCTCTGAAGGCAGGATGATGACTTTGTGGAGATGGCAGCTTCTGAGTTGTGACTTATTACACATGATGATATAGAATTACATAATGAATAATAATAAAGGCAAAATATCACGTTTTCACCTCAAAACATGGTTTTGAGGTGAAAATTACATCAAGCTGAATAAAATGTCTCTTTGATCTTCCAGGTGCTATGACTTTGAATTTATTGACTTCCTCATGACCTTGTTGATATTTGTTGACATTTGACTCATTAATTTGACCATGGTGAGACCTTAGAAACTAATGAGACCCATCCTATGACCTACTGATATGATTTTGAGAATGAAAGTGACTAACGACTGAGGACCATAGAGAGGAAAATCAGTAAGTACCTCATGAGGGAAAACTGATAAAAAATTACTACCATCAATGAATCCATGACCTAGCGGAATGGTGAAATTTATTCGGTATGAGATACCTAATATGCAAATGCAAAAGAGAAGATTTGATCACTGATGGCAGTATGACTAGACTGACACTAACATGTTCAAGAGAACAATCAGCAAAAAGAGGAATATTTGAATGTCATAATAGAAGAGGACATCCAAGGTGATCCAAATCAGCAAGTGGACAAGGGGCATCACAACTATATTGACATATGGTTCCAAACAATCATTAAGTTTCAACAACACCCTCTTCTCCAACAGTATTTGATACAATCCCAATCAAAGAAATTCATCTCTCATATTCAGGTACATGTCAAAGCATCTATTCCAAGTGTGCACGTGATTTTATCTATCATCTTGATGTGTAAATGGCTCCATTGGAATTATTCCTATACTTGAAAAAGGTTTTGTTTTTTCAACTAGAGTAGGCAAGTGAAAAAAGAAAAAAAGGGAAAGAATAAAATCTCAGGTGAAAACCTCTTTTGAGGCATTTGAGATTCGCTCACTAATTGAAAACCTCCATGAGGCGGTCATTAGGTTGAAAAAAAAGAGAGAGAGAAAAATAAAAGATCCTAGGTGAAAACCTCCTTTGAGGAGCCTAGGGAGAGTTACTAGTTGAAAACCTCATTAAGGAAGCTAGTAGGCCTTAAAAAAATAAATGCATTTCTCCATGTATCTCTCTCTAATGAACACATGCGCTCTCCAACCTTTGCAAGAAGAAAACAAAAAGTTGGGACAAAAATAAAATTTGGTCAACACTTTAGTCAAAGGCAGTCAAATTTGGACTTTCTCATCATGTGCTCAGATGCTCCAAAAGGACCTCAAGCAGATTGCCACATGCAGCTTCAGTAGCAGCTTCAGCAACATCTTCAATATCACATGCAAAAACAAATCAATGGTAAGGCTCAGGTATGCAATCATCTAACCCTTTCTTTGAATCTATTTTAGCTTAAGAAAACATTAAAAAGTGTGAAAATGAAAGTTTTTCTTATATAGCCAAAATAAGTAGTAGAGCAACCTCAGCCTTATCTAGCGACTAGCCTCACTTTTTCCACCAAGAAGAGGAACAAGACAAAAGTAAAAAGGACTTGAGAAAGTGGGTAGTAAGAAGTTCATTGTAATGGAAGACAAGGAGTGCCAAGGGGTAACCAAGGGTGAACTCAGTTAACAGAAAAAGAGTTTATTTTGCATGCAATAAAAATAAAAAATAAAACTAAAATAAAATAAAAAAGGAGAAAAGACAAAAAAATATAAATAATTAAATAAAAGGTGGACCCACCACCTATTGGCATGAAAAATACAATTTTTCTTAAGGCATCTGAGGACCTCCATGTAGCACCCAGAAGAAGAAATGCAAGAAGAATAGCAAGAAGATTAGCTTGAGGAGTAGCACATAGGCCAATAAATAGAAAACGAAATAAGCTAGCATGCAGGAAGAACGAGAAGGAAGGGAGGAAGGATAGGTTACTCATAGGATGAGCAGAAGTTTCAGTAGGGGGGTGATGATGGGACTCTAAATTAGACATAAAATACAGCCCATCTAACCTTTCTTAGGCCCATATAACCTTCCTTATTGTTGATCCTTGGGATTACCCTCTCTTTGACAATTTTCCACCTCATTCCATCATTTTTGCATAATATCACAAACCCTAATCAATGAAGAATTCTTAGTTTTGTCTTAAGGATGCATTTAAATGATTGTCATATTATATTTTCATGATTTTTCTATTTGGATAAGTTTTTGCAAATTAGCTACAGAATGCAGTCTGTTCTGCAGCTAGCTATGTGTTCCGTAGCCACTCTTATGGTTAAGTAGGTTCCAGGTGTCAGCTGAGGAATTGGGCCACATGGGTGTTTCTAGAATCATGCCTATATGGATTCTATCCTACTCACACGGTCCAGACTGACATAAAAATGAGCCTAAACTCATGGTCAAAGATAGAAGTCAAAATACATTGCCTGCAGTAGTAAGACTCCTGATTTTCTCTTCGTAGCAAATCATGAGTCCAACAATCCTATTTCAATTGAAATTCGAGTTAGACACCTGTAGCTAGTTTAACTCGAAATCAGTTATGTAGTTTCCCTTTAAATATTGGTTCCACATAACCGAGAGTTCAGTACATTTCAGATTTCTAAGTGTATACTCTGTTTCCAGACTTTATTTTCATCATAATAAGAAGTTCAATTTGCCAATGATTGTTTGATTACACCTTTAACAAGCTAGGAGTTCAACCACATTAGTTGCAGAGGGCCCTTGCTTCTGAAGGAGGTTTTTATTTGTGTTTTTAGTTAAAATTCCTTTACTATGTTTCAACAATTTCTGTTTCTAACTAGGCTTATGCTTCATTTCCAGTTTTCAAATAGTTTAATGTTAAATCACAATTGTGCAGACTTACTCTTCCAAAACATTTCATGAAAATATAAACTCTGTTTTCAATATTGAATTAAGGATTGAAGTTCTAGGAAACCACAGTTGTTTAGTTTTACTGTTCCTGTCTTTTATTTCCATTAGAACAAAGTTGTCAATTACTGTGTCAACAGATGTTTATGAAAGCCATTTTCCATATGCTAATCCTACATTAAATGGTTAAATATCTCACACATACAATAGTTGAATTTACCTTGCTTATTGTCATTTTCTTTCCAAAATACTAAAGCATAATTGATTTCTCCTAAGGCATCTCAAGAGGCTAAACACTTCACAATTGAATGTTGCAGAAAGTAAATTATACATTAGCTGATTTTAGTTAAATTTTACATGCTTTTACTTTCAAGACCTTCAATTAATTGCAAACAATAATCTTCCTAAAAATCACTCTAAAAGGAATTGATATGATCATGTTTCAAGATGGGATGGTTGAATGATTAATGAAATGCAATATCTGAGTGATTCATTTGCAGATTTTCTTAGTGTTCTAGTTCAACAGGTGTAATTAGTTACCTAACATTATTTCAAGAAGATCACTCTTTACAAATTGAATAATTTGAGTAACTAAACATACCTTAGAAGTTTTCATTACATTTCTTGCTTGTTGTTCTAGACATTAGGAGATTAAAATTACAAACAGTTGCTTGAGATCATCTCAATTGGGTCATACCTAATCATTGAATGATTGAAGTAACCAAAGGTACACTTGTGTTCATTTTCCACTTTCATTTAAGATAGGAATTTTAATTCTTAATCTTAGTTTTAGAAATAGATCCATGGATTAGGAAAAATAAACAAATTAGATAGATGCTTTGTTTTCTAAACTAGGTCTTAACTAGCCCTCAGTTTTTGGTTGTTTTTATGAAAATTAGATTAGTTTTGGAACACTTCCTTTTCTTCCTTCTAAAATCCATTTAGATTCAATTAAATATTTCCATAGTTTTAGATTAACCATTCTTAGATCTTAGAGAGCCAAGAGATCAAGAGATCCTGCTCTTGCTAGGGTAAATAAATCTGCAACTGGAACAGTGAGTAGGGCAGAAATTGGAAACATGCTTGATGAATTCAAAATAGACATTTTAGGGAGTCTTAGTGAACGGATAGACACCCTTAAGTTACAAAACAAGCAGAAAGCCGAAACTGATGCTTTAGCTATTTTATGTCCAAAAAAAAAAAAAAAAAAAAAACATGCTCTGAGAGAATGTCCTCTTGAAGCAAAAGTCATAGAAACCTGTATGATTTGCTCAAAAATCCATGAGACTAAGAATTGTCCTTCAATTCATGGTCTTAAGGCTGTTTTTCAAGAAGAAACAACATCAAATCCTATAGAATCTCTTTGTTTTTTCTCTAGAAGACCTGACAGGGGCCACAAACTCAAGGGTTTAACAACCCAATATATACTCAACCCCCACCAAATTGGGATTCTTGGCAGCAACCTTGGCCTCAATCTCAACCTTGGGCTCAAGGAATGCAAAATCCATATGGAAGGTTCTCTCAGTACTATCAATATCCTCCATCATATCCAAATTATCCTCCCCAAAAAATTTCTCAACAAAGTTAACAACACCAAATCCAAAACCAAAACCAAAATCCACAACTCTCACTACCATTCCTTCTGAGACCAAATCAATTACCTCCCCAACCATTGCCAAACCCAAACAATAAAAATCCTTAGAATACCTATATGATAGAAGGTCAGCAATTTCCAACCTATATGATTACTCCTCTAGATCTTAATGATGTCCAATTAAGATCAGGTAGGATATTATACAAGAGTAAGCCTTCTATCATTCAAGAACAAGACAATTCTGAGGAAGATTCTCTACATCCCAATAAATTTTTTGAAGAAGAAGTAGCTCTTCAAAACCAAAATTCTGAAAATGAAAATAAAAAACAACCAATAAATTCAACTCCTATCATAGAGCAACCATCAGTATCTACTTCTACACCTCCTTTTCCTGAAAGATTATAAATTGATGGAGGAGTATAAAAGCATATTATGTTTCCTAATTATGATTTCCTAGATGAATTGAAAAATATTTGCATCAAAATCCCTTTGTTACAAGCCATCAAGGAAATTCCAATATTAGCTAAAACAATAAAGGAGTTGAGTATGAAGAATTCGGCAAGAAAAACAAAAGAAATAAAAAGAATCCAGCTTGTAGGAAAAATAACAGACATAATGATGGGAAAAATTGCCATTCAAAAATATTTAGATCCCGGAAGTCCAGTTATAAAAACACATATCAATGGAATTGAAATTCCAAATACATTGATTGATTTACGAGCAATGATAAACATCATGAGCAAACAGACCATGGAACAACTCAAGTTTCCTAATCTTCTTTATACTCCTAAATTACTGCAATTAGCAGATAGATCTGTAATCAAATTAGATGGTGTGTTAGAAGATATTTCAGTGTCTTTAGATTCTTGGGAGTACCCTGTTGATTTTATGATTTTAACCCCTAATAACAATCTAGGAGGACAACCACTCATATTAGGAAGACCTTGGTTGGCTACAGTTGATGCTTTCATTAGCTGTAGATCTGGTGACATGTATATTTCTGATGGTAATTCAACTAATAAATTCACTATGTATCCTCCAGCAAGAACAATCACAGAGATAGATGACAAAGAATGGATTGATGATGAAGAAGATATACAACCTCTCTTTACTATTTCAACCATTAGTGAAGATAGCCAAATCTTAAATACAATAGAAAATTATGAATCGTCTCCAAAATATGAACATTAAAAAAATAATAATAATAAATAAATAAATACTGAATATTTTTCATCTACGAAAATGTCTCTTTACTCTATGGAAGAATTTGGTAGCTCTACAGTTGAAATATTTCCAGGAAAACCTTGAACATAAACAATAACTTGGAGAAATTACAACAAGAGAATCTACTCAAAACATTACAACAACATTCATCTGCATATGCATGGGAATACATTGACATGAAAGGAACTAGTCGTAAGACTTGTATACATCACATTTACATTGAGGAAAATTGCAAACCTATCAGACAACCTCAAAGAAGGATGAATCAAAATCTTAGGGAAATTGTGAAATAAGAGTTTAAAAAGTTGTTAAATGTAAACTTCATCTATCCAATTTTAGACAGTTAGTGGGTTTCTCCTTTACTGATTGTACCCAAAAAGAATGGTAAATGGATGGTATACATTGATTATTGAGAATTGAATAAAGCTACCCTAAAAGATTATTTTCCTTTGCCCTTTATAGATCAAGTGTTAGATACATTAGCAGGTAAGAAGTATTTCTCATTCCTGGATGGTTTCAGTGGTTACAATCAAATTCAGGTTGCACCTGAAGATCAAGATAAAACCACATTCACCTATCCATGGGGGACTTATGCCTACAGAGTACTTCCTTTTGGATTGTGCAATGCACCTGCAACATTCCAAAGGGCAGTACTAGAATTTTTTCTGATCTAATACATGATTGTGTAGAAGTGTATATGGATGACTTTACAGTTTATGGTAATACATTTGAAGAAGCTTTAGAAAACTTGGAAAATGTTCTTAAAAGATGTAAGAAAGAAAACCTCTCACTAAGTCATGAAAAATGTTTCCTTATGTTTACTGAAGGGATTGTTTTAAGACATCACATTTCAGGAGATGGAAATAAAGTTGATAAATCTAAAGTTGAAGTCATCTCCAAGTTATCAATTCCAAGTTTCCAAAAGGATGTTAGAAGTTTTATAGGATTTAAAGGGTATTATAGAAGATTTATAAAAAACTTCACCAAAATAGCATCCACACTCTTCAAACTACTCACCAAAGATTGTGAATTTAGTTGGAACTCTGACTGCCAGTTAGCATTTGAAACTTTAAAAGAAAAAATTTCTGAAGCACCCATCTTAAGAGGGCGTAACTGGAAACTACATTTTCACATTTCAACAGATGCTTC
The DNA here is from genome assembly GCA_034641835.2 of Pinus albicaulis. Classification (NCBI taxonomy): domain Eukaryota; kingdom Viridiplantae; phylum Streptophyta; class Pinopsida; order Pinales; family Pinaceae; genus Pinus; species Pinus albicaulis. The sequence continues at coordinate 341,955,622 of CM076583.1, forward strand.
AGACACAACTCTAGGAGTTGTCTTAGGACAAAAAGACTTGATCTCCTATGCCATCTATTACACAATCAAGAATTTGACTCCCACAGAGTTAAATTACACTATAATTGAAAAGGAATTCTTAGCTGTTGTTCATGCTATTAACAAATTCAGACATTACATAATAGGCTATGAAACCTTTTTCCATACAGATCACTATGCATTTAGGTATTTAATGAATAAATCTATTACTAATGACAGAGTTACAAGATGGTTATTTCTCCTGCAAGAATTCAACATTATTGTTCTAGACAGGCCTGGAAAACAAAACACAGTTGCTGATTTCTTGTCTAGAATTCAAAATATCAAAGATGACACTCCAGTCGAAGATAAATTTCCTGATTAATATCTTTTTGAAGTAACTACTCAGACCCCTTGGTTTGCAAATATTGCCAATTACTTAGTTACCGGAAAATTACCTTCACATTTGCATTTTAGAGAGAAAATAAAAATCATTCAATTAAGTGCAAGAGACTCATGGATTACTAATGAATTGTATAAGACAGGTCCAGATCTCATTATTAGAAGATGTGTTCGATAAGACGAAATGCCTAAAATTCTTAAAGCATGTCATGATGAACCTTGTGGTGGACATTTTGCTGACAAGAGGACAACCTATAAAATCCTTCATTTAGGATATTATTGGCCATCCATCTTCAGAGATGCCAAAGAATATGTCAAAAGGTGTGACAGTTTCCGAAGGGTAGGGAAACCTGCTCCTTCAAATGAAATGCCATTGCAACCTCAGGTACTCATTGAACCCTTTGAAAAATGGGTCTTGGATTTTGTTGGACCTATCAATCCTTCATCTAGACAAAAGAAGTATATTTTGGTATGCACTAACTATGTCACTAAATGGGTAGAGGCTAAAGCATTACCTTTTGCTAATGAAGGATTTGTAGTTAATTTTATTTTTGAGGATATATTCACTCATTTTGGTGTTCCAAGAGAAATTGTAACGGATCAAGGCACTCAATTTACATCAAATATGGTGAAAAGTCTCGTGGAAGATTACAATACCAAGCACATAAAATCTATTTCTTACCATCCACAAGCAAATGGTCAAGTTGAATCTATCAATAAGGTGATTGAAGGAATTCTCACTAAGATTGTTCATCTACATAGAAGAGAATAGGCAGATAGGCTTCCTGAAGCCTTATGGGCCTACAAAACTACATGGAGGAACACAACAGGACATACTCCCTATGAACTTGTTTTTGGGAAGCAAGTCTTGTTCCCTATAGAGTTTCAGATCAGAACTTTCAAGATGGCAATCCAATTGTGACTTGATTTATCAGAAGCACAGAAGCATAGACTAGAGCAACTCAATGAACTAGAAGAAATCAGACAAGATGCAGTCCAAAGAACCAATATAGTCCAGCAGCAAAGGGCTCAATGGAATGATAAGTATATCAAAGAGAAAAAAATTCAAGCAGGAGATTGGGCACTTTTGTTTGATTCAAAATTCAAGGATTTTCAAGGAAATTTTAACCCTTCATTGGCTTGGGCCATATGAGATTGAAAAAGTCTTTGATAATGGAGCAGTGAAGATCAGGACAATAGATGAAGAAGAGGTATCTTTTCTTGTGAATGGTCATCGATTGAAAGTATATCATAAACCACTTTCAAAAGAAGAGTTTGTCAAGAAATTTCAAGATAATATTGATATGGAGTTAGTTAAGAAGAATTATTCCTCTTCACAAACTTAGCTTTTATTTTTCCTACATTTAAAAAAATAAATAAAAATTGAAAAAATAAAAATAAAAATAAATAAATAAATAAAATGTATAAGTATGAAAGCCAATTAATGATTGGGATACTTATGCAGAAAATATAGGGTGAAAATGAGAGACCTCTGACACCCTACATTTTCTATTTTCTTTTCTGTAATAAGTAGTGACACAAAACTACATTCATATGTGCAGTCCATAAACTGCAAATTCATTTTTCACACTCCACTGTCATTTTTCAGCTTCATTCCATCACACTCCATTGTCATTCTATTTCATTCCACTTTCATTTCATTTTCACATTCATTCCATAAATCATATTTCACTTTCATTTCATATTTTTCACCCATTCCATTCATGTTCCATACTTGAAAAATAAAAATAATAATAATAATAATAATAATAATACATTCTGCAGTATTTTTCACCCATTCCATTCATGTTCCATACTTAAAAATAAAAATAAAAAAAATAATACATTCTGCAGTTGAGTACATTCTGCAACTGATTCTATTCTGCAGCTAATTTGATTCTGCAGCCACTTTAACAGTTCTGACATGATGATTGCAAGGGACTAAAGGATTATGTTTTGAAGACTACCATGCTACAAAGAGTACCTAAGGAACAACATCAAAGCAAGTCAACAGCACAAAGGTTAAGTTCTAAGGTAAAGTGTAAAATTTTATTTTTAATAGCAAAGTTAAAAACATGAAACATGTATAATATGAACATTCATATGTGTCCTTTACAACTCATCATTTGAATTGATTACAATCCTTGGACTATCTATCAGTCATATCTTTCGTATCAAGTTGCATAACGGTCCATCATTAATACCCTTGATTGATGACTAACGGTCATGATCATGACATGACCTACTTGTCTACGTCTCTCCAAGAACATATCACTTATTTATTTCCTACAACTCTTCATAACCCTCCATCAGATCCGTAGCTCATTCATCTCCATCGATTCCACAGCCAATTCATTTCCATAAAAAAGAGGGGTAATTCTGAAGGTTGAAAGTACTCTACATAAGAGAAGGATGGATTTGATTGTTAGAACAGAACCAAGGGTAAAATACATGGAAGGATACCCACAGGTCAAAGAATTACTACAACAAGCTGGATGGTTGAGATTCATCGAAAAATTCAATGGTTTTCATAAATAAATTACAAAATCCTTTGCCCGGTCTTTTGATGGAACCGAAGTAGAGATTGGGGACATTAAATTTGCAATGACAAAGTCATTCTTGGTTGAGGCTACAGAACTTCCAAGGCATGGAGAAATATGGTTCAAGAACAAAGAGTTCCATAGTGAATCTTGGAAGGTGATACTCAAAAACCCACGTATGGATGTCTCAGTTTTTAGAAAAGGAATCCCCAATACAACTCTTAAAATCAAATGGAGAAATATGCTCTTGATTTTACAGAAATTCACAACTTGTGAAGGAAGATTTGGAACCATGTATGTTTGCCATATCTGTTTATTAATGAATTTTCTAGAAAATGGTGAAATCAACCTTCCTTTCTTTCTGCTCAATAGTTTAAGAAGGATGGCCTCAAATGTACAAAAGAGAATACAATCCATAGAGACCACCATGCATCATCATGGTTTGGTGAAAATATTGATTGAATTTCACTTAAGGAGCATAGGTGACACTTGGGAGGATTTCCTTGTTAGGAATCATTTTTCAAGAACCACCAGAGTCACCACCAAAGGAAGATATTGTCAGGAAAAGCAGAAGAAAGAAAACTGAAATAATTATTGAAGACAGACCTGAAACTTCATCACAGAAGAATGATGAAAAGCTAATTTATGAGGAACTGACATAAATTAGGAAACAAATCAAGGCTAGAGGAAAGAAAAAGAAAGAGAGTGAGGTTGCAAATGAAGGGAATGAAATTCCTCCAAAACTAAGAAGGAGCTCTAGACTTCAAGGCATTGTGAAGAAGACACTAACAAAAGGGATAGAGCTTATAAATATAGAAGAGGAAACCCCAGTACCATCACCTGCTTATATTTCTCCTATGCACATTCCTCAAGAATCTCATGTTTATTATTTTGAAGAAGGCCCTAACAGAAGATCTGTTGGCATAGATCCAGTTCAACAACAGATATATGATTATGTAGAATCATTGGAGAGAAGAAGTGCCTCAATGAACCCAGAACCACCTGTCAATCCACAAGAACCTCTAATTGATGCTCTTAAGTAGGATACTTATGAATTAGAGATATTTAACAGACACATCAAGCAGGAGAATGAGATTTTGAAGGAACAAAACAAATTGGACAAGGAAATGCATGATAATACCACTCTGCAGCTAGGACTATGGAATAAGAAAAATAAGAAATTGAAGAAAAAGAACAATTCATTGAACAGGACAATCATTAACCTTAAGTTCAAACTTCTTATGAAAAAGCATAGACTGACGTTGACTTAAAAGAAGAACAAAAGAAGAAGATTAGATGTCCTAGCTGAGGTATCTGAGCAAATGCAATAGAGGAGAAGAACTCATATTTTTATCAAATTGCATGAGGACGTGCAATGATTTTGCAGTGGGGGTATGTTGATCCTCAGGATTACCCTCTCTTTGACAGTTTTTCCACTTCATTCCATCATTTTTCCATAAGATCACAAACCCTAATCAATGAAGAATGCTTAGTTTTGTCTTAAGGATGCATTTAAATGATTGTCATATTATATTTTCATGATTTTTCTATTTGGATAAGTTTTTGAAAATTAGCTACAGAATGCAGCCTGTTCTGCAGCTAACTATGTGTTTCATATCCACTCTTATGATTAAGCAGGTTTCAGGTGTCAGTTAAGGAATTGGGCCACATGGGTGTTTCTACAATCATTCCTACATGGATTCTATCCTACTCACACAGTCTAGATCGACATAAAAAGGAGCCTAAACTCATGGTCAAAGATACAAGTCAAAATACGTTACATGTAGCAGTAGGAATCCTGATTTGCTCTTCGTAGCAAATCATGAGTCCAACAGTCCTATTTCAATTGCAATTCAAGCTAGATACCTGTAGGTAGTTTAACTCGAAATCAGTTATGTAGTTTCCCTTTAAATATTGGTTCCACAGAACCGAGAGTTCAGTACATTTCATATTTCTAAGTGTATACTCTGTTTCCATACATTATTTTCAGCATAATAAGAAGTTCAATTTTCCAATGATTACTTCATTGCTACTTTAACAAGCTAGGAGTTCAACCACATCAGTTGCATAGGGCCCTTGCTTCTGAAGGAGGTTTTTATTTGTGTTTTTAGTTAAAATTCCTTTACTCCGTTTCAGCAATTTCTGTTTCTAACTAGGTTTATGCTTCATTTCCAGTTTTCAAATAGTTTAATGTTAAATCACAATTGTGCAAACTTACTCTTCCAAAAAAATTCATGAAAATAGAAACTCTCTTTTCAATATTGAATTAAGGATTGAAGTGCTAGGAAACCACAGTTGTTTAGTTTTACTATTCATGTCTTTTATTTCTATTAGAATAGAGTTTTCAATTGCTGTGTCAACATATGTTTATAAAAGCCATTTTCAATATGCTAATCCTACATTAAATGGTTAAATATCTCACATCTATAGTAGTTGAATTCACCTTTCTTATTGTCATTTTCTTTCTAAAAGACTAAGGCATAATTGATTTCTCCTAAGGCATCTCAAGAGGCTAAACACTTCACAATTGAATGTTGCAGAAAGTCAATTATACATTAGTTGATTTTAGTTAAATTTTACATGATTTTAATTTCAAGACCCTCACTTAATTGCAAACAATAATCTTCCTAAAAATCACTCTAAAAGGAATTGATCTCATCATGTTTCAAGATGGGATGGTTGAATGATTAATGAAATGCAGTTTCTGAGTTATCCATTTGCATATTTTCTTATTTTTCTAGTTCAACAGGTGTAATTAGTTACCTAAAATTATTTCAAGAAGATCGCTCTTTACAAATTGAATAACTGGAGTAACTAAACATGCCTTATAAGTTTTCCTAATGAGGTTGGTTAAATAATACAAATATGTATTTGCATGGTCATATGAAGACTTGAAGACTTATGATACAACTATTTTTTAGCATAAAATTCCTTTGAAACCAGGAGCTAAGCCATTTCAACAAAAATTGAGGAGGATAAATCCAATCCTACTGCCAATTATTGAGAAAGAAGTAAAGAAATTATTAGATGCAAAAATAAGTGTTCTTTTAAGATATTCTAAATGGATAACCAATCTAGACTCTAGTTCCTGTTAGGAAGAAGAATGGAGAAATCGGACAGTGTTGATTTTAAAAATTTGAACAAGTTATCGTTGAAAGGTAACTATCCACTTCCAAAGATGGACCAATTGCTTCAGAGAGTAACAGTCTCTAACAAGATTTCAATGTTAGATGGTTTTTTGGGGTACAATTAGATATTGGTCAGTGAAGAAGACATATAAAAGATAACTTCATAACACCATGGGGTACTTTCATGTATGCTAAAATGCCTTTTGGTTTGATAAATGCATGGGAAACATTTCAAAGAGTCATGGACTTGGAATTTGTAGGAGAAACAAATAAGTTCAAGGTAATCTATCTCGATGACCATAAATTTTTTTCAAAATCAGATGCATAACACCTTGAAAATTTAAGAATTTGTTTTAAAAGATGTAGGAAATTTGGAATTTCTCTCAATCCCAAAAAATGAGTATTTTCCGCAAAAGAAGGAAAATTGTTAGGACATATCATGTCAAAGGAGGGAGTCACACGTGATCCTAAATGAGTCTCAACTATCTAGATAATCAACTTACCCAAAACAAAGAAAGAAATTCAAGTTTTTTTTGGGATTTTTTTTTAAGAAGGTTCATACATAATTATACTGAATTTTTCAAGGATATTATAGATATGCTTAAGAAAAATCATGAATTCAATTGGAATGCATAGGCTAGAATTTCATTTTCTAAAATTAAGAAAGCAATTTCAGAAGCACCAGTGCTTTCCAGTCCTTATTATTCAAAATTCTTCAGTATTTTCTCTTTTTCTTCAGATGCCACAACAACAGCAATGTTATTTCATAAGAAATGAAGACCATCATGAGAAACCAATTACTTTCTTTAAAAAGTTATGAGGGATGCAAAACTAAAGTATGATATAATTGAAAAACATGCTTATGCTTTAGTTCAAGCTTTGAAAGCTTTTAGAATTTATGTGTTGCATTCTTGCATAATTGCTTATGTACCTAATAATGTAGTAAAAACAATGTTGACTCAACCTGATATACATGAGAAAAGAGGGATATGGATTGCTAAGGTCTTGGAGTTTGATTTAGATATCACACCAACAAAGTTACTTCAGGGTTATGGTCTAGCTAAGCTATTGGAAAAATCAAATTGTAAAGTTTTGGGCATCAATTAAATCATGCAAGTTTCATGTGTTTTACAGGATAAGAATCCCAAAGAAAATTCTTCTAGTTCAACACTTGTACCACTTCCTTTGCATATTGATGAAATTTTTTATCATCAGATTGTTATAAGGATAATGTACAATTCGTGCGATATTTTGAATATCCTTTTGAGTTCACTAGGAATTAATGTAGATCTCTTAAACTAAGAGCAATGAAATATTGTATAGAAAATGCAAATTTGTATTGGAAGGACCCATTGAACATTCTTTTATTATGTGTTGAAGGGGTAATTGAACAGCTTCATGAAGGAGTGTGTGGAGGCCATTGTGCTTGGAAAGCAAAAACACATAAGATATTGAGGGCAAGCTTCTATTGGCCAAAGTTGTTTGAACAAGCAGGTTCAAAGGTACTAAGTTGTATTCCTTGTCATATTTTTGCAGGAAAACAAAGATTAGTTTCCCTTCCTCTCATTCTAGTTTCAGTTGAAGCTCCCTTCTTATAGTGGGATTTAGACTTTATTGGTGAGATAGTGCCTTCTTCCAACAATCAATGTGGGTATATTCTCACAACAACTAATTACTTTACAAAATGGGTGGGGCTATTCCTATGAAAAATGAAACTGATTCTGTGGTCATGAAATTTATTGAAGAAAACATTTTGTCCAGATTTGGTTGTCCAAGACGAATATTTACAGATAATGCTCAAGATTTTAGTTCCATTAAAATGATTGTTTTTTGTTAAAAATATCAAATTTCATTAAATCACTCTACACCTTATTATACACAAGGGAATAGATTACCATAATCATCAAACAAAATTCTGATTAAAGTCCTTAAGAAGGTGTTAGCAGATCATAAAATAAATTGGGACAATCATTTGAAATATGCAGTTTGGGAAAACAAAGTTTCACCTAAAAGATCCACTGGTAAATCTCCTTTCCAACTTGTTTATGGAACGTAATCTATTTCCCCCCTCAATTAGCATTTCCATTCATGAAGCTTTTGCAGGATTCTTATGAATAAACTGATGGTTTCTAAAAAAGGATCAATCAAATTATTGAACTCAATCAAGACAGAGAATAAGTTCAACGCAAACTACTACAATATCAAGACAAGATGAAAAGTTTGTTTAACGAAAAGGTGAAAGAAAGATATTTCAGACAAGGAGGCTTAGTTCTAAGATGGGATGGAAGAAGACGAGAAATGAAAGCATGGAAAATTTGATAATCTTTGGTTGGGGCCATCAACATTACATAAGTCAAAGGAAAGAATAATTTCATTATTCATAATATGGAAGGAGAATATTCCTCATTTCCAGTCAATGGGAAATATTTAAAGCATTACGTCCAAAAATGAATAAATGCATTTCATCGTTATTGTACATAATCGGTTTGATTTAAATTTCAAGAGAAAGTGTAATTTTCTACAAAAAATGACTCCATAGACCAAGGAGAAGGCACATGGATTTACACGTTCTCTGCATCCTGCAGGGGGAAGCAATCCCCAGATAGATCCGATGTTGTAACTTGTTTTTACCTATGCAATTTATTTCTAAATTTTATAATTTTGAAAACAAAAAATAAGTTAATTTTATTAGAAATTTGTAATAAAGTCGAGCATATGTTAAAATGTTGATTTAATAAGTATAGGCACAAATAATTTGTTCAAATGTTTTTGAAATATTATTTCCAATGAAGTTATCATCCAAGAATTTTTTTAACGCTCCAGATCATAGTCGCTCAAATCAACATACAATAAAGCATTGCGGGACCCCCCCGCACTCCCGAAAGTTAATGAGGCGAGGAGGTGTCCGCAAAACAGTTTTGTACATGCCGCCCACCATGAATTACACTCTATACATACATTGTAATTCGAAGAAACAAGGGGTGATCTTTTGAGAGTGAGTCAATAGACATCATTGTACTTTTCTAGAATTTTTGAAGATAATCAAAGGCTTCCGACTTTAGTTCTAACAACATTTGTGTTCATGTGAGTTTTTCATGTGTAATCATTTATGTTTTTCATCATATGTTCAAGGTAACATAGGAATTAGGGTAAAGCTAAGTTAAGGATTGACTTCCCTGAAACCCACTGCAAAGTTATAATCATTATTGAAAATAGCTAATTGAACATGTTATTTAAATTAGTACCTCTACATCATTAAATTATTGCCTTATGTCGTCTCTTGAATATATGTGTTGGCTGTAGAAATTTCTCTACACGCTTCTGTTATATCTGATAAAATAAGTATTTAGGATGAATGTTTAATTCTCAAATATCTTCTTGTTTCTTTTGTCATAATCAATTGAAGGATTATATGTTCTTAGTATTGAAGACCAATATTTTGAGAAGTCTTTAAGGTTTTTGGATTATATTGATGTAAATGGTTTGAATCATTGGTCATCCATTTAAATTAAATCCCTCACTCAAATTCTTTGGCACAATTCCCAAGCCTAAAACTGCTTCCAAAGGTACAACAATAATAACGCACCAAAAGAGGGTTAAATACAAAAAAAAAAAAATCCTCCCAAATGTAAATTTCATTTTTACTATCTACAATGTTGTAGATATCTGAAGCACCGATGCCACTCTTGCCTCATGCAAGCGCCCTAATGTTGGTGTTTCTCTTACTCACCATCCTTCCATACCGTGCACAGCGCTTCACTTTCAATTTTTCTCAAACTATGCTGAAATTTGTTTTTCTCAATTATGTGTCAACAATGCCTCCCCAACGACCAAATGTCTATGTTTCTCTCTGATTTATTTTTTTAGCGAATTATAATTGAAAAATAGGTTAAAAAACCACTGTTTATATATATATGTGTGTGTGTGTGTGTGTGTATATATATATATATATGAATAGATATACACACACACACACACACACACATATATATGTATATATACATATATATATGTATACATACATATATGTATACATATATGTATATATATTTATATATATATATATATATATATATATATATATATATATATATATATATATATATATATATATATATATATATATATATATATATATATCCTACGTGGTGTGTTTCTACTACTTCTACTCACATCGATATAGGTGCACTCTCTAAATTTATAGGGTTTATTGTCGTTAGGTGTGTGAACCTAATGCATAGTTATTTTTGTCATGCATTTAATAAATGAAAATGCACTGGGAAAAGCTATAAATTGCAGTTTGGTGCGTACATTTTAAGGTTACACCCGGTGTGTTTTTATTTACTAAATGCGCCACAAAAATAATATTAAAAAATATAGGTCGGTGTGTTCGATAACGTGAACATTTCGTACTGGTGCACATCGGTGCATAAAGATGCACCGTAATGAAAATGTGTATATGTCAACCAAAATCGATGTGTCATATGTATGTACGCACTGCCTCTGCAATTGTGTTTGATAGCGCACATGAGCTGGTGCATTGCTGTTTTTTGGGTGCACAGGTTTTTATTTATTTATTGAAATTTATCTTTCCATTTTTATAAATACATTTTTCATTTGATAAAAAATATATATGTTTTATGTATGAGGATGATGTATTTTATATGTGAACCATATAGCAGATGCGTCAAAAAAGGTAGCATCAGCAAGAGCAGGAGCAAATGGTGGACCAATAAAATGTGTTCCGACAATGGGAGGCCCGAGAGAGGGAGAGGAATTTATACCCTCGCCCTATTAGCACACCGACTCGAGCACTCTTGAGGGTTGTAGTCCTCCTTAAGTACTATGAGGAGGTTACATACCTGAAGGCACACTCTATTATGTTAGCACATCTGATCCACCAGTGGAGTGTCCAAGAGTAGGGTTTCCATGTCGGTCCTAAGGCATGGTATAAGCCCTCTTAGGAGGACATATATTTTATTACTGGCCTATCTATGAGGGGAGGAATTTCCCCAGTTCCATAATGTCTTCCATGGGGTTGTAGCAGAGAGTCAACTTATCTACTCTCAAAGGTACGTTGGGACTATGTTGTTCATCCAATACATTTTCAAGTGCGTGGTGAACAACTATGGATTGCTTCTTTTGCTGCACAAAAGGTTAGGCACCTCTCATTATTAATGATAACCATTGCACACTATATTAGTGATGGGTATCACATTAGTTGACCTCTTTTGTATTATCTCAATTTTTTGATTCAGGCGCCACGATGTATCAAATGGTCTTCCATTTTTTTGAGGTAGTTTTGTATGGCTTTAGATAGATTTCATGCAATAATACATGGGAGGATGAGCTTCCCTTTCACTTCAGAGAATTTTTGTTTATTTTTTTAGAGGTTTCCAGAGACGAGGCCTGCATATGACCATCGCCATCCTAGGCCAATGATTGAGGTGAAAATGTGCATGTGGGGCCAGATGATGCCCAAGAGGGTGTCAAAGTATCTCACTAGGATTTCTACCTAGGCACTGGTGCTACTGGCCAATGAGGATGACCACGCATTTATATTGTTGTCGTTTCTGTACGCAGGTATTAATTGAGGACAGAGTCCCAACACCCACTTCACACCAGATGAGCTTGCAAATGATAGAGGTAATATTAGTGTTTTCTTTAAATTAATCTAGTTTCATGTTATTGTCTTGATTAAGTAGAATACAATTTATTCTAGCTCGTTCTTTAAATTGTTTGATGAAATTTTTTAATATATATATTTTTATATATTGCAATATTTTTGTTCATGTTTATGTACTTAGTTTAAATGTTGGTGTTGATGTGTATATTGTCAGGTCATATTAGATATGTTCATTTAATGTGCTTGCAGATAGATGTATACGTGATAAAAATTATTTGACATGACATGTATATTAATTTGAGGATATGTGGGGTGATGATGTTAGATTTCAATATTTGTGTTTTGTTAGATGTGATCACGATGAGGATGCCCTATTAGATTATTGGATTTGTGTGCTAGCTAATTATGTTTAGATGTGCTATATGTGTATATAATTAGATGATGGTAGTGAATTTGAATGTGTATCTTAGATGATATTTATGTTTGTTAGGTGGTTATTATCGTGATTTTTATTTTTATGAAATAATATTTATTACAGACTATGTATTGGTGAACTTATATCAAAATTTTATATATGAAGTTTCATGCAAAAAAACTTACTTTAAAAATAAAATACAAAGATATTTTTATAAATTACAAAGTTTAGTATGGTTGAAACTATGATTATAAAATTACGATGAAGATTTTTCTATTGCTTAGATAGTTCATCTATATTCATTCTAACCTAATCATTGAAATTTTTCAATATGCACAAGCAAAAAATAATTGAAGGTAAAATAATTTAGTTAGTTTTTGATAAGACGAAAATGTGCCCCTCATTCAATTTTTAATATAAAATATTAAATATAATAGTTTATTCAAAAATACAATTTAACCAATGAAATATTACACTATGATCAATCTATATATAGAGATAGAAAACCAATACTATAAATCCATTTTAATCACAGATTCAATCACTAAAAGAGATTAAATCTCTTGACATGTACATCTTTTTTCAAGTTTTACATTCTAAAAAGATATTTTCATAAAATGAGATCTGATCCCTCTTGGCTATTGGTAAATTTGTTGTTAAGACGGATCTATATTGGTTTATAAAATTCAATTTGTTGTTAAATTTTAAAAACTTAAAGTTAATTAATTTAGATTTACCATAACTTTGAAAAAAAAAATTTATCTTAATGAAATTTAATTTATCACTGAATTTATGAGATTTTTAAACAATTTTTATTTAATATTTATAATAACTCTTACCAATTTAAATTATAAATTTCTCTCTCTAAATATGAGGAACAAGAAACATAAAATAAGGCTTGCAAAGTTACTTGTAGTTCGGGATTTACTCTATTGGGAGTTCTCCCTTAAAGAAGCAAGTGAATTTTTTTCTTGTAATAAAGATATAACATTTTGGTGTTATTTTGCTTTTTAATTTATTATTGTATTGGTTTAAATTTAGCTCTTTTTAACCCCGGATGCAGGTGAATATAGCTGACATAGGGATCCGAGGAGGTTTGGTTGGCGCGTGGCAAGGCCACAAGGTAGCCGGCCAACTGCATTCACTTCGCCCCGGACGCATTAATTCTCTGGCTCATCACACAATTCGGCATTCAAGCCGGTGGGGAGGACGAGGCCATTACCATTACTCGACGCCGTCCTCCACCTGCAATTGCACTCTCGCCTTCTCGATGCTTCATCGCCGGGCTCTGTATTTTATCTGGATGGTCACCATGTATCAGTTGATCGCTCCTCTCGGCTCTGAGTGCCCTCCGGAAGCCAAGATTGCCAGCTCCCGAACTGCTCTGGGTCGGAGGTGCGCTCTCCACTGTTGTGTAGAATTCATTCCCGGCTCTCACCACTGTCAAAGCACATTGTGCCCCTGGTTTCTTGCTGTTCCGCCTCAGAATATCTCACCTGGTCTGTCGCTGCCTCCTTCGCCTGCCTCGCTGCTTTTATCCCCACCCCGCCTGCACTCTCCTAGCAAGAATATGCCTAGGCTTCGGCACAGGCTCAGATGCCGCAGATGCAGCACCCGAGCCAGGCCTGCCTCCAGGCGCCGCTCCTCCTCCAGCCCTTCGAGCTCCCCGGATTCTGATTTCCCGCGTCGCCCTTCCACTCGAGCCTCGAACAGGCGCAGAGCTCCGCCGGTCCACCACCCTCCCACTTCTCCACGCGGCGCTTCTTTCCCTCCGCCACCCTCTGAACCTCGCAATCCCGAGTCAGCTCTTTTGGCTAACCCGTCTACGGCTCTGTTCCACTTCCCATGTGTCACTGCCCAGCCCATGGTGGTGGCGACCATTTCAGTGAAATTCAAGGAGCTCCCTCAATTCAGTTCGGTGTCCCTACCTCCTGTGCATCCGGGGATTCAACTCCACACGCCCGGGTCTGACCAGGCTTTCCACACAGCTCCGTTGAACTGCTCTCGCGACACTGAGGGAGGCGCGCATGGAGGTGGCAGCACCAATTTCACAGGCACGCCACTGGAGCAGAACGACGCAGGCGAGGCAGCGAATCCCACTCAGGATGATGATGATTATGGCTATGGATGCCGAATCATAGAAGAACCCCCCTCCGACGATTATGGTCTCTAAATTTTCCAGTTTTATTGCATCTTTCAGGTCAGAGTTCTTGTCTGGTTGGAGTCTTCAAAATTTTTGGCCTGTGGGCTTGATCAAACTCTGTTACAGTCCTAGGTCTAAGTTTAATGATAGTTCATACTGCTACAGTTTTCAGATTTTCTGTGTAATGCTGGTTTCCTCCCTTGAGGCAGCAATTAAACTCTCTTCACGCTGGTTTCCCCCTGTGGGCAGCGATTTTTCTGTTATTTTGCTTAAACTCGTCCTGCGGTTGAAGACGCACCTCTGTATGTACCATATTTTCTTACAGTAATAGAATTTAGTCTTATTTAGAAAAAAAAAAATAGCTCTTTTTAATAATAAATATGAGTTAAATAATACAAAAATCATATTATATTGGATTTAAACTTTTGACAAATAATATATTTGATTATTTATTAATGAACAACTCAAAAAATATTATTTTTTCCACATACTTATCATGATATAGTCACTAAAATTCATGTTTTCACATTTCTTCTTGCTAATATTACATCATGTTCACAATGATAAAGACATGTCTACTTTAAATAATTTACTTATAAATACATAATAATATATATTTATTATGAAGAATTTTTCGGTAATAATCACATTAAAATGAACATTGTCGACGCGTTTCGAACCGACCAGTGTGGTTCATCATTAGGACTAGGTGAGACATTAAAATGAACATTGTCGACGTGTTTCGAACTGACCAATGTGGTTCATCATCAGGAGTAGGTGAGAGATCAGATCCGGATATGATCTCTCACCTAGTCCTGATGATGAACCACACTGGTTGGTTCGAAACGCGTCGACAATGTTCATTTTAATGTAATTATTACTGAAAAATTCTTCATAATTTTACGATGGATCACAAAAGCCAAAATTCTATAAATATATATTTATTTTACATAATCTAAATAGGAAAGAAAAATGCATCACCAAGTCTCTCACATAGTCAAACAAATGTCTCTTAATCGCCCATCACATTATTTATCATTTAATTCTTAGCCATAAAATATTTATTAATTCAATTTTTATTTATAATTACCATTGAAAAGAAAAGTCAAAATTGTCCCATTATCCATGAAGAAAAAATTAAAACCTCTCATGCATCCATTTAAGCCCATTTTTTTCTCTTATGGTCCATAAAAAGATGTAATCATGATTTTATACATGCATAAGACCTCCTTTTAGTTTATATAATGTTGCAATAACTGTAACTTGAATATAGTAAACATGACTTTACCTCTCATGTCAAGAATTTAATCTTACATATTAATACACAAATTTTTCATTGTTAAAGTCCTCGTATAGTTACCGCTACATTATTTATATTGATTTTTAACTAAACAAGAAGAAGAAACATGTGAGCTCGATAATAAACCATTAAGTATATAAATCGAGAATAAATCTTCAATGTTGTCTCTAAATTCACTATTTCTCATTTTGATTAAATTCTTCTCATTTTCCTACTTGACAAGGATTGTGACCTTGAATCCTTATTATTATAGATATTGTACACAATTGAAAATACTTAGTTTTAAGTGTTAAAATGTTTCCACTGCAAGAAAGACGTGTAAACACGTTTGTGAATCTTAACAATTATATAAAAATCTAACAAAACGAATAAAAAATCAATATAATTAGAGAAATAAAGAAAACAAAAGCATACAACAATAGTATAAATGATGAAATAACACAAGTATATACTCTTTGTTTCCATCAGCCTGATTATCTTCCTCGCTTGGCATGATAACACTGTTGTTCTCAAAAATGTGCTTTTATCTAGGGTCGTGTCTTAATATGAACCACCAATCCTTATCTAACACATCTGGGTTAAAAAACACCTGGTTGTAGTGTTTTTGGAAAACATAAAGCTCCTTAGCTTCATGCCACATATTTCTAGAGTTGATAGATATCATCCCACTATCACAATCTTCCTTTAAAATATTTTTATCAAAGGTGTCCCAACACTTGCAACTAAAAATAACACATTCGAAAAAAGAGAAGTCCATTTGAATGATCTCTTGTTCGTTCCAACGTAACCTAATTTCCCCTGCATTAGGTTTTGATTGCGGTGGCTAGCACAACTAGATTGGTCGAACTTGACTTCCACTCCACAGTCTTGTTTCATACATCCATCATCGATGTCATTCGTGTGAAAATGATGGCCATATGCCCACGTAGATGGGAACAAATGAACCTATAAAAAAAGTGAAAAAATCATAGTGTCATGTGTCTAATAACCCGAACATAATTAAGAATATGTGTGTGTGTGTGTGTGTGTGTGTGTGTGTGTGTGTGTTACAATTAAAAGGTGTAGTATGAAGTTAAAAATGTACAGAAAGCAATTATTACCGAGTTGTTGCATCCAATCCCTATGTTTAGTTCAACCTCTTTAGCACGCAGGTAATGACCAAATGCACCATATTTCTCTCTCACTTGATTAACAACTCAACTGTTAGGGCATATCATTGGCATATTTTCTTTTAAATTATCAAGCTATGGCACACTTAATACCATTCAACCGTTTGAATTATTTCATGTCATTGTCCCATTTCTTCCTCTTATGCTCATACAATGTGACCCACAATTGTGTCACTCCCATAATGTAAAGAAATAATTTGTTAATAGCTTCAATTTATGAATTCGTTGATGGAATCAAACCAACATATATAGTATATATGAGATCAATATATACATTAATATGAAGTTCAATGTGAATAGTTACTGTGTATAAAATTGACAAATGATAAGCCACTTACTCTTTATCATGCGCCTCTTTCCATTTGCTTCAAGAAGCTCCCCTTCTCTTTTTCCTTCATCACTTTCGTTGTCTCAAATCGTCACACCTGGTGTGTTTTATATCTTTTTGATATACTCACTGGCATAATAGAAAGAGTCATATGATATATACCCCTCGGGTTTTTCCCTTTGTTGAACAAAACCTTTCAATTTCTTCATATACCTCTCTAAGAAGAAGAACCAACGATAATAAACCAACCCAAATAATTCAACCACATCTACTAGGTGAATTAAAAGATGAACATGCAAGTCCATGAAACTCGTCAGCGATTCCTTCTAAAACATACAAACAATCTCAATTATATCTTGACACCACCATGGAATACTAGCTATATGAATATCCTTTTATACGATCCTATGTACAAATGCAAATAATTTAGATATGGCACGTCGTAGGTCTTGGGGGAAGTCATGGTTTAGACACCCACGCACGAGAAAAGGATAATGACATTGCACATTGAATAATACATTATACAAAAATTAATTATAAAATATCCCATTACATTAAAATTAAAAAATAAATAATAAAATCATGTTTTTGACATACGTACTCTTAAAACATTCAAATGGTCATGCAATTTCAACCCCGACAGATTATCTTCCACGGTGAACCAACATCGTAGTGGAGACTCATATAAATAAGGCACCCTCACACTCATTATAACTTACTTTTCCAAATAAATATCATCTTTATTTAAAATCCATGGGATATCACCTTCTTTCAAAAACCAAGAGGGACCAAGCTCTCCTCTAGTTTCTTGTCTTGGCCAATGTTTCTTTTTAGTTTTTGAAGAAATAAGATCTATCCTAATAGTGAATGTGTCATTTTATTTCGATGATATGTTCCTCCATAAAGTAGATGAAACATTTTTAAATATATGCATTGGATATAGTATGTCGGAAATCTTAAGATGCTCCCAATATGGGAGCTCATAAAAGACAAATTTCCTTTTCATCCCAATGGGAAATTTCTAAATATAGATGTCGAATAATTCTGGATCATCGAACATATGCTCCCCATTTGAATCGAACATTTCTGAAAACTCTTCCTTCTCTTTCTCATATGCTCCAAGCCATTCAATTGGTGTCATTATTGCAAGCATTTGGGTTCTCTCTAGTTTACCATTGAAAGCATATTTTTTCTTCTATAAGGGTGTTATTCTAGAAATTATACCTTGGAGCAACCATACATCGAATTTAGTAGGTGGTTGTACCACCAAGCCTTCATAGAAGGTCCACAACATTTACATCCATGATACCCTTTTGTTACAAGACTTGCGAAATTATTTTATATAGATTGACACGTTAGTGACCATGATGATCAAAACAATTGCAACAAATTAAATTAATATGTGAAACAATATTGTTACATATATAAACAAATCAATAAAAATTCAATTTACAAGAGCAAACTCCTAAGCCTCGATAATCATGTATGGTGTAAGCACATATGCCATACAATAAAACTCCTTTTTGTTGTGATGGGCCTTGATACATCGTACACGTGCATCCATTCCCATAATTTCTTCAATTCATCTACCAATGGTTATAAGTAGACATCCATATTCTTCACTTGTCTTCTACGAGATGTCTATCAGGGACTATGACAGCCAACATAAGATGTACATTCTTCAAATAAAACCATGAGGGGATATTGTTATTGATAACTACTACATGCCAAACATAATAGTTGTTGTTTTGGAGGGAAAATGGGTTGACACCATCCATCGCTATGCTGAGTCCTAGAATTCTTACTTCATCCTTGAATTTTTCAGGCCATGTATCCTCTCTATGCTTCATGACTATTGAATCTGTTGGGATTTTCATAACTCCTAACTCACTTATGTGTGATGGATGACATCCCTATAACATAGTTAATTCATTGCAATGAAAGAGACTTTAAATCATTGGGATTATAAGCACGTGCCTCAATATCTTATGATGAGGACCATGTGATTTACTAGTTTTTTTTTAATTACGGTACATGTCATGCCCACATTTCCAACACATCTCTTTGTTTGCATATTCTCCTTGATATAGAATACAATCTTTCAGACATGCATGATATGATATGTACTAAAGACCCAACATTTTCAACAATTGCTTTTCCTCTTCAAGGCTACCTAGCAAGACATTATCACTCAAAAGAACCGTATCTTTGAATAACCTACAGTTGGTGGGGAATATAATTATACAATATCAATATTTAACGTTCATAAAATCAACCATTTGTAATTCTTATTATGTGACAAGATTTCTCAAAATATAAGGGTTTTAATCGATCAAGTAGGTGAATTACCTCAATATTTTTGAGAAACATGCATTTGACATGGCAAAATTTGCTTTCAAGTTGTACAACAACATCTTTATCCCCATCTGAGTAGACTTTGACTTGTTTTCATGTCCAAAGAGAGGGGTGGTGGAAGCATATTTCAAGCTTTCGTATAAGGTATTAGTAATATGAGCATCATCACCTAGCTCATCGTTCTGGAATGCATCTACCTCCATGGCAGTCGTATCCCATGATTAATCATCCATACCAACCTCTATTTAATTGCCTCCATTTCCAACTTGTGATGAAGAACTACTATTGTCGTAGTCATTCCTAATTGGCGAATCTAGATGTAGTAGGAATTGAAAAGGTGGTTGATTCAATAATTCTTTGTATGGTTCCTCTCTTAGTCTTTCAGTTAATGTAACCTTCCCTCGAGTTGACGTCGTAGTGGGGTGCATTGGAATATGGTAGGTGGGTCACTCTCCATCACTAGAATCCTAATTTCAAAAAATATTGAACGCCATTAATACAATATCAATGATATTAGTAAGCATGTCAATGTAATTGGTTTGTTGAAATTACATTATGCCAAACAATTATTACCATCGTTGATCTAGGATTATGGTTGGAAGATTTCATGTTCCAATGGTCAGGGTGAAGAGGTTGTCCATTTTCATCTACCAACTACTTGCGAAATGTTGTTTCAAATAAGAGCTTTTGACAATTTTGAAATGGACGAATATTTTTTGCATTTGAACTCGATTATGAATCAGGTTTCTGCAAATTTGGATACATTTTTATTCAAACTGACATGGATATATATATATATATATATATATATATATATATATATATATATATGAACTTACGTGAGATGGAAAGGGAGAACTCTACGAAGGACTTTGATCAGCAATACGGAACGAGGTGGAATTTGAAGAATTGGCCTTTTGATATTATTGAGATTTTATTCATACATTTAAGAAAAAAATAAAATTTTGTGTACATATCTCATATTAATTTTAAGAACCATATAACCACAATATGAATTTCAATATAGTTTTGGAACAATTTTTCAATAATAAGGTGACTTTAAGTGGAAAAATGTATACTATGCACTATTATAATTCATGTGTATGTGTCCTAAAGGATAATTTGAGATTAATATGTCATTTTATGTGAAAATAAAATTTCATATAGCTTTTAAAACCTACCAGTGTGATTATCATAATAAAACGCACCGATGTGTTTAAATCTTAACAACACTGGTGTGTTCAAATAATACCTGTACCGATTTCTAGCATTCCAAAAAATATAAAATATGTTATCATATCAATGCTCTTGTAGAAAATCGCACCTATGCGCTTATATAAAAACAAAATTGCTACACACCTATTTCTGACATTTTGAAAATAAAAACGAATTCTACCATGTTGGCACTATTATAAAAATTCAAACATCGGTGCTTTAAATACAAAACGAACCATTGCGTTAAAATATTAACCGCATTGTTTCGAGATTTTGAAAAATAGAAATAAAAAATTCTATCATGTCGGTGCGTTGAAAAAAATAGGCGCCCCGAAAATTTTAGTGTGTTTTACTTGTAAAATCACAAGTGCTCTTTACTATCGAACGCAAGATGTTAAGATTGAGTGGAAAATAATAATAATAATAATAATAAAACCTATTTTATTTTATTTTTAATTGAAAAATGAGCGGCAATTGATTTTTCGAAATCTAATTTCATAAAGTCTTTTAAATAGTAAAAGGTTAATCACTATTTCAAAATATCTCCCCAAAATTTCAAGGGAGTGATTTGCAAGAAAGACATACCAGGAGCATTGTGCAACAACAAAATACTTTGGAGCAGCAAAACTATTCAAAAGCTCAAAGATATGGTGATTCACTCAAAACCCTATATAGTAAAAATTTTAAATTTTATTGTTGATTTTACTAATAAGAAATTTTACAATTTCTATTAGAGTTTAATTAAAAGAGAGATTATTTGCAAGAGAGACATATTGGGAGCACAACAAAACTATTCAGAAACTCAAAGATATGGTGATTCAGTCAAAACCCTGTATAGTAAAAATTTTAAATTTTATTGTTGATTTTACTAATAAGAAATTTTACAATTTTTATTAGAGTTTAATTAAAAGAGAGACATATTGGGAGCACAACAGAACTATTCAGAAGCTCAAAGATATGGTGATTCACTCAAAACCCTGTATAGTAAAAATTTTAAATTTTATTGTTGATTTTACTAATAAGAAATTTTACAATTTCTATTAGAGTTTAATTAAAAGACAGATTATTTGCAAGAGAGGCATATTGGGAGCACTGTGGAGCAACAAAATAATTTGGAACCGCATAATGATCCGAATTTGAAAAGTATGGTGATTCACTCAAAACCTTGTATAACAAAAAAAAAAAATTGATTGTTAATTTTTTTTCCAATTTCTACTAGATTTATTCATAATTCATAAATAACTAAATAAACAATCAAATAAACAACTTGTATAATAAAAAATTTACTATTGAATTTACTAGTAATTTTTTTTACGATCTCTTTTCCTATTTAGACTTAATTTAAAACAAAAAATAACAAAATAACAAAAAACAAAACAAAAAATAACAAAAACAAAAACAAAACAAAACAAACAGACAAAAACAAAAAAATCAATGTTTACGTTAAATCCTTGCTTCTTCTTGCTTTTGTGACTGCAAAATTTCACCTTAAGGTTTAACTCCCTCTGCCACTTCACAATTATGTTTTTTGTTTTTTCATTTTAGGATTTAATGGGTTTGTGTACTTATTTATAGGGTGTTTGACACATAAAGTAGGGAGATCGCTTATTGAATTACATTTAAACCCTGTCGGCACTATCTTCTTCTTTTTTCTTTTTTTCCTTTTTTTTTTCTTTTTTAATGAGATATGTTTCGCGGTGTGTTAATGTAATAGAACGCACTGGTGTGCTCTATGTAATAGAACGCACCATTGTATTATAACCTTGTCGGTTCTGTCTAGTTTGTTTATCGGGGCTCGCAGTGTAATATAACACATCGACGTGTCTCTACCAAATAGCCTTTAAGTCATTGCAGTGCGTTTGTCGTTACAAATCGCACCGTCATAATTTAAAATTATTTAAAAAATAATAATACTGATGATGTTGAATAATTAAATGCCCTGTGAGTTTATTGGCTTAAATGCACTAGTGTGTTGATTCAAATAAATGTACCAGTTGTACCAGAGCTTTTTTTGGCTAAAAATTATTTGATTTATGTATAAAATATATTTAATGGCTTTTGTATTCAATGCTATAGGTTGTATATTCATAATAATAATAATAATAAATGTTTGAGAATGTGTCAAGTAACAAAAAGTGATCGTTCGACACTATGATAGCACATCGAAAAAAACAGAGAAGACAAGTCCTTCGTAAATTCTTTACAAAATTAATATGTTTGAACTATATGTAAGTTTAACTAATATGTATTGGTTAATGTGTGTCATGGAGAACCACAAAATGAAGAAGTTCGATAATATTATTTCTAATTTAAGTGTAGAAGAGCGTAAATGACTAATAGAAAAATTGCAGAAGGATGAATAAGGTGAACGAAAAAAATACTATTCAATTTTGTTTTTGTTTTTTTTTGTTTAATAACATTGGATAACATGTTTCAAAAAGAAACATTATAGAACATGTAAATGACGATGAATTGATCCTTAGCTCATGTAGAGTGGTGTTGGAGGTTAATGAAAGGGGGGTTTTTTTTTGTAAAACTATGAGGGATATAGTGGAACAAATGTATAAACCTACTTTCCACTTACAATAAAAAATTCAATCTAATGATTCCTAAAACCAAATTATATCTAAACTATAGGAAACATTTCTAGAGTAATGCTCAATGAGACATGTTAGACTTGCAATAGGAAAAACATACAAAAACCAAAAAAATCATTGAAAAGGTAATATTCCTAATTAAAATTATTTTTAAGAATTATATGTATATATTACTACAAACCATTCATTTATTAATTTCAATTTTCTTATATTTAGTTTTCATATATCAATATAAAAATCGTTTATTATTTTTTTAGGAATATTATGAAAATCCAAAAGGACCAACGAGATGATATGTGAAACATTGCAGTAGGAATGTCCAAAAAAGTGTACAACGAGATGGTCAAAGAAATGGGCATAATTTCATAATAAGAGGAGCCCTCTCAACAACAACATGCTTTAAATGTATGTAATCATGGTTGACGTTGTACATATAAAAAATTGATTCAACATTAATCGTGTATTTTCTTGCGGTAAAGAAAAAAAATGGAACTCATTCAGCACAGAAAACAAGACGACAAGGAAGAAAAAGGTTGATATCAAAGTCTATGAATAATTGTTAATATTTCCTTATAACAACTCAAGGTTTCATTTTTGTATATTTTAAGTTGTTTACAACAACCATTTTTGAATGTATTCAAATAAGTGCTAACATACAAAGAAGAGCCATCAGAAGAATTGATTGACATTGGGTTAAATATGGGTTGTGTTTATATGTTGGCATATCAAATCTTAATTGTGGAATTTGTGAGTATTTGTGTTGTTTTACGTCTCTAAGTTTATAGCTAATAGAACAAAAAAATCCTTTATATTAAATCTGTGATTTATAATCGGGTTTAAAACATGTAGGAAACAAAGTATGGAACTACGTCAAGAGAAGACTTGTTGCAACAAGGCATGATACTTGGTTTTGAAACCATGTGTACAATTTATGAGTCACTTCTGGTTATGGTACATTGTTATTCGATTTACAATGATGTATATTATTTATTTCTATTTTCACTATTATCACCAATGTAGATACACACATTGCAATTTATTTTTATGTTTGTAGATGGAGCAACATCAAGAAGATGAAAATAATCGATGCAATCACCAAAACATTTGTCCTAATAACCCAAGCCTTGGAAGTAGCTCGAGCACTTGCCACAATTCTGGTGAAAAATGATGATATATTTGGGTATCAATGCAACCTCTTGTATTTTTTGAAATAATTGTCTGTGGAAATCAAACATTTTTGTTAGGTCCCTATATTACTAATGTAGTCTCTTATTGTTGTTATTGTAGTCTACTTATTATTATTGTTGTACCCCTCTAGTCCCCATATTGTTATTATTGTGCCCCATAAAAGCCCACTATTGTTATGGTTGTGCCCTTACATTATTATTGTTAGGTCGACTAGGATTATATTGTCAACCCATGGACTCCTATATATAGAAATGACGTTTTTTCATTTGTATCATCCAAGAATTGTTCATTTGTGTATGTAAATGAGGTTTCCCAATCAAAGAGGTTGATTTCTAAGTCGTTGATCTCTCTTTTCTTCTATTTTGTGATCTAGTTTCATAACACTTGGTATCAGAGCTTTGGATTCTAGGGTTTCGTTGATGCAAACAGGCCATCGTGGCATTTTCACTATAATTTTTTTTTTTCAAAGTTTCAGATGCTGTGAAAAAAACCCATTTGAGCCAAAATCCTGAGGAATGTCATGTAAAAAATTCAGATCTTAGTTCGCTACATTTTCAGAGATATGATCTCAGGAAGTTAGGGTTTTTTCAAACTCCTAAATTTCATCCCAAAGAGTTGACCTTGGGAAAAATAATCATAATTGCCTCTCTGAGCATTGGATTCGAATTATATAGAAAATGGCCGAAAATGCATGGATTGTAGTTTCTAGCGTATCGATTTTAGAGCCAAAAGATGAAATAGTGACATGTGGCACATCGTAAAAGTGCACTCTACTGAACCAATCCATAATTAGGACATTGTGAGAGATTGGGCATAACTTTACCTTGAATAATCCAAATCAGGTTTGACCTATGGCATTGGTGTAGAAATTTGCTGAATAATGATTAATTATTCACCGAGACTATCCTAATCACATACAATTCGAATTTATATGCAACACATAATCTCTTCCACTCAGCTCATCACACATGCGGAAATAAAATCAAGCGATAACACATCAAATCATCATACACATTAACACAGTATGTATGGGGAAAGCTTATAGCTGAAAACCCCGCAGCTATTGTGTATATTATAATGGAGAAATCATGTAACAAACTCGGTACAATACTCCTCACAAGTACTCAGTACTTTCTCATAAAGTTACACACAAACTAGCTTGGTTTTGAACAGGTTACTGGTTCAAAACTCACCACTAATTGCCTTGCCTCTATTGCGCAATCATGGCCTGTCTATATAGAGATCCAAGGTTCGAATCTCCTTGGCTTGACAGAGCAATCATCATGGGCAATTCCTCCAAGTGTGGTGCAAATCTCATGCACAACTGATGTCGCCACTGATAGCTAACTCCACCCTTTCATCTACCTCTTTCACTGGTCTCCACTGAACTGATCATGCACCGTAGTGAACTGATGTGTTCTTGAGTTGAATAATGAGTTACTAATTAATGAATTAAATAATATTTAATTCACTCCACTCATAACTAATTGATTAGCTAGTTAAAATAATCTCAACTAGTTCAACTAAAATAAACAAAACACAACTCCACTAGCTATCTCATTAACTCCACCAAACTTCTGCCACTGAAGTCCTAACTGAAGTCAACCATGCATGATGCCATCAAACCCTAGGAATAGCGTAATTCCTCTGTCGGATGCATGAGCCACTTCCAAGGCTCGAACTGAAGTGCTCCAAGAGAGTAAACTGCGGTTTAGAGTCCAAATATTATTAAGGGTAAATAATATTTGACTTCCCTATTTTAAGGAGAGGCAGTCTAAAAATAGACTTCGACCTATAGGTCCAAAAAATAGAGTCCCATCTATTTTTACCAACATGACCAATACTCCAAGAATAATATACTGCAATCCCCGGACCATGCTCCATATGTCTAAAAATAGACATAGTCTAAAAATAGACTTTGCGCCAGAATTTGCCTGCGGGCCCACTTAGTGAAGGCGACTTCATTTCACTAAGCTCCGTCATCTTGCTGCATTCTCAACACTCCCTCTCGGCAAGATATGGATTATCTGCAACCCCTATCCTGCCTCTGTGGAATTCGAACTTGCTCCTGGTGAGCGCCTTCGTCAGGATGTCGGCATCTTGATCCTCCGTGGGAACATATGAAAGCATCATGATTCTCCGCTGAACACAATCTCTGATATGATGATACCTGATGTCGATGTGCTTGGACCTATCATGAAATACTGGATTAGCCGAGAGTTTAATGCAACTCTGGTTATCATAGTAGATCATTGTAGGCTCCAAATGCAACCTGAACAAACCTGCGAGGATCTTCCTCATCCAAATAGCCTCGCATGCAGCCAAGCTAGCTGTCATGTACTCGGCCTCTGCTGAACTGAGTGCCACGGATCTCTGCTTCCTGCTGTACCAGGAAACTGCTGTCGACCCAATGCTGAAAACTCCTCCAGAAGTGCTCTTCCGGTCCGTTGGGCTCCCTGCCCAATCTGCATCAGTGAAGCCAGAAAGCTTCGCTCCATCCTTCTGTCTGTACCATAGACCATATCCCGATGTGCCTCTAATATAGCGCAATACATGCTTGCCTGCCTTCCAAAAGAGCTTGGTAGGCTTAACCATAGCTTGCGAAAGCTGGTTAACTACATAGCATATATCGGGTCGTGTATTGACCAGATAAATAAGCGACCCCACCAACTGTCGATAGACAGTGGCATCCACTACCTCCGCTGAAGTAGCATCCTCCTTCCTCCAACCACCAGGAAGAGGAGTGTCAACAGGCTTGTAGCCTTGCATGTTGAACCTCTCCAAAATCTCCCGGGCATACTTGCCCTGAGAAAAAAACAGTCCTCCACTGCGCTGCCAAATCTCCAATCCCAGGAAATAATGAAGGATGCCCAAGTCCTTCATCTCAAACTCTCGTGCAAGATCCTCCTTGCATGAAAGTATCAACTTCTCATCGCCCGTCAAAATCAGATCATCTACATACAGTACGATGATCAACAGCTTCCCCTCCACCACAATCTGGTACAAGTTAGGATCCGCCTCACTCTTGGAGAATCCAAGCTCGGTGAAGTAGCTGTCTATCTGAGTGTACCAAGCACGAGGTGCTTGCTTCAGCCCATACAGTGCTCTCTTGAGTCGGCACACATGCGACTCACTTCTGAAGATCTCAAAACCTTCAGGCTGCTCTATGTACACCTCTTCCTCAATAACTCCATTGAGGAACGCAGTCTTCACATCCATCTGATGAATGTGCCACCCCATCTGCGCTGAGAGAGCAAGGATCGTCGGTATGGAAGAGTACCTTGCGACAGGTGCAAAAGTCTCCTCATAGTCAATCCCCTCGATCTGTGAGAAGCCACGGGCGACAAATCTCGCCTTGTACTTCTCCACCCTCCCGTCAGCCGCCTGCTTCACCTTGTAGATCCATCGCGAACCTACAACTGATTTCCCAACCGGTCTTGGGACAATCTCCCATGCACTGTTCCTGATGATCGAATCATATTATTCGATCATGGCATCAACCCATGCGGGTTCCTCCACAGCTTCCTCAAAAGAGGATGGCTCCGTCACAACACATTGACTCACAAGAGCCATGTATCCAGTGTACCGATCCGGTGACTGTCTCTGTCTGCGCTGTGCTGTGGGTGGTCCTACAACCTTCTCTGCATCCCGAGCCAGTCGCTCAGCTTCTGTAGTGCGCATGCGCCCTCTGATGGTTGGCGCTGCCTGGGTGGTTTCTTCCACCTCCTGAACCTCCTCTTGTGGCTGATCCACATCCGGAAGCTCCTCCTTAGGATCTAACAGCTCCTCATCTGCATGCAAGTGTAGCTCCCTCTCAAGCGAACACTGCATGGCTTTCTCCTCCTGAAATTTTATATCCCGTCGCACAACAGTCTTTCGACTGTCTGACAAATACACCCGATAGTTGTGAGGTGTATCAGTGTACCCCACAAATATTCCAACCTCAGCAGTTGGATCCAGCTTCCTTCTCTCATCCTTCGTCACATGCATGTAGACAGGAGAACCAAAAATCCGCAAATGGGAAATATCAGGCCTCTTGCCAGAATAAGCCTCCTCTGGTGTACTCATGCCAAGAACCTTGTGAGGACAACGGTTCTGCACATACATTGTTGTATTGCATGCCTCAGCCCACAAGTGAAGGGGTAGGCCTTGATCATGCAACATCGCCCGTGCAGCACCCACGATCGTTCTGTTCTTCCGCTCAGCCACCCCATTCTGCTGTGGGTTATGGGGTGCGATGAGCTCTCTCCGAATCCCTTCTGCGCTGCAGAACTCCTTGAATTCAGCCTAGATGAATTCACCACCGTTATCACTCCTTAAAGAAATCACCTTCTTCCCCGACTCCTTCTCGACCAGTGCTTTAAACTCACAGAACTTCGTGAATGTATCGCTCTTCTTCTGCATGAAGAAGATCCAGCACTTCCGAGAGAAATCATCAACAAAGATCACATAATACTTGTGCTTTGCTGTCGAAGCAACTGAGAAAGGACCACACACGTCTGTGTGAACTCTCTCAAGGATCGTCATGGCACGACTATCCTTCTCGTGAAATGTGGCTTTCACATACTTCCCCAAGGTACACCCCTTGCACTGATCTGACTGCGCAAGGGTGCCCTTAGGAAGCCCAGTAGAAATCTGCTGCAGAATCTTCAAAGCTCCATGGTGAAGGTGGCCCAATCTCCTGTGCCACAGTTCGCCCTCATCATCCCGGCTCACCACTTCTCCCGCCTTGCATGCCATAGGCTGCATGCGATATGCATGGCTGGCCGTAAAGGTTCTTGGTTGAACCCCTATCTTCGGGTCTCTCAGGTAGTCTTTGGAAAATATTGCACACGTCATCCCGGTGAAGACCACATACGCTACCCCTTATCACTCCAACATAAACCACGAGATCAGAGTTCTTCTTCAATCGATTTTGCCATGGCAATCCTTCAATACAAAGGGTTTGCGGATTCCTCACAGAGGATGGTACCTAGGTACCGATACCGATCGCCTTGTATCTACCCATCATCGCCCATCTCGATGTGCACACCCAAATCTTTGTCCTCCAGATCTGAGAACAAATCCCGATCTCCCGTCATATGAAATGACGCACCGCTGTCCAAGAACCAAACCGATCCCATCACACTTGAAACCAAGCATGCGATCGGTGAAAATTCAAGCTCGAACTATGAAGCCAAAGCTTCTCCATCTGCAGATCTTCCCGCTTGCTTGTTCTTCTTCTTCTTTGGACAATTGGTAGCATAATGTCCGTGATCATGGCAGTGAAAACACTTCACTTTCGCCATTTCCTGCTTCTTGCCCTTTGCACCAGAATGAGAGGTTTTCTTACCCTTCCCCTTCTTTGCTTTGGCAACCAAAGCGCAGTTTTCTTCATCAGCTCCCTTTGATGAAGATCCATCTCAAGTAGTCCTCCTTATCTCCTCCTGCATGAGATCCGCCCAAAGGCGCTCCCATCTCGGCAGCTTCTCCCGACCATTGACACTATCTTGATATGAGTGCCAAGCCTTCGGAAGACCAAGGAGAGCCAAGTCGACCATGTCCTCGTCTTCGACAGTCACCCCCACACTTCCCAGCTCATCTCTGCATTGAGTGAACTTCGTGAGGTATTTGGCGATACTGTCGCCTTTCTCCATCTTGATGTTCCAGAGCTTATCTTTGAGCGCCAGCTTCCTTTGGTCACTCTTACTCTGGAATAGATCCGTCAAAGCTTTCCACATTAAATATGGAGAAGCCTTTCCATGCAGGCTGGATACAATATGATCCTTGACGCCCTCCAACAGGATCCTTCGACACTTCGCCATCTTCTTTTGCCATGCTTCGACTTCAGCAGGATCAGTAGGCTTTTGGACATCCGTATCTACGAACTCCTTCCATGCAACATAATTCGAACTGCCTTCAAGAGCATATTCGAGTCGCAAACCGTTGAAAGACATTTTCAACACCGGCACCAAGAAAACAAAACTGCTGCAAAATTTCGAATTCCACCTCAAAGCTCAACCGCTCTAGATCTGTGAGAACAAATTATTTCTAGCACAGAGATTGACTACAAGGGGCATTTACCAGACCTTTCACTTTCCAAAGAAAGATGAATCCGGAGGCTACCTGGCCCGCATGCAGACTCTGTCTACCGAAATAAGTTTGTAATCACTGTGATGATCAATCTCTGCTTCAATAGCCCTGATACCATGTAGAAATTTGCTGAATAATGATTAATTATCCACCGAGACTATCCTGATCACATACAATTCGAATTTATATGCAACACATAATCTCTTCCACTCAGATCATCACACATGCGGAAATAAAACAAGCGATAGCACATCAAATCATCATACACATTAACACAGTATGTATGGGAAAGCTTATAGCTGAAAACCCCGCAGATATTGTGTATATTATAATGGAGAAATCATGTAACAAACTCAGTACAATACTCCTCACAAGTACTCAGTACTTTCTCATACAGTTACCCACAATCTAGCTCAGTTTTGAACAGGTTACTGGTTCAAAACTCACCGCCAATTGCCTTGCCTCTATTGCGCAATCCAGGCTTGTCTATATAGAGATCCAAGGTTCGAATCTCCTTGGCTTGACTGCACAATTGTCATGGAAAAATCCTCCAAGTGTGGTGCAATTCTCATGCACAACTGATGTCGCCACCGATAGCTAACTCCACCCTTTCATCTACCTCTTTCACTGGTCTCCACTGAACTGATCATGCACTGTAGTGAACTGATGTGTTCTTGAGTTGAATAATGAGTTACTAATTAATGAATTAAATAATATTTAATTCACTCCACTCATAACTAATTGATTAGCTAGTTAAACTAATCTCAAATAGTTCAACTAAAATAAACAGAACACAACTCCACTAGCTGTCTCATTAACTCCACCAAACTTCTGCCACTGAAGTCCTAACTAAAGTCAACCATGCATGATGCCATCAAACCCTTGGGAATAGCGTAATTCCTCTGTCAGATGCATGAGCCACTTTCAAGGCTCGAACTGAAGTGCTCCAAGAGAGTAAACTGAAGTTTATAGTCCAAATATTATTAAGGGTAAATAATATTTGACTTCCCTATTTTTAGGATAGGCAGTCTAAAAATAGACTTCGACCTATCGACCTGTAGGTCAAAAAAATAGAGTCCCATCTATTTTTACCAACATGACCAATACTCCAATAATAGCATACTGCTACCCCTGGATCATGCTCCATATGTCTAAAAATAGACATAGTCTAAAAATAGACTTTGCGCCAGAATTCGCCTGCGGGCCCACTTAGTGAAGGCGACTTCATTTCACTAAGCTCCATCATCTTGCTGCATTTTAAACAATTGGAAATACGACGCAGAGGGCTACTACAGGTCCGAAGTTAAAATATCGAGGATCTGAAATCACAAAGATACATCAGAATCAATAGCGACTTCCTCAAAAGCAAGAAAAATGTGTGTATTTTATTTTATTTATTTATTTATTTATTTATTTTTTATTTTATTTTTTATTTTTTATTTTTTTTTTTTTTATTATTATTATTTTTTTTAAATTGCATAACGTTTGTTTGAAAAAAATAGTTTAAAGTGATTCCAAGGGAATATATGGATATTAGTATTGAGTTATATAATGCCTCCAAAAAATAATTCCACACCCATTAAGTGATGCAAGGGCATTAGGCTCAAGAAATACTTAGTATTTTTATAAGACATAGGGGGGTCTTACGTTTTTATTTCCTTATGTAATTGTTAGTATTTTGAATAAAAATAGTAAGGAATTGTAAATGTTCCCAAATCATTGGAGAACATGAGAGGGAGTTAATTAGTTAGGGATATGAAGAAACAACCAAGGGTTAAGAGTAAATTTAGGGTCAGTTTAAAAATTTTTAGGAATTGAATCTAAACCTAGGACTTGGAGAATTCCAAGAGTTTTGTTGAGCTGTCCAAGAAGCTGGATCGATTCAATTTTAAAACTGTATAAATGTAAGGCTACGGGTAGATAGGAGATATCTATTGAGAGCTGGAGGCAGATTAGTGAAGTAGAAGGCCATCAAAGTGAAAACCAGGCCAAGAAGGAAGATATAAGGTTTGCATGACTAATAGAAGAACTTGATTTTTGAGTTAATTTACATTTATGAGCTATATGGTTATGGGATTGTTGAGTTTTAAATGTTGAATGGACGAGAGATAAATCCATACTTTGAATTTTAATGTTAAGGTCAAGCGTTGATTTGAATAACCATAAGTCTGTTGAATTAGTGCGTAAGTAAAAGTGAGACCACAAATTAGATGGAAGAATGGAATCTCCTAGGCGAAATTGTTTTGATTTGAATCTTAATGAACTGTCAAATTGAAGAACGCTGTGAAAATCTGTTGGACGCGTTACTAAGTACGCAGAGGGGTCACATTGGAAGGTAATAATGAAACTGTGGTGAATTCTCATCACATAAGAGGTGCAGAGCTATTGTTTAAACCCTGGTTGATAAGGAATTATATTCTGAAGCCAATCTCAGCGTTGAAGGTACGGGAGCCAGCGAGAAAATGGAGTATAGAACGAGCATCTAAAGTTAATAATGGAAGGCTTGTGTATAAGGTCGACTGATCAATGACCTATATCGCAGCAGTGATAGTGTAGAAGGATTAACCTTCTCGAGAATTGGAAATGAATGGAGGCAGTGAATCATGTTCCGAACCCAAGTTAATGATGCAGAGTTGAAGGCGGAACCATGAAGGTAAGGAGCAGAACTATGAAGCGGTCTTAAGAAACCATTGATGGTATTCGCATAATTTAAAAATGGTAAATGGTATTGACAAAAAAAATGCGATACATTCCAGTGTTTGACGCGTGTCTTGAAGTGGTATTTTAAAACCACGAATTTCTCATTTTTTTGGAGAGTTAAGCCATGAGGTTTAAAAAAATGCAATTTCCGTCTGATTTCTAGCCATTGGAGATCGATGGCATCCGCATCATGGAGATATGCAAAAGTTAACACAAGGTAAGTAATATAGTTGTTGTGGGCCTGAGTTGAAGTTCAGATTTTATCATTGGTCGTAAGGGTTCAATTATATTAATAAGAAGTGAGTGCATATGGTCATGCTAAAAGGATTAATGCATTGATATTTATTTAATCGAAGTCTGAAGTATGGTTGTTGATACATGCGGTGAAAGCTAAAGTTTATACTTCGGGATTAAATGCTAAGGGTCGAATAATTAATATTCATGAACCGGGTTTCGACTATGGTTTTATAACCATCGAATAAAAGGGTAAGTTTCCACATATCTCCTAATGATCAATTACACTAGGAATGCTGGCATATTTAAGCTTTGGGATAATTGAAAACCTTAGATGTAAGGTTTCGTTTGGTTTTCACATGATAAAGTATATTTGAGATGCGTTGTGAGTTTATGCTATGGTTTGAACCATGGGAAAATAGATGCCGCATTTAGCAAATTTCCAGATAAGAGATTACAATTGGGTGTGAAATCCTATGCATAGTGGAGATTGTGGTTTTATAATCATAAGAGAGTTTAATTAATATCTCAAATCTCATATTTGAGATATTAAAGCTTCCCTGTATTATTTAAGATTGCCAGATTTTGAAATTGAGGACCACTTCGAGATTGCAAAAGAGAAATTGCATTTTTGAGTTGAGAATGTGGGTATATAGCAGGGTAGCCCGACATCATTAAGCCCTCATAAATCTCTACTATGACACATGAAGAAAAATAATTGCAACATGATATATCAAAATTACGAGACCAAGTGCAACAAAATTCTCTCTCGCAAAAAGTAACCAAAAAAGAAATGGAAGCGAAGATGGATGTTATGAAGGTAAATCCTCTCTGCGGACAGAGACGATCCCTCTAGCCCTAGAGGGGGTCTAGTAACAAAAGGACAAACTAGATTTTAGGCTCCTAATTACTGAATGAAATAGATGTGGTAGATCAACCTACCTGGAGTCCAACGTTGTCGTCGTAGCTGTTGTAGTGGTGGCCTCTCAATTCCTGTCTCAAAAAATCACGATCCTTTCGCAGCAATGCTTGGATACCTGCATAAGATCAACAAACAAGAGCAACATATGAAACAACAATATCATTCATATTTACTAACCAGTCAAGAAGGGTTAAGCATATTTCATCAAATAGAACACATCAACGCAAAATGGGAACTAGACAATAGTTATACATATGTATTAATAGAAGAAAGAGTTACAACCAAACCTTGACATCGCAGCCTCCTTCAACAGGGTTCAGTTGAAGCGTGTCTCGACGAATGCCAAGGAATTCGCATGGGATGAAGGCACAAGCCTAAGCTCTCTCAATAAGGGACTCTTCCATTCTTTCTTGAATAGAAATCGCTCCAGCATTTATGCTATATTATCTTCAGTTTAGCTAGCTTCATCAATGGAGGATGGATATATTTATAGAGGGAGAGGAGGAGGCTGGGATCCCTACTATGGTGGAAGGGAGGCCTTATCCCTTGGGAGGTTTCCCCAAAAGGTGGAAACAAGAGGCCATTCAGTCTAACCACTCCCCATGACTCATCCACGAAGTTGTTATGATCGAAACTTTGCTTCTATTTTTAAAAAACTTTCCATAAATAGA
Organism: Pinus albicaulis; assembly: GCA_034641835.2. NCBI lineage: Eukaryota > Viridiplantae > Streptophyta > Pinopsida > Pinales > Pinaceae > Pinus > Pinus albicaulis. The sequence goes on from CM076583.1 coordinate 341,990,624, forward strand.
TTGGCGCAGGTAGCTAACTGAGATAGAGCACCATTTGGTGCGGGGGCCAGTGTTAATCTCCCTCATCGGCACAAGGGAATAACTGGCTACCAGCACCAAGGAAAAAACAGGGTTTTTTGGTGCTCTGTTCAGGAAATGGTCAACAGAAGGAATGTTAGACTCATGTTAAGGGATGCAATGATGGTATTTGCAAGGCATGAAACTTTATTTTGATCACAGAAATGATCCTCCAGTGTGCAGGATGGGGATTGCAGGGACAGTGACAAAATGTTGTGTAACATATGCCCCCTAAAGCATGAGGTCCGAGGGAGAGGAAGGGGTGAAATGCTTTACGAGAACGCGTTTGAACCAAACACCGCTATTGGAAGCCCTGCAATTACAAGTACAACTATGTGGCATGGGTGCAGTCATCCATAAGCAGCAGCAGGCCTTTCAATTTGAAGAGGGACAAAAGTAGGCGGAGGAGGAGGACCATCAGCGATCTCCTTCCCTACCGCCTGACGCGATTCAGTATAATCCTTCGATCGAGTAGCAATAAAAACGGGTGCAGAACCGTTCATCATGAACACCTAAGAGCCAAAAGGGGTAGAGGACTGAGGTTGCTCTACCATCTGAGTTTGCTGAGATGGAAAAGCTTCTTTAAGAACATTTGTAGTTCCCTTAGTGCCTTTGAGCAATCTACTCACTTTGGCCCATCAAGGATAGTCCTTGGTGTAGTGCGCTTCGTCACAGATCAAACAAGGGTACTTCAGCTTGCGCTGTGAACCATCATCAGCATGCGATTTGGACAAATCTGGTTTCGAGGTATCAGCTTTGGCCTTACCTTTACCCTTCTTCTTCCCCTTGGAGGTTTTTTCCACCGGATTGGCCTTAACGGCATTGACTTCTGAGGTTTTACCAGGATTCAAAGTGGGTTGAGCAGCAGCATCGTTGGAAGAATTAGACTTTTGCTTCCTAGGATTTGAAGGAGAAGACTTGCGAGAAGTCTAAGACACAAAACCAATAGTACCATCGACGGATGGGGTCGTCAGTGCTTTAGAAGTTCTAGGTCGTGGGGCATCAGGAAAAATATCATACAACGTGCCAAACTGAGAGTACACAAGATCAAGGTACTGGGCACGGGCAATGGCTTGTTCCTCGGTTACACATGCCCCCATAGCTATGTCTTTTGCGATATGATTGACAAAGGAGGTAGTGAACCAATCAGTTATAAGTTGATCAGGAATCTCAAACTTAATCAAGCGACAACGACGTCTCCATTCATGAATATGATCTGAGATATGAGTAGCTTGGTCCTGTTTCAAGGATGTGAGGAGATGTGTCCCAGTCTCATAACGAACCAGTAACTGAAAATGTGTAAGGAATGACATGGTGAGAGAGTTGAAGCCTTGAAAGATTCCTTGAGATAGCTCAATGTACCACTTTGCAGTGGCACCAGTAAGAGTCCTTTTGAAAAGACGGAGTTGGATGGAATCGTCAACCCAAGAGTTGGAGGAACACCACCAGTGGTAAGTCATAGCATGTGTTTGGGGGTCTTCTCCAGACTTTCCCTCAAACTTAGGACAATCACCAGGAATCTTAGTTGGAACCGGAGGCCAATACGGGTTATGAATAATTGGATCGTTCGTTAACTTTGACACATCAGGCAGTTCCAATGTAATGAGAAATGGTAATTGAGGATTAAAAGGCAATGGAGGTCTCTGATAAGGACCTATGTTAACATTCCACCTAGCCTGCGGGAAATTTTGCCCCCATATGTTTTGTCCCAGAGGATTATGATCATAGGGGTTATAAGCCTGATAATTCTACTAATACTGGGGTTGAGGACTAGGATACCGATTCTAAGCATACCATTAAGGTCTTCGTTGAGAAACGTATGGATTATGTTGCGGAATGTAAGCATGGCCTTAAGGTTGATTATACACCAACTGAGATTGATTTTGAGGGTAAAAAGTGAAACCTTGGGGTGCACTGTATACCGATTGATATTGACCTTGGGGATAATAAGCGCCTTGGGGTTGGGCAGGTGGACCTTGCTAAGCAGGTTGAGCGAGCTGCTGAACAGGTGGACCCTGCTAAGTTGAATAAACAGGTTGAACCGGCTGCTAAGCAGGTTGAACAGGTTGTTGAACAGATTGAACTGGCTGTTGAACAAGTTGAACTGGCTTCTGAGCAGGTTGAATAGGCTATTGAACAGATTGAACTGGTTACTGAACAGGTTGGCCCAGATAATGAGGGCCACCGGGTTGCCCTTGTGGAAGAGGTTGGCCTAATGGAGGAGATGGACTAGGTTGTCCCTGATGACCTGGTTGACCCGGAGCAGGACCGTAGGGTTGTCCTTGTTGCACAAAGGTTTGGCCATACTGAGCGTACGGCTGTTGCTGTTGTACAATAGGTTGTCCCTGTGGGGGATACATAATGCGGAAATAATGCTTCATTTAATTAATATCAAAGAACTGAAATTTTCTTATAGACATAATGGAAATAAACTAGCTAGGGCGCTGGTAGCTATCTCTGAGAAGATATGTGGCAGCTACAGGCCTCTGAAATGAGTTACAATGAGGCTCTAGGGCCTATTTATTATTCAGAAACAATGGAAAACCCTAAACATCCAAAACCCTAACCCTAGGAGATGAAGCGCCAAAATTATGGGCCCTGTTTGGGTAAATTGGTGTTTCAACTTCCCGGGGACATAACTTTGGCATACGATCTTCGTTTGACGTGAAACATACCTTGTTAGAAAGATCTATCCAAGGACTACAAATTTTGAGTGAGAAACATTATTCCAAAAACCCATGTTGCTCCCGGTTTTCCCAAAAAACGTCATTTAGGGCCTCAAAACGACTCTAGAAGTTCAGGACTCGAAAAACTGTTAAAAATAGTAAGTTGTGCCGAAACTAAAAAATTGAAAGAGACAATGGTGGGGCCCCAAGTGGAATAGGTGGGTGACCACCAATATCCACCTGGATCAGTGACACCGATTACGAAGAATATTGAACAGAAACATGCGGGAGATCTTCAAGGAAAAGTTGATATTCACCTGTAGAAATAGGCATTCTTTCACTGTCAACAGGACTTGAAGAATCCATATCTGACAAAGTCGTAAGATCATCTAAAATACGACGAGGACTAGGAGGTATAGTAGCAGCGACAAATGGTGATCACGAATTAAGAGGAGGAAATTCTTCCTTGTCCCCAAAACTAGACCAAGCACCTGGAGGAGGCCAATTGAACTCAACTGACTCTTCAGGAGGAGATCGAGTAGCGAGAGGTAAAACAGTCGAGAGAATAGGCTGTGAAAACTCAATAGACCTAGTGGACTGAGGGGTTTCGTAAGAAACGTCAGGAAAGGAACTACCACTAGGAGGTAGTGAAGAAGACGACGAAACTGGTGGTTCTGCCACTGTGACCGTATTTTAAAAAATAAAAGGAAAACGACATAGCCAAAAGAAGGTTTCAAGACCAAGGCCTAAGGAAAAACAAAACAATCCAAGTAACAAACTCTTAACGAGCATGTAATCGTGGGTAATTAATTTTATGACATTGAAACCGGACTTTGTTGTTTCATGTTTTAAGAGTCGAGAAATAGATAAAAGATGACTCTAGTCACTTTCAATTTTAAACGAGCATGAAAGGACAAGTGCTCGATGATATTTTCTCTTTTTAAAGAGTCACGAAAAGATTGAAATGACTACTTTGGTAATCTAAGAAAGAGGGTGAACCAAGTTTCCGTGAACTGCCATATACACCTTGGTGTTCAAATGAAAGAGAAATGACCAAGGACTTTCCGTACGTGCAGGTAGTCTCCCCGAATACTGTGTTCGGTGTATTACAGTTACAGGGCGGTAAACTCGGCTTCCTATGGATAAAGGATTTGAACCTATAGGGGTCTCCCTTTATATACTCGATGGCACGGGGAGCACAAGTCCGTACTAGCGTTTTCTAAAGCCAAAAGGCGAACGACAGCTACTAGGTTTTAAGACGCCGAAACACATCTCTAGCCTAGACCACTAAAATGTTTGCGTTAGGTTCCAATGTTTCCTTAGGATAATTCAATTGATTTTATAGTTCATCTTGAATTATGTTTCAATTTCAAAGCCCTATAGAATGTCGATCTCAAATTTCCTAAATGCAAACTATATGAAAATGAACACCATTTTCCATTCAATAAATGCTAATTAGGAGAAGGATAGAGATCTTTCAAACAATAGCAATCAATGAAATCAAACGAAGAAATTCGCTAATGCATCTAATTCAATCAAGGAAAAAAATAAAAATTATTTCCTAGTTAATCAAGCACTAGTTATGCAAAAGAGTTTTTCTTTTCAACCAAATTAAAGAACACAATTTTTTGATTTTTTCAATGAAAGGAAGCACACAATGCACTAATTATACGAAGAAAAAAAACAAACACTAGTTCAAGGATTGTGAATGTAAAGAGCTAAACCGACAAATTTGATGAAAGCAACACAAACACAAAGATGCACTCAAACCAATGATGCACTCTTCCAATCAAAGAGAAAGCTTTGAAACAATCCCAATAATCAATGTGATCTATGCTTGTAGCAACAAGAAGAAAAATCAAACAAAACTCGAAATGATCGTTCAACCAAAAAAAATGCTCAAAGGATCAAAAAGAACTAAACGCAATTGATCAAGAGATGTGTCTGACAAGAATTAAAAGACTCGACTTCCAATCAGAAGGCTCAGTGAGCTAAGACACTAAGAAACCCTAAGGCCATAAACTGCACTGATAAGTAAACAGACATACAACTGAGTAAAACAAGCCTATGACAGTCAAAACAATCTCAACAAAACAATTTCAAATTAGAAATCCACCCAGAGGCAAGTACAACTGACCAAAAAACTAAAACGGAAAGTCAATCTAAACCCTACAAGATTCGGTGTGACTGTAAGGCGGTAATCCATGCCAAACAAGGGTTGGAGCTAGTGCACCATAAGCAACATGCGCCAATCGGCGCAACAATTCAACCCAAAAACGCGCCAAGCCGAATATCTCTGGGAGATTGGGAAATCCAATGAGCAGAGGTCAATTATGACATTCTAGAGCTGAACAAGAGGACTCTAAACAAGCAAACAAACCAAAAAATATAGACAAACCAACAAACGATAGAAGTCGACTTGACAAGGGAAAAAAGAAAAATTCACACTGATCCCCAGTGGAGTCGCCAAATTTTTTTATGAAGGTAAATCCTCTCTGCGAACAGAGATGATCCCTCTAGCCCTAGAGTGGGTCTAGTAACAAAATTACAAACTAGAGTGTAGGCTCCTAATTACTGAATGAAATAGATGCGGTAGATCAACCTATCTGGAGTCCAACGTTGTCGTCATAGCTGTTGTAGTGATGGCCTCTCAATTATTGTCTCGGAAAATCACGATCCTTTCGCAGCAATGCTTGGATACCTGCACAAGATCAACAAACAAGAGCATCATACGAAACAATAATCTCATTCATAATTACTAACCAATCAAGGAGGGTTAATCATATTGCATCAAATAGAACACAACAATGCAAAATGGGAACCAATCAATAGTTATACATATGTATTAATAGAAGAAAGAGTTACAACCAAGCCTTGACATCGCAACCTCCTTCAGTGGGGTTCAGTTGAAGCGCGTCTTGACAAATGTTAAGGAATTCAGATGGGATGAAGGCACAAGCCTAAGCTCTCTCAGTAAGGGACTCTTCTGTTCTATCTTGAATATAAATCTCTCCAGTGTTTCTGCTATATTATCTTCAGTTCAGCTAGCTTCATCAATGGAGGATGGCTATATTTATATAGGGAGAGGAGGAGGTTGGGATCCCTACTATGTGGAAGGGAGGCCTTATCCCTTGGGCGGTTTCCCCAAAAGGTGGAAACAAGAGGCCAAAGGAGGAAGGTCGTGGTTCTTCAGTTGAACCACTCCCCATGACTCATCCACGAAGTTGTTATGATCGAAACTTCGCCTCTATTTTTTTTTTTTAAATTCCATAAACAGATTGGTGCATGCAGCTAACTAAGACAAAGCGCCAGCTGGCGCGAGGGCCAGTGTTAATCTCCCTCATCGGCACGAGGGCATAACTGGCTACCAGTGCGAAGGCAAAAACAGGGGTTTTTGGTGGTCTGTTTAGGAAATGGTCAACAGAAGGAATGTTAGACTCATGGTAAGGGATGAAATGACGGTATTTTCAAGGCATGACACTTTATTTTGATCACAGAAATGATCCTCCAATGTGTGGGATGGGGATTGCAGGGACAGTGACAAAATGTTGTGGAACAATGGATGGTTTGAAGAAAGGCATTGAAGCTAATATATGGTTTTAAGAATGGAATGGAATCTAATATGGATGGCATGGAATCTAAGATCGATGAAAAAATGAAAGAAAACATGGAAGACATGAAGAATGATCTAAAAGCATAGATGGAAGGTTTGAAGGAAGGTTTGACAAAGTTGCTACAAGAAATTATTCCTAATGGCGAAAAGGTAGTAGATGAAACTCATGATGGGAAACAAATAAATGTTAATCATGATTTCATAGTATCTAATGTTGGATTGGAGACCCACCATATTCCAAAGATCTATATCAGGAAGTTTTATGGCAAGGATCTCGTAACATGGATACTACAAATGGAGCAATATTTTGATCTCCATAATGTGCAAAACACACAAAAGGTATGTGTTGCAATTTTATATTTAGAACAAAATATATTTGTATGGTATCGATGGCTTTTCTCTAGTAAACAAATTGTCACTTGGTCAATTTTTATGGAGGAAATGATAGCACTTTATGAGGACACAAAGAACAACACATTCTTTAGCCAATTGATAAATCTCAAACAAAAGGGTTCAATGGTGGAGCACATTGAGAACTTCCAAAAATTGAATATAAGGGTAACTAATTTTCCAAAGGAACACATGATTCATGTCTTCATTGTGACTTTAAAGGATAACGTCCAACATGAGGTTCGCCTTTGGGAACCTGATTCATTGGAGAAGGCATTCAGGTTGGCATGAAAAATTGAAAGCAAAATTATGGCGACAACTATAAAGATGGAAGTATTTCTATTCCTAGACTTCCATAACTACAAGGTTGATACCACACTGAAGCTAGATTTTCATGGTTGAATTATGTTATTTGAAGATTCAGTTCAGGCTTGGTTTAAAGTTCATAAGTGTGCTGAGAAGAAATTATTTTACCTACATTGTGAAGAGGGGGAAGAAAATGAACAAGAAAACTCAAAAGAAGAGGATATACACGAGGAACCAACCCAAGAGAAAGAATAAATGAATCCGACCATATCCTATAATGCATTGGCAGGAATTACCACTCCTCAAACTCTCAAGATAGAAGGACATATCAAGAAGAAAAATGTAATAGTGTTGATTGATTCAGGTAGTACCCATAAATTTATTCATTATAAGGTAGCCAAGGAATTGAATTGCTTCCTATACCCATCACCAGAGTTTCAAGCGATGGTTGCAAATAGAGGAACTATAAATATCTCTTGAAAGTGCCATAATATCAAGCTAACCATGGGGGAATATGTATTGAATAGTCCAATGTTTTCCATTCCAATGGGTGGTGTTGATGTTGTACTAGGAGTATAGTGGTTATAATCTTTGGGGACAACAGCTTTTAATTTTCAAGAACTTTTCTTTAAAAAAAATTGGAAGGAAAGGAATTTGAATTACAGGGTATCGCAAGGAATCCAGGAAAGATAATAATCTCTAATGTCATGACAAAGCTTATGAAGAAAGAGCAACGAGAAGTAATTGCACAATTATGCTCACTAGAAGTTCCAATATCAAAATAATCTTTTTCTCCATATCTCCAAAAAGTCTTGGACAATCATTCCAAGGTGTTTGAAACTCCCAAAGGACTCCCACCTATTCGTGATCATGATTGTGCTATTCATTTGATTCTAGGAAGTGTTTTCCAAACATCGAGCCGTACGGATATCCCTATGTCCAAAAGAGTGAAATTGAACGTATGATTGCAGAAATGCTAGAGGCTGGTATAATTCAACCTGGTCAAAGTTCTTTCTCTGCTCCAGTAGCATGCTGCACAAGAAGGATGGATCATGGCGCATGTGTCTGTATTATAGGGAGCTCAATAAGCTCAATATTAAAGATAAATTTCCCATTCCTATGATTGATGAATTCTTGGATGAATTACATGGAGAAATTTATTTCACTAATTTGGATCTTCGTTCAGGATATCATCAAATTAGAATGAAGACTAAAGACATTCTGAAAACATCATTTTGAACTCATGAGGGTCATTATGAATTTTTATTCATGCCTTTTGGCCTTACCAATGCACCTTCTACGTTTCAAGGGTTGATGAATTCCATTTTCACAGGTCAATGTTTCCAAAAAAGAGAAAATATCAATCAAAAAATTGATTCGTCCATAACATAAACATGCATCGGTGCGTTATGTTATATAAAATCACCATGACGACATAGTTTTTACATGACCAGTGCATTTTCGGAAAACAACAACATTGGGGCGTTTATTTCTTCAAGCGCCAATATTGTTTGCAATTAATGCCCCAGTGCATTGTAATTCTTAAAGCACCAATGCTTTCATAGAACTAATGGCTCGATCCTACAAAATATTATTTCCATCCTCAGTGCATTATTAAAATTAACAGTGCTAATTCTTTTATACCATACACATTGATGCTACGAGTTTAAATAAAAGCACGCATTTATACATAACATACGCATCGACGTTGCGAGTTTAAATAAAAGCACCGGCTCCGCAATATTTTTTTCCTGCCCCAGTGCCATTACTTAAAATAATTCCCCATGGCGTTTTTTGATATATACACACCGAGGAAGTATACATTTCAGGCATCGATTTTCTTTGCATTCAACGCCCTAGTGCTTTTAGTTATGTATGCAGCCTCACTGCTTGTATATACCTAGTGCACCGCTGCTACTTGTTCCATGAAGCGTACCGCTAAAACCTCCAGCAGCCTAAATTTTTCAGTTGTGATGAAGTTCCATTATAATTTCCGCTATCATAAACATATGTTTTAGCGGATGTTTTTTTAACAATTTTTTCAATTTTATAACATTAAAAACCTTTGTTATAACTTCCACTAGAAGGTGTTTTCCTTGTAGTGATTAGTAAGATTAAAAGGCATGACCACATATTTATAATGACTTCATGATCTCCATTTCTTTTTTTTCCATAATGTCTTTTGTCTTGATTATAATTTCCTCAACGAAGATCCAACTTAGTGAAGTAAATTTCTATGTGTAATTCATCCAACAATTCATCAATTATAGGAATGGAAAATTTATCTTTAACAGTGAGCGTGTTAACCTCTTTATCATTGAGGCACACATGCCAAGATACATCATTTTTGTGCACCAATACTAATGGAGAAGATAAATAGCTTTAGCCAGGTTGAATTATATCAGCCTCTAGCATTTCCACAACCATACATTCAATTTCTCTTTTCTGGGCATAGATATATCTATAAGGTCTAATGTTTTGAGGAACACTTCCTGGAATCAAGTGAATAAGATGATCATGGTCACGAATAGCTATAAGACCTTTGGGAGTCTCAAATACCTTGGATTTATTGTCGAGGACTGTTTGGAGGTCTGGAGAAATGGATGACTTAGATGTTTGAACATCTAGTGAGCATAATTGTGCAATTACACCCCATTGTTGCTTCTTCAAAAGCTTTGTCATTCCATTAGAGTTTATTATCTTACCGGGTCTCCCTTTGATGCCCCTTAATTGAAATTCCTTTCCTTCCCAAAAAAAATTCAAGAAAATTTCTTGAAAATTAAAAGTTATCATCCCTAAATATTAGAACCTTTCGAATCCCTATACAACATCAACACCACCCATTGGAATGGAAATCATTGGATTATTCAATACATACTCCCCCATGGTTAGATTGATATTATGGAACTTCCCAACACAATTTATGGTTCCTCCATTTGCAAACATCACTTAAAACTCTGATGTTGGATATATAAAGCAATTCAAATCCTTGGCTATCTTAAAATAAATAAAATTATGGGTACTACTTGAATCGATCAACACTATTACCTTTTTCTTCTTGATATATCCTTCTATCTTGAGAGTTTGAGGAGTGGTAATTCCATCCAATGCATTACAATATATGGTTGGATTGATTTCTTCTATTTCAATCCTTGGAGCTAGTTACTAGTATAGATCTTCTTCTTTTCTTGTTTCTTGTTCCTTTTCATAATCTATGTAAAATCATTTAATTTCAGCACAATTATGACCTCTACTGTATTTTCTATCACAACTATAACAAAGCCCTATTGCTCTTTTTTCCTCTAGTTGTTGTGGTGTCAACCTTATAGGTTGTATGAGGCTAGGAACACAACACTTCCATCTTTATAGTTGTGACTGGTAGACCTCCTTATTGCCTCAAGTTTGATTTCAACATTTCTCTCCACCCTGAATGCATTCTCCAATGACTTGGGTTCCCAATGGCGAACATCATGTTTGATGTTAGCCTTTAACGTTCTTATGAAGACATCATTCATATGCCCTCTAGAATATCAATTACCTTGATATTCAATATTTGGAAGTTCTTAATGTGCTTCGCAATTGAATCCCTATGTTTGATATTTATCAATTGGCTAAACAAGGTATTGCTCTTTGTATCCTCGTAATGTGCTATCAACTACTCCGTAAAAAATTTCGAAGTGAGAAGAGATTTATGAGAACAAATCCATAAATATCACCCAAAGTGAATGGGTTCTAAATATAAAGATGCAATGCATACCTTTTGTTTGTGTTACATATCATGTAGGTCAAATAACTACTCCATTTGTGGTATCCATATTACTGGATCCTTTCCATCAAACTTCCTCATATCGATGTTGGAATGTGGTTGGTCTTCCACCCAAATTTGGAGTCTCTAAAATCATGATTCACTTTCCTCTTGTTCTCATCATGGGTTTCATGGAATACCTTGTCACCATTAGGAATAATTTCTTGTATAAACTTTGTTAAACCTTCATTCAAACCTTCTATGTCCCATTACTTTTGTTTTTAAACCATCTCACTCAATATCACCACTTACAATTCATCTCTGGTTGTTATTCATGAGAGATAAATTTTTCGCACTTGGTTCCATAATTTTGATATATCATGTTACACTTCTTCCTATTCTTCATGCATCATAGTAGATATTTTTGGGGTTTTAATGGGGGTATCATTTTTTTTCTTGGGAGGCATTTTGGAACCAAATAATGCTATCCATGCTTCACTCTAAAATTGTTACATGGGTTAGCCAAATTTTAGACCTTGAAGTGAAGAAACTTGTCGACATGATCTGAGTCGAATTGAGCCTGCAAATTGGGCAATTGGAGAAGGACTTCAGGCTTATGGAGAACGACGAAGCCTTGAGCTCGATCTAAAGAAGAAAATCTGACCAGGGAGGCTTCCAACTGGTTGAAAGAATGAACCCAACACCAGAATTGAAGAACTCGTATATTCAACCAACATATCTTTGGACATAGGGGTTCCCGTATGAGATATTATGTTCCATATTCTGCAACTTAAGCTCGAGGTTAGCCTTCGTGAATGCAGATATAATTTCTGGAGGTTCCCATGCTCCAAGAGATGGTTCCAACGCCAAATCCATGTGCCTAGACCATATGTTGTCCCTCCTTCTTGGTTAAGTGATTGATACTAGAAAGCGATGGAGTCCACATTGAACCTATGACACATGCTTCGAATAAATTTTTCCCTCGCCCCCATTCTCGAAGTTTGCCACCTCCTTGGATACGACGTGTATATGATGCCACTTGGATATCACTGCGATGCCACCAGAAAGAGCTAGCCTTAGAGGCATGGAGAGGGGACTTTCGCCTTTATCATTGCCCCTTAGTTTTATCCCTGCCATATTCAATTCCTCTTTTGTAATGTTAGGTGGGGGGAATGAAGACGTTATTTTGAGTTTTCATGGAATAAACTTCCATCCAAAGGAGCAATTATCGTTATATTGACCCTCTGCCATTGATGGGCTATGTTGGCCGCTAGATCTGCTTCTTTGTTTTAGTTGTAGAGGATATGGTAATATCGTTTATGTGTGAATGATTATAAAGTGTTGTCGATTCCTCTAAGTATAAGAGAGAGAAGATTGTTCTTAGGGAGAGAACCTGAATGAAGGAGTTGAATTATGATCAGAGAGTCTCTTAAAATGACAGTGGATGAGATGTCGTGTTATTTGGCTAAATGGCGGCCTAGGAAGAGGCCATACATCTCAGTGATATTGTTTGTTCTTTAATCTATTCCCCAAGAAAAAATTATTTCCTATTCTCCATCGAGATTTAAAATAATCCCTCCCCCTCCTACCACCCCTAATTCAAACTAATTTTTCAAATAAAAGTTATGCAATATTAAAAATACATACTTTTTTTATTTTTAAGAGCTTGATTTTGGGATTTTTATTTGGCCAACCTTGAATCTATTGTATCATTGTGACTTTGGGCTCCCAAGGTCTAAAACTTCGTGCTAAGGTAGCTTTTTGTGTCTTCTTTACAACACCACAAATTAGACCGAGATTGTTTTCTTCAAGATAAAGTTATGCCAAATCTCCCACGATGACCTGATTATGAACTAGTTTAGTATATCAAACTTGTACAACCACCAAGTCTCACTGTTTCAACCTTTTGCCCTAAACCCGAAAAAAATACGGTCCATGCACTTTTAGTCAAATCTTACAGAATTCAAATCAGATGCTTGAAGAGGAAGTTATGATGATTTTTCTCGGGACACCTATTTGAGACTGAATTCAGGGCTTGTAAAAAAACCTAACTTGCATTAATCATAATATCTAAAATACAATGAATATTTTGTTGAAAATTGAACTCAAAGTACCACGACCTATAATATTCATACTGTAAAAGTTTCAGACCCTTGGATCGATCCAAAAATAAGTTGTAGATATGAATTTAAGATGGATTTACACTAGGAATTAACATTTAAATGGTGTGTTGCTCATTATGAGGGAAATGTGTAGTCCCTTCCATGTTGAACATGGAGTTGGTATATGGCATGTACACACACTCAATTTTATGTGTATTTGTGAAAACAATGAGTATAAATCCATATTATATCTCCATCTAGCATGCCTTGAGATGGATTAATATGACAATATTTATTCCATTCAATTCAATTTCACAGCGCCATATTTATTGTTACACATTAGTTCTTTCCATGTTTTACTTTTTGGGGTTTGAACATTGTTTTTATTTTACTTTAGAGTTACCTTTTAAAAAAAATTATGCATCTCTAAGAAAACTTAATTTTTTTGTTTACTTTGTTTTGGAATTATTATAAAGAAACAAATTTGATTTACAAATTTATGGAAGAAGTTAGCAATGATGGGCCCATGATCATTTGGAATACAATTTCAAATCCATGTTATCCATCCTATAATGGGTACTCTTTCAAGGTCAAAGTTAAAAGAATAAATTACGAGAAAAATTGGTGTTCACGAGACACAAATGACATTAATATTTGGTTTGCATATCAAAGCTTCAATCTTTCGACTTAAATATAATATATGAGAGTGTGGAAGACATTCTAAAATATGAAGTGAAACATTAACTCAGAATGGGCTTAAAGCTCTCATGGACATAACTACCAAAGTTAATACAAAACAAAAAAAATAATTAGAGGAAGCACCAAAACATAAAGAGTCCCATTAAATGTGTGTCTGAAAGCAATGAATATTTCCAAATTTTAAATCTTTAACCATATTATATGAATGATCTACTTGTGTATAACATGTATATTTCCATTTTTATTTTATTTTTGTGTATGTGTGTGTCTTCTGAAATATACATATCCTTATATTATAAGAAGTTGAGCATTCATGTTATTTCAAAAAAATCATATATTTATACCACCTCCACCTGTCTTCTTACCATTTGTGGGCCAAACACATTTGATCCTTGATTATGTAATCATCTAATCCACATATTTGCAAATTAATTTATTTTGGAGATGACTAAAACATTTTTAAAAGCAATACATTTGGGATTTTATGGCACATTGATGTGCCATTGTCTAGCTCGTTGAGGTTTTAGGGAGTTGAAAGTGGGGAGGCTCACATAGTTGGTTTTGAGTTCATGTGGGAGGGCCTCCCCCACCACGCGAAGAAGAAATTTGAGAAAGTCGCAAGTTCCCCTCATCCTCATAGTGAATTTTTCATAAGCTAAGGTCTCTTCTTCAATGGTTTTGAATGTTCCATGCCATATATGTGCTCCTGGTTGAGACAAAACTTTAATTTTTCACACAAATTCCCCACATGGGCACATTTGCACTCTTTCGTAATGCACCTTTGTAGGTGGGAATGTTATGTTCCTCTCTTCTTGAATCTTTGGTGATGTAATGTTCATTTCCTAGGATTTGAAATGCCTTTGATTGGCATCTTTTTTCATGCTCATTTGTCGCTAAAGGCTCGAGAGCATTTCCGAAAGCTTGTTGAACTCTTATGTATTATTTACAGCTTCCAAAAAATCATCAAATAATCTTTTTGACGCTCTCCTCAATTGCACCAATGCTCCATCTAATTTGGGCTTATGTTTCTTTGCATTACTATTGTTTGCTTCATAATATAGGGAATTCATTAAGCTCGTCACTCCCAGGGTCTTCTATGGGGGTTATTATTTCACTAGTCCACTCTATCTATATGTTAATGTGAGCATTCATGGTCATGGTAGTTGTATGATTGGCATGCTAAGTAACATTTAATGGAAATAGATAGATAAAATGGATTGGATTTTTAAAATCAAGGGCCCTAAATAGCCACACATTTCTCTAGATATATAATGCAAATTCACTGTGACCTATTTATCTACAACCTATCCATTATTGTTGGGGATTACAATTTGTAACATGTAAGGGAGAAGATGTCACCGATAAATTTTCCTGCTATAGTAGCAAATTAAATGACAACACACGAGTGACTAATAGCAAGAGATGAATCTTTGTTCCCACAAACACAGGCATCAAAACAACAAAATCTCCATTTTATTACTTTTGGGTTTATATTTATGCATGGTAAAACTTAGTGAAAACAACGCAAGTTTAAGGAAGGAGATGATAAATACAAATTTGAATAAAAATGTGAGATTGAATCCTACCCTTCTTTTTCTCAACTATAAAACACTAAGGTTTGAGATTTGATTCTCTTCCTAATAATTCTCACTTAGCTATTAATACCTTTGAAAATTTTCTTTGTCGATAAATAAGCTACCCAATATTGAAATCCCATGTAATAGTAATTGTTTACCTAGTACTTGAGATGGAAGAGGCTGGGAGTGAGACCACCTACCTATCTGTTGTTGAAAAATGTGTAACTAGGTTTCGTATTCATAAATATGAAATGTACTTTTGATTCTTGTATATTGTAAAATGAAAGAAAAAATACTATTCATATTTTGGAGCATGGGTTTCACGCTCAAGTTATTTTATTTTAGAGGTCAAGCACTGATTAAGTGCTTCTAGGGTTCATCCTAGGTCAAGAAGTCAAAAGATTCATTCTCACAAGTTGAAGTCCCCCTCAGGCACTTTATAACTTGTAAAAAGAATTAATTGTGTAATTAAAAGTGTCAAAATACCCTTCAAGACCAAGTCCGTCTGGCAGCTAAGAAGTCGGCCTATTTTGAGTAACTTCGTGCACCTTAGACGCCTGTATAAAGGAGTGAATTCAACCTCCTTTGGATAAACATTCACTTATCATCTTCTAAGTGAAGCAGAAGTAGAAGAAGGCTAGCGAAGAAGGAGAAGGATGAAGGAAGAAGTTTTTGGGTTATTTCTCTCTCTCTATCTCACACGTGCAAAGAAGGAAGGCTAGGGTTTTACTGCTTCAAGGTCAAAATTCTCAAGTTGATGGAAGAAGATCATAATTGTTGGAAGAGGAGCCTAATAGGTCACATTATAGCCCTGGACAAGGAAGCAAGTCAAGATAGATTTCTAGGAGGTCTTGGAAGATTAATTTTCGATCACATGTGTGGAAGCATTAGCAATTGTAGGGGCTGAAAATTTCAAACCTGCAATAGAAGCCGAAGTTCTATAGTTGGGGGTCAAATTTGTGCTCCTGGAAGATATTTGACTTGAAAAAAGGAAGAACATCATAAATAAGGTCATACTTGGTCTTGGAAGGGTATTGATCTTGGTTTAGAGGTCTTGGAATTTTCCAATTGAAGAATCTACAAGAAGAGAAGACATTTGTGGGTTTTCCTCTCAAGTGGAGAGGTTGTTCCCCTGGCTTGCAAGCTATATCCCGTGTTCTTGTGTATTATTGATCTTCTTGTTTTGATAGTTATTTGATGATAATAACAAACATAATAATAAGATAATAAGCTAATAAGTAAGAAAAAATATACATCACAAGCAGTTATCAGGTATAGAGAAATCATCCTACCTATTTCCCTCTATATTTCTCAACATGGTATCAGAGCTAAGGTGACAAGACAAGGAAAGGCAGCTTAAAGAAGGACACCCAAGGGTCGAAGCACTAGAATATCATCAAGAGCATCAATCATAAAAAACACCACTCGTCTCAAAGGCACCACAGGGACAAGGATTACATGATCATCTTGAAGGAAGTTACTAAAGAAGGTCTCAAAAACCCTAGTTCATTCAAAGAAGGATTCTACACTTGAATCATCCTTGGGAACCTCGCACAATCATCACCTCAAAAACAAGATTACCTCAAAGACTCTACCTCTACTTAAAGAGATAAGGACTGCAAATTGAAGCATCTTGAAGTTTATACATCCAAGCGAAGTAGGTAGAAGCATTGATGCAGGGGCATTAGGCTAAAACAAATTCCATGTAGTTTTAGGAGTTTTAAGTCTTTAAAGGGGTTATATTTTATGTAATGAATTTAGTGGGTTTTAATTAATTTTAAATGAATGTAGAGAGAATTGTAACTGCTCTCGAATGCTTAGAGAACAGAGAAATTCGATTAGTTAGGAATGTGAAGAGTCAGCTTCATAAAATCTGAGGATTTTGTCTAGATTTAGGAAATCTGGAATTTTAAGAGTTTTGTTGAGCTGTTAGGGAAGCTGAGTCAATTCATTATCATGTTTATAAATTTAAGCCTCAAGGCATTAAGGAGGGGAGCTGTGCAGAGTAGTGAGGATAGAAGGGTCATCGAATTGAAGATCAAGCCTATAAAGGAAGAACTTTGATAGCATGTGTTTGATTGGTTCGAGTGATGGTTCCGAGTACCATTAAGAAACTGTTGTGAATTCTCATCGCACAGAGGTGGAAAAATAACAGATAAGGTTGCCGAGAGCCTAATGGTAGTTCAAAGGTCATCGAAATCATGAAAGGGATTCGTATGAAGGAGGATTCGATTCTTTTTAAGATTCTTGTTTTCCGAAGTAAGTAGTGGGTCTATTCAGCATTTTGTTGAATTTGTAGAGGAATCTTGGTCAAACGAGAAATGGCGAGAATTAAATTGGGCAGACGCATAAGTTGAATTGGGATGAAATGACGGCAGAGTTGAAGCGCATGCGATGGAGTTCTAAAGACGCAATCGAGGGATAAATTGCATTAGATTTGAATGTGAAGCTGTGGAGTTATTTACCAGCAGAAGTTAGGTGTTGCCGCGAGAATATAGGTGCATTCATTCAACGGGATTGAATTGTAGCCGATTGGAGTTTGTGGAACCTTGAGTCACGAAGTAGAAGGCATAGTTATGAAGAAAAAGGCAGAACCAGTATGATAATAGTAAGAGCGGATTCGAAGATTAAACCAACAGTATCGCACAACTTAAAAATGGTAAGCGGTAATCTCTTGGAGGAGCGCGATTCCATTAAGTAAAAGACACGTGGAATAAGTGGTATTCAATTACCACCTATTTCACATAGGTTTTGAGAATTAAACCACATGCATCTCAGTAATGAAATATTTTTTGGATCATTGATGTGTGATGCGACGATGTGTCATCCGTTGGATGATATGGAGAGATAAGTCAAGTTAAGGAACGTTGGGTTGATGCATTAATTAATTGATGCAATGGGTTGTTTTATAGCTGGAAGTTTTAATAAACTGTGGCTGGAATTAAAGGTTATATGATATGGGTCCAACCATTACATGTAGTCAAAACCTTAATATATAACGTGATGCCATACTTTGATAATGAATGCAGAATGGAAGTGTTGACGGGTTTTATACTATGGAGTTTACGCCATATCCATTATACAATGGGTTTAAACATGAAGTTCGAATAAAGATTCGAAGCCCATGAAGTGAGGGTCAAAGTTTAATATGGTTTTATTTGAAATGTTTGAATATTAATTCGACATATTATAAGAAGGGTTTTGATTATGGTTTCAGTCATAGGTTCTGAACAAAAGCTTCAGCATATGAAACTTGTGAGGTGGGCTTAAAATGCAAATTGAACTTTGGGTTTAATTGCATATGAAGACTTGTCATAAAACCATTTGGATGGTTTTATAACCATAAGAAAATTTTATTCTAATATCTCAAATCTCAGATTTGAGATATAGAAGCTTCCGCCTATATTATTTAAGATTGCCCAGATTTTGAAATTAAGGACCATTTTGGGTTTTAAATGGAAATGCATGTCTATACACAGCTTTGAGAGTGTTAATGTGGGTTTGACAGGGTGAACCTGCCATCAAGCATTGTCATCGTCATCAAGGAATCAAATTGATCTCCCTCTCTTTGAAGGATCACTTTTGAAGGAAGACATCTTCTATTATCTACATCTTCATCAAAATCAAGAAAGCATAAAGTTGAAGACATTGACACCAAGAAGCATATTCACTTGACAAGGAATTACCTTTATATTTATGACTAAATCTGCTATCAAAGTGACTTCATTTTCCAAGGAAAGAAACAAATTAGTTAGGTCATCCAAATTTCTTACATGGAAGAGGAGGATTGATTTTATCCTCGTAGAAAATGAAGTCGTTGATCATGTTAAGGGTTCAATCACTAAACCTCCAGAGGAAGAAGCTCAAGCCTTAGAAAAATATATGAAAGGGTAAGTAAGGGCTCAAAGGATTCTTATAGAATCTATCAAACATCCTCTCATACCATATGTATCAAAATTGGACACACACACACATATATATGTATATATGTGTGTGTGTGAAACTAGTAGAATTGTTCTCCGTAAGTAATGTTGGAGAAGTCATATCCTTGAGAAACGACCTATACAAAATGAAGATCTCAAAGGAATATGGAACAACCTCATACTTTATGAGGGTATCAAACGTACGAGACCAAATTCAAGGTTTGGGGGAAATAATGTCTGCTAAGGAAATGACCATTGTGGTGCTCATTGTAGTACCAGAGGAATGGGAAAACCTCGTATCAAGCATCTATGGAAAAAAGGAAGCCACCCAATTCAGTGAAGTTTGGTAATTATGTAAGATTGAATAAACCTGGTTGAAGGAAAAAAGTGGTGTGGGATCAAATGAACAAGTGCAAGAATTTGTTTCCATGGCTAAGAGAAAAGGAAAGTTTGGGAAGTTTAGTCCTCATAAAAATAAGAAGGATATGTCAAAATTATAATGCTATGGATGTCAAGAGTATGGGCACTACAAGAGATATTTTCGAAAGCTCAAGAAGGACAACAAGAAAATTAATGAAGCCCATATCACCGAATAAGTAGAAGCACCTGAGAAGATGATATCAAAGAAGGGAGAAGCAAGAGATCTCTATTGTAACTGAGATAATCTTCTTCACTTAGTTCTTTTTAGGTTTGTACGATATGGCTATCATGGTAGGAAACATTATAAGCATGATACGATACATTATTTTAGGTGATGGCATCATAATAACATACTATTGAAGCAAGAAATCATGACATCATTAGAAAAACTTGAAAGATAGTTGAAGTACAAGTCTATGACAATCATCATAAGAAGGAAGTAGCTCCTGGTAACCTCATTAAAAGCATAAGTAGTACTTATGGGTAGAATAAATTCATATAGCATAAAATTCACCATACATCATCATCATTAGAAAGGAGCGTCTGCAGGATGAGGATAATCAAGATCCTTCATTGGAATATTCATTAGAAGGTTCACCTCTCTTAGGAGAAGTAAGTGTCTCGCTAAGAATTCCATATTGTATGGTATTCGTGGTTTAAGAAGGATGATGGTATGGTGATAGGAGAATAAAACATAATTAAAGAACTTTCAAGAAATGAAAGGAAGTTGTTGAAGGAATCCTAGATGACCAAAAGAAGGAAAGAGATATGTATGCATGTATTTGATTGATTCAAGTCGTCATGGGTAAATGCTCTATCTCATGAGCATGATCAAAGAAAAGGGATCTCCTCCTTTGGAAAGATGCATGACAGCATGGTCACATATTTACTAGATGAAATCAACAAAATATGTCCTCGTATGGAATATGAGGTGGTTGACACAGATGAAGGAACTATGGATAGAAGTTCATGGGGAGCAATATGTGAAGAAATAAAGAAGAGATCATGAAAGGTGAACCTATGGTCACGTAGAAAAGGAAATCAACATGTGATGAGTAAAAGAATTGGACATGACATCTCCATATAGAAGGCATGAAGACCCTAATAAGGTCTGTAAAAAAAGGAGATGCTTGACATTGGAATTCTTAGAGATGTGCTTATGAATGTGCAGGATGTTGATATTGCAAGCCAAACGTCATGATGAAAGGCCATAACAAAAGGTAAGTTTGATTTGGGGTTCATTTTTTATTTTTTAACAACATCTAGATGGATTGATACATGGTTACCAAATGAGAGTTGTAGATGTCACCTACAACTAACACTAATGTGTTTGGATGTAATATCCTAAAGGAAACATGACTTGGAAGAGGTAGTTGTATGAAGAAAAGCCAGATTTGGATTAGAAGATCACTTTTCTATGAAGAAAAAGATGACATGATTGACATGGTTCTTGAATAAAAGTGATAGATGGTCAATGTCATATGAAGAAGTCCCAAAAATATGAAGCCTACATAATGATGAAGATGAAAGGATTCAAGCAACTGAAGGTACCATGATCTCCATCAAAGAATGGTAAGTTGTTGAAAACCAGTCCTTGGTAAGAGGGAGCTTGGAAAAATCCCTGGATAAGAGGGAAATTGGGTGCATTCCTTTTATAGGAGTGGGTATATCTTCCCTAATTGAGAGGGAGAGATTGACACATCATTCTTATCTTCACTTTGGAAGAAAGAATGGAGGATTAGGTAAGCATCTGCTGTCAAATACTCTTTGAGGATGAGGCAGGGCATCCAAGATAAGAGTGGTTGTAGAGGATCAATATTCTTTGAGGGCTAGTTATCCAAAATGAGAATAGTCTTCGAAGGACATACTCTATGAACACCCAGGTGGGGTATGTGCCTTGAGAGACAATGATGATGGTGCCTATCAGTCATTGGTCTCGCCAACATTGTGCTCTAATCTTGTGGAGAGATAAATTTGTTAGTCAAGGCATTGTTATGTGACAATGTTGGTTGTTTTGATGCTAAACATATGGATTACCAATCCAACTCTTCTTATGAGATGTCTTCAAATTGATAATGTCCATGTACAATTTATGAATACCTCCCTACTTAAGAGGGAGTGTTGAAAAATGTGTAACTAGGTTAAGTATTCATGAATATGAAATGTACTTTTGATTTTTGTATATTGTAAAATGAAAGAAAATTTATTATTGTTATTTTAGAGCATGGGTTTCATGCTCAAGGTATTTTATTTTAGAGATAAAGCACCCATTGAGTGCTTCCAAGGTTTGTCCTAGGTCAATAAGTAAAAAGAGTCATTGTAATAAGTTGAAGACCCCATCGGGCAAATTGTAACTTGTAAAAATAATTATTTTTGTATTTAAAAGTGTCAAAATACCCTCCAAGACCAAGTTAGCCTGACAATTAAGAAGTCGGTCTATTTTAGGAACTTTGTCCACCTTAGAAGCCTATATAAATGAGGGAACTCGACCTCCTTTGGATATACATCCACTTCTCATCTTCTAAGCGAAGGAGAAGTAAAAGAAGGCTAGCGAAGAAGGAGAAGGACAAAGGAATAAGTTTGTGTTATTTCTCTCTTTCTATCTCACACGTGTGAAGAAGGAATGCTAGGGTTTTATTGCTTCAGGGTCAAAATTCTCAAGTTGTTGGAAGAAGATCATAATTGCTAGAAGAAGAGCCTTATAGGTCACTTTCTATCCCTAATCAAGGAAGCAAGTCAATCGAAGTTATTGGGAGGCCTTGGAAGGCTAATTTTCACTCACATGTGTGGAAGCAGTAGAAGTTGCAAGGGCCAAAAATTTCAAACCTGCAGTAGAGGTTGAAGTTCTGTAGCTGGGGGTCGAAGTTGTGCTGTTGGAAGATATTTGATTGGGTTTGACTTCGAAAAAGGAAGCACATCATCAAGAAGGTCAAACTTTGTCTTGGAAGAGTATTGGTCTTGGTTTAGAGGTCTTGGAATTCATCAATTGAATAATCTACAATAAGAGAATAAATTTGTGAGTTTTCCTCTCAAGTGGAGAGGTTTTGGCCCTGGCTTGCAACCTGTATCATGTGTGCTTGTGTAGTATTGATATTCTTGTGTCGGTAGTTGTTTGATGATAATATCAAACCTAATAATAAGAGGAGAAGCTAATAAGTAAGAAAAATGAAGAAGGCATCACGAGCAGTTATCAAGTATAGAGAAATCATCCTAACTACTGCCCTATAGATTTTTCAACACCTACTTGCCTCATATTCTCTAGCCTCCAGTGGAAAAAAAATGGTACTTTACTCGAAGACAAAGTGGAGGTAGATAAATTTTACTTTGACATTATCCATCGTATATATATATAAGTACGAGCCTTAGTTTCGGTTTTCTTTAAACTAGTCTATCTTTATTCATGTCATTCTTTCCTTCCATTCTTGAAATAATGTCATGCAAAGGTAGAATCATTTACAAAAAGTTCCCCTTGACATACAATGGAATTCTTCACCATTGGAAAAGATGTTTACAAATCCCTCACAAGTATTTTTGGATGTATATATATTTGTGTGAATATCAATGAGATATAGTTTTTAGAAGAACCCACTCTGCAACATATCGTTTAACACTTCAAGGTTATAGTTTTCCTTATATGTATGTTGCAATATTGGTTACCAAAACAATTTTTCATTTTCAAATGTTGAAGTATGGGAAATCAATATATTTAGATCAACGAGAATCGTCATGACGAACAAGCAAGTGATGTATGATAAATTATATTTCTAGATTGTCATAATAAATGTTATAACTTCATAATCAATGAACAATTATATACTAATTTTAATTAAAAATTTACTTTTGTAACATCTAATAATATCTATTAATGGGATTATATGATGCTCTCTAAACTAATATACAAATGCTATAATATTAGTGTTTTCTCTCTATAACATTTATTCTCATCTTATCTTCATACTTTTATAATACATATATAAGAGGCCATAAACCATTTAATTACACTAATGTCTTGAATATTCTAAATTAAATTATGTGGATATATTGATTACAAGGAGAAATCATATGGAGAACGTTTGGTTTTTAATAGTTATCTCAAGTGAAAGGTTTGTATTCATTCATCTATGGGTGAATTTGTAAGAATTTTAGATGTAACTCCATTCTTGAGAACTTGTCATTTGGAGTCAATGAGTCACTACTACTACAAATTGTTCGAGCGATGACTTTCTCACACACTTTGGACTATGAAACTCATATCAATTAGTGATTTCCAACCTTAATTGAACTGTAATAGTGAACCATGAAAATGTCATGATACATAAGGACCCTCTATTTCCTCCTACCCAATAGTCCTTGAAATATTATCTTTATGTATGATCATTGTATTTTTCTTGAAAGATTCATTAGAAACACTAATTGGGGTTGACCTAATGGGAAAAGGACATCTTAGGACCTCTCACATCACATTCTTTCATTGTATGTACATTCACATTGACCCCCATTAGAAGAAATTTTGAAATATTCATTTCATCAAAGAAACACATCTCCTGAACATTGAACAACATAATCACCCCAATTCATTTATGTGTTTCTCTTCCCCTGCTTTAAGGGTTACTAATTTAAAATATGCTAAAAGACATATCATTATCATCCTATGTAAATAACTTATATTGATGCAACAAATTCAATGCATATATGTTTTTTTAACATTGACGAAGTATTTAAAAAGGAAAATGTGCAAATGGTACATATTTCATCAACATTAATGAGCTATTCATGAAGTTAATAAAAATAAAAATAAATTATTTATTACATTCAAACATGTGGGTGATGAGTAGTGGTGTCCTCGTTTAATATTTTGGTCTTAGTGTTTTTAGTTGTCTGGAATGTTTAGTGTGAATGGTGGTGAGGGCAGGCCCTCTACCACATTCAGTTGGTGTTTCTCCATTGCTTTATGCTTCATTTTTCATTCCTCATTTTATGCTTAGTTGTTGAAGATGACGTACGGTGATAATTATTTTCAGGGAGCAATCACAACTATATTGGCATGTTGTTTTAATTCCAGTCAACTTTTGAGCTATAGAGTTCTACTTTGGGGCGAAAGGGGTCTCTTCCTTTTGCGTATTATTTTGTGGCTTCGCTTTTCAATGTTGTTCCTCCTGAGGTGAGGAAATGAATTCAAGTTTTGGACACTCAAAATGTAGGAGAACATTTATATTATTATTATTTGTATCTGGTAGGTCTTTATTTTAAATGGAAGGGCATTTCCTATCTTGGAAATTCTAGGAGTAGGAAGCTTCATCTTCTGAATTATCTTGCTTTAAATCTTCAAATGTCTACTCTGTTTCAAATGGTCCTTGAAGATAGGCAGGTGGAAAACTACAATGTGTTCTCATCTCTAGAGGAAATCACATGTTTTGTCTGGATAGCTTGGACTCTCGTTTGGCCCGCGCAGAGGGTTTTATTATGAGTGAATTTGCCTTTGGGGAGCTTATGAATCCTCTGGGATCTAGTGCTCATGTGTCAACTACAATATGTTCTTCCGATCATGATTAACGATGGAGAATTTCAAATTTTTTGGCGACAATTTTGTTTAATCTTCAATGAGATTGATAAGGTATGGCCTTTTGGATCCATAGACTCTTGGTTTGTATCCTCAGTATGTTTAATTCTTGGTGTGATTTGGTTGAAGAATTCCTCATGGATTGTATGTGGCATAGTACTGGTGAGGGATATTTCTATTCTTAGCTTTTGGTTCGATCGTGGTTATACGATATTGTTATGGATTTGTGTGTTTATGAGGATTCTCGATCAAGGTGTTTCTTCCTAGTCACTTTAATTGAATATTATGGATCTTGTTCCCTTATATATTTTGAAATGGTGGTGGATTGGATGTGTATTAGGGATGTTTCCTATATGTTTTCTTTGCATTGTCTTGGTGTCTCATGTCATCTCCTTTGTATCCTAGACAAAGTCACTTCATATTCTGATGGTGGTGATACATCTTCTTATCGTTTCGTTGATTTCACTGATGATGGATATTGCCTGGATGGTGATGAAATATCTTCTTGTTGTTTTTTGTTTTTGCTAGAGCTTGGTATTTTATGTCATGGAGATTAAATTCATAAGTTTTATGAATGTTATAGAGGTGTTGTGATTGGCTCGTTTCGATACCAAGCATTGGGTATTGCCTGGAAAATCTTGTTTATTATGTGGAAATCGACTTCTGGTGATTATGAGGTGCAAGTAGGGACATTTTTCTATGGTATGCTATTAATTGGATTTTGGTTTGTTGGATTGGTATACTATATTTCCTCTCGAGGAACTTGATGGCCTTTTATATTATTGAATTGTAGCTTTGTAATCGGGTTTGAGGAGTTCTTATGGACTTGGTTTGTTTTGGTCTTGTTTGTTCCCATTGTGGAAATTATTAGTATAATTATGCCTATATGCGCTCGATTGAGCTTTTGGCTCTCTGGATCTAGATGTATTTGGGATTTTGGGTTATCTTGTTTTTTCGGTATACTGGATGGATCTGAATATATATATATATATATATATATATATATATATATATATATATATATATATATATATATATATATATATATATATATATATATATATATATATATATATATATATATATATATATATATTCAAACATATTAAAAATACATATTTACTTATTAAACCCATGATTTCTCACATTTTCATCTAATATGTAAACAATTTAGAATAAATAATTAAATACAACATATATACAACCTTTGCTCTCATAATAATATACATGATCCCAAAAAAATTCTATGCATATAAATCATTATCAACATCAGTTTTAACCCCCCACCATGACTGGTTAACACAACTACCATGCATCTCTAATCACGATGTGTTTGAGTGTTTTGCATGACATTTGGCACATAGCATCTCCCTCGTGATAGGTTGGCACGAATGTATTAATGCAGGGGCAAGGGAAATAACGACCAACATTTGGTTCATGTACTTCGTCTTTCCCATCGCTTACACCTTCATAATGCAAGCTCATCATTATCTGAAGCGGCTTCTGTTGGAGATGTCTGACGATGGAATCGTGACTTCCTTGATTCATTCCTTAAGTCCGCCTCTAGATAGGATGTCTCACAAGTTGCATTAGTCCTCTCAGTCAATAACACATAACACCCTAGGGTATTTTATTCACGACTGCCATGCTAGTGATCTTTGTTATGTCCTCACTCCCATTGGTTGGACCGTACTTTGGTCTCCACTAGTACACATAGAATTGGAGGGTTTCCTAGGTCGTCCTCTCCTAGCTCAATAATATTCAACAACCTGTATTCATATAGTGGAGCTCCAATTGGCCACTGAGACTTACAACGATGGTTTGGCTCTTCCAAATGTCGTTTTGTCTCCTATCAATCAACCGAAGATGGTAATTTATCTATCTCTCAGGATCTTCTGTCCATGGATGCAGTGGTCTTTATTTGGCAATTGGGGGCCTCATTTGGCTTGGTTGGTCATTAGTTACACTAAGGTGTTCAACCTCTTGAAGAAGACTTCTCTATTCCCGTGGTCAGATTTGGTAATTAGATTTGTGGAGAAATTGTTTCTAGGTCCTTGGCTTGTTATGTAGCTCATGACCGGGGCACATAGAGGGTTCCTAGTAATCTTGGTCTCATCATGGAAATGCAGCAGGAAGGAGTCATGATGACTCTTGTTGGTTGCATGGTGGAGCACCCATGGCCAACTCCAAAGAGCTTCTTGTAACTCGGGACTGTGGCCCGAGAATGGTTATTGGTGTAAGTGGTCTCGTTGAGGAAGCACTATAGGAACATGGTTACAATGGCTCACATTAGCTACGATGGCAAGGTTGGGCACCCATGGTTGACTCGAAAGATTCTCCAGATCATTGGGTTCGATAATTTGTATGCTCTAGCTATAATGTTCAGGGCTCTTTTTTTTTCCCTACATTGTATAATCTCTGACAAAAAAAGCTCTCATGTTGATGCTCTCGTGGTTTTTCACGCTCCCTCGAGCAATTTTTGGTTTTTTTTCTTTTTTCTTTTTTCTGTAAACATCAGTTTTAACCAAAATAAATAAATTATGTAATAGGTAAAGTTCATTATACAGACACACTTGAACATGTACATACTTTTAAATATTGTAAAAAAATGCAATAATTTTGGCCATTAAATAAATATGTTGTCATTATTTTATTATTATTAATATAGAGTTATCTTAATCATGAATATATAATAATATATACAAATTAAATTTATCGATATGCAAACTTTTTGTAGAGTGTAAAATTTGAAAAAAAAGTAAACACTTCTAAATTTGTGGTTAAAATGTGTGTGTGTCTATATATATGTGTGTGTGTGGACACATACACAACGTGTAATTTTTCATTATTTAAATTACATATTTTAATGCATAAATGGGTACAATGTATTGAAAGTCTCTTTTGAACTTGTATTGTGTAAACTACACAAATTAAACTTGCAATTCCAACAAATCTTTTCTAGATTTTAGACAAAATTGACGGAAAAATATACCTAAAAAGCTCTAAAATGTGAAATATTGAGAGTACTTAAAATATTTTAAATTTTTTTAACCATGGGAACTTTTTTTTTTCAATTACTTTATATAATATATGTATATATGCATAGTTAATATTGTAATATTTAACATAACATAGGCATTGAAATACTTTATTTACGAGTCTCATTGTCCACAATGTTTTTTCCTCATTAAGTGGACAAGTAAATGTAGGGAATTTGAACCTTGAATCTTATGGTACATAAAAAGTATTCATTATCATGACGATCACCAATTGAGCGACCCCTTAAGGGCTTCTCTTTTAAATAAGGACGCGACAGGTGGGCTTTGATCCACTTATGTGTGCACGGCTCATGAAACCATTTTTAATATAGTTTATATGGGTACAACCACATGTTCAACCACTACCTCAAGGTGCTCCCGTAGCTCCAGGGTTGTGCCCTTAGGGGAATTGAACCTTTCCCAACTATGAAAAGCTCCTTGTTTTCCACCATTGGATCCAATCCCTCTGGGTTACATACGCCTTAATATATAAGCTTTTTGTTAATTGGAATTTATATTGCCTCAAAATATCATTTGACAAAACCAGAGATGATTGTTTAGACTGAGTCCTGTCGCAGTCCACCATGAGGGAAACTAGAATTGCTGAAAATTAACAAAGGTCTAGGTTTATCAAAATGAAAATACCCATTATTGCTAAATATATAACTGTTAAAATAAACCATTCTACTGAAAGTAAAAGACATGAGCCAAGAGGTTGAAAGAAACATTAAGTGCTTGATGAAGTGATTGTGGTCAGATCCTGAGCGCTTGTACCTATTGGGGCTAGAGGCTTTAGGACACACCAAAGATGACCCTATACGTGGTCCAAACATGCATCCAGTCTGATGAGACATGAGCATTGGTGGTATTGGACTCATTCAATTTCATTGAGAAAGGAGATGACATAATTACGGTCCTTGTGCTCATCCTTTAGGACCCTTCCCATGAGTGTCTTCATTTTCCAGTGAAGGGTAATAGAATCAAGATATTGGCTTTGTTATCCCATGGTATGCCTAAGGTCAAGAACCCGATTGGGACTTTGATTTTAGAATCAGAGTATGCTTGGTGGTCATTAGTAGTAAAGGATTCAAATTGGTGAATTTCCTCTTAGATTTTTGGAGGAGTGGAAGAATGGAATACGGGTGCAATGTTATGAGCTTGGGATTGAGCCCACAACTGGCCTTGAAGGCCCCTGCATCCAAACCCTCGATGACAATGCATTCGCTGGCGAGGCATGGTATTCCGAGATACAAAAGGCCATATTAAGGATGATCCCTATTAGATAGAGAAACTAGTAAAACATGCTGATAGTTATCTCAATTGAATGGACAAAATTTCAACACTTAACTACTGTGAAGGTCTAAATCATAATATCACAAGTTGTAATAGAGGACAAATAGGGAGAGAAGAGCTTCGGGCAGGGTACAACAACCATAGGAATCTAGTGACACCAATAACAATAAACACCACGAAGACACTTTAGACACTATGAATTAGGTTCCACCATGGAAATACTAGAAAACTAAAAGAGTTGAAAAAGTTGTAGAAATTAGACATAGAACAAGCATAATGCTCGGCCCATTGGGCTTGGAAATGCTTCAAGTAGAGGATGAATCTTTGCCAGTCGCCTCTTGCCCTTGTTCTATCCTCTTATGTTGTCATTGTCAACGTCCCAGAGGTCATCTCTTCTTTTATTGTCACCTTTCTCTTCACACAATGGTCAACACCAGGTGCATGCACTAAATGCTAAGTTCACAAGAGCCAAGACCACCATGCAATAAATTTCTCACAAAACCAACACCATTGGAGAGGTATTTCCTTTGTACCAAATACAAGCTACAAGGATTACCACGGAACACAAGAACGCAACAAACAAGTACGTACTCCACAAAGCCAACGTCATGGGTAAAACATCCTAACTACAATGGGGGAATGTTACAGGGGCTGAAGAAGAACATGGAGCCAATGTTGCCTAGCTAAGAGCTCGTAGACAAAATATAAGTTGTCATCTTAATGTGAAGGGAATGAATGTCGGCTAACATGTGTGGCTCCATGGAGTGGGATAGCCATACCATCCCCCCTCTTAAATGTGATGGGAGGGGGCGAGGTGGAAGGCTCCCCCAACATCCTCCATTGACACAACCTCCAACATCTCGATCGAGGATAAATACACTTTAACATTACTTAACCTTGCACAGTGAAATATTTTATTTATAAACACATTGAATATTATTATTGTCATTCATGTTTTTTAAATGCCACATGTCAATCTTATATTAAGAATCGAATGAATTACACATCACCCCCTTATTAAGAAGTAACTAAATTAGCCCTGAGGGTTAGCTCAACTGGTCGGGGGCCCATTGCTAAAGCACCTTGCCATTGGTAGGTGACGTGTTCAATTCTCCTCGACACCCTCAGGGTCAGGCTCAGATTGTTTGGCTGGGGGGTATGGTCCCTTCGGGTGGACCTACCCTGATTTTCGTGGACAAAAAGAAAAGAAAAGGAAGTAACTATTTTTTTTACATTTAATTACTTCTTTTTGGGCTCTTTTGGGCATTGAAATATTTTACTACGGTCAACACTTATACACAGACACACACACACTTCCTCTCTCTATATGTGAAGTTCAAATCCAAATGTATTTGTTGATATGAATATCCAAACAATTAATTTAAGTCTTGTATTGGAATATTTATAAGGTAAATATAAGATTTGTTTCTTTTACTTTTAATTAATTTAACTCTCTCAAGTTGATATAAATTATATTACTTGTTGGGCAGATCAATTGTCCTTTTAAATCAAAGGAACCAATCGAACTCCCACATAAATTGTCAATTTGGGAACACTTCAAGGCTATCATACAAAATATATGCAGGAATAGATGGGAACTAACACTAATTGAATCTCAAAACCAATCGCTATAATGTCACTCTCAACACTCAAAGTGCACTTGTTGTCACACCCCAAACCATGTTCACACTTGCATAAAGAAAAGGCATACAATTTTAGAATAAATCGCACTCTATCATGCTATCACTCTTATTCAAAAGTGATAACACTCATGGAAATCACTCAACACTCGAACAATATCTGAAACACTCATTCAACGAAATAAACACACCAAGGAATTATAACAGTAATCAAATAACTATCAAATTAATGAAAGGACCAGTCCAGGATCTATGTTGTTACATAATGATAGAGGTTATAATTATGCAACTACCCAATGCATGAATGATATTTGTAATAATAACAATAAATTAAACATGAATAATATTTGAGAGAAAATAAATACACAACTAAAATACCTGTCTAACAAGTGATCCCTGTTAAGAAGGAGGGCCCTTCCTCCTTAGCAGGGGCTGGTGATTCACACAACACGCAAGCTAATAAAGAGAAAGATATGGAGCCACAAATGGTAGATATTTGCATTAATGAAAAGTTGCAATATAGTATTACAATGCCGGTACTCCCCTTTTGGTCTTATCTATGCATGCCTCACAAGCAAGGAGTACATTTTTTTATAATTTCAAAGTACAATCCTACTTTCGAAAAGCACTATCATCATGAGAATCGTGATCTAAATTGAGAATATACAATAATTGTCTTACAACAAATCATCCAAATTGAGAACAAATTTTCTAAATTACAATGATCTATCAATTAGGAATCCTAACTGTTTCAACTGAGTCAGTTGCGTTGTCCATGATTTCCTCATTTCAATGGTCAAGCTAGCTTTGACCAAGTGTTTTTCTAAATCAGTCTTCATTACTAAACATAGGATAGTAAAGCATCCAAATGTGTATTAGTAGCAACAAATGAGCCTTTGTCCTATCCCTGGTGAGGCAAAAATGGGGAAAATGTTCTCCCATAACAACGACTCAACAAGCCACGCAACTTGAAATAACCTTTTGCCAATAAAATAAGTTAAAGCAATTAGCCTTTATGTCAAGTTACAAGCATAAATAGATAATAAGGATGATATACAAAAGGAAACATACTTTAATTAGTTATGGTTGTCAAAGTAACAAGGCATGGATTTGAAAGTCAAAGTAGTAAGGAAAATCACAGAAAAATAGGTGGAAAAGGAAGCCAATTATGCGTCCCAACATTGCTTAATATAAGTATCAAAATCCCCGGATGTGGGTGATTAGATCTGCTTCGTTGGAAGGCCACATGGCTTCTTCGCAATCACGTAGTTGGCCTCACCACGAGGCTGCACCTGCCTCCAGCATGAGAGCCATAAATATACTTCGCTGGTTTCCGGCCTCATTCATTCCTTGGCATTCATTCTAGCATACTGAGCATTCAATCCTGCCTCGCTCGCAATGCATAATTCACTGGCCTTTTATGGGCAATGGCGTTGACTCCTTCTCGCATTTTGTCCGCCCCTCCCTTAGTTTTTCTCTTTGGTTTGCTCTGCAAGCTCCTGCATTCCATTCTTCTTGCCATAGTTGTGCTTCGGCCCTTCACGCTGTTGTTCCTCCCCCTTCCGCCTCCCTCTGCTCATTCATTCCCTCCTCAGCATTCCATTGAAGCCATGCCTCGCCACCACCGCATGCGTTGTCGTAGGGGAGGAGGTAGAGGCTCTCCTTCCCACCCTCCGATTCCGGCCATGGCAGAGCACACAGTGGTCTTCTCGGTGACTATGGACGCGCCAGAGGTCCCTGACCCCAGATGCTCTCGGCCCATCTCTCCATTCGAATTCTGAAGATTCAGTAGAGCCATTATGGCTCAAGTTTGAGGAAGCAGCCCCGAAAATCCACTCTCTCTTGTTCTTCCTCCCCACTGCCTAGGAAAATGGTGGCTCTTCTAATCAAGAGCATGGAGGAAGCTTTTGATAGTGGACGTAGCTGCTTTGTTGAAGGAGCTCAACAAATTGGCAATGCAGAGGATGTAGGCGCTCGCTTCACCTCCACTCCAAAGCTGGCTCCCCATCTCTCCAAGAAGGAGGACACCCTCTCTGATTACGAGTGCTACATTGTGGAAGAACCTCCTTGTCCACAGCAACATGATGGAAAGGACCAACAACTATAGGGCCATGGCTCTCCTTTTTCCAGTATTTTCATGCTACTCTACAGTATATATGTTTATTTTTCTTTTGAACAACAAATTTAGTTTTTTTTATACTTTGTTAATAGTTGGTTTCCTTATAAAGGGAATCTCTCTCTATGACTTTTTGAACTCTCTATGGGCTGGTTTCCCCCCTAGGGGCAACCCCATTTTTGAATTTTTGAATTGTCTCCTTCCAACAAGGGTGGGCTAACTCAACAATCCCTGTCACGAACCTTGCTTGTACTATTTTTGTACCATATAATAGAAATTAGCCTTATATATATATATATATATATATATATATATATATATATATCAAAATATTAAATTTATAGCTTTGAGAGTGAAAATGAAATATTTTTAAGACATTTCCTTCACATTAGGTTGTAATATTAACATTGAACCAAATGAACACAATGAAAGTGGGATTATTGATGTTTTATAATGCTTTTAATTAAAATTAACTAAATATGTATATTCATTTATTTTTTTATTTTTTTGAAAGTCAACAATTCCAGTTAATTTAAGAAATGTTTACATCGCGAGGAGCATAGATTCCAAGCACCACTGATGTCACTCCTATCGGATTTGTTAGCCAATTGGTAAAGACAAAAAGGCACAAACATTAACAAGAGAAAGCTAGAGGGCCAAATATTGATTTCCCAAGTGGACCAAAATTCTTCAAGAACCAAAAAAGATCCCACATTCATCCTTAAGCACTCATATTACCCAGAGTCGGGTTGTCAAGGCCATCGGTGGGCCATCGCCCTTTGGTCGACGAAACGCTCCATGTACATGTGCCTCCATGTATTCCATTCTCCCTTCAAAGTTGTCCATCCGCTCTTAGAGTTTCTTCTAACCTCTGTGGAGGGAGAATAATTGATCCCTCATATGTCATTGAATATGTTGGAGATAATTCATAAAAACAATGATCTTGTTGTGGTCATCGTGTTGATCCATATCCAATTATTCTATTGCAGTTATCACCTAACGAATTTGTGCTTCGTGCGAGTCAAAAGGTGGAGGCAAGTCTACACGCCTGGGGGAGATGGTGTTCTATTGTTCTAGATCCTCCCCTTCATCTTGCTAGTCAACAAAATGCACCTCCCCCTGGCCATGGGGACTCGCCCCTCTCTGGGCCCAGCCTGGTTAACGATGCATGCAGGAAACCCCCATTGAAAAACTTTCTCAACCCACACCATTGATTCCAACCAACGCCCTGACTACCTGGACAGATGAGTCGCCCCCACGCCCAACAACCCCCAAGTGTTGACACACCTGCACACCACTCAAACGACCGACATCCAATATGTTCCACAACACCATAACATCGACTGCACCATATCTAAAAAGTTGCCAACTTCTAGCCCCTAGCTACGAGGTCAACCCACTAGCAAAACCACCAACCTCCCACACTTCTACATACTCTCCAACCTTGTTGACAACTCCCAACCACAACCACATGGAGAATTATGTTGCTTGTCACCAACTCTTTACGACTTCGACCCTTTGGAGGCTGGAAACCACCAAAAAACAAATCACACACCACCCTGGAGTTATTAACATGTGAATTGGCCACCCCAGACTGAGCCCAGGTCACCCTACACTCCCCTCCAATAACACTACAACTCACTAGCCAAAGCACAAAAACAAATAAATAGGAAATTGAGACCAACTTCAATAAGGGGGTAGTTTGGCTACTGGAAACCACCACGAAAAAAATCACACACAACCCTAGAGTTATTAACATGCGAATTGGACACCCCGACCTGACCCCAGGTCACCCTACACTCCCCTCCAGTAACACTAAAACTCACCAGCCAAAACACAGAAACAAAGAAACAAGAAATTAAGACCAACTTCAATAAGAGGTTAGTTTGACTAGTAGAAAGAGGTCCCTAGGATAAACTCCCCTCAAGCTGTCAACCTAACACTCCAGGATGCTTACCATGTGTCGTAGCACACCCCACACCCACCACAAAGCCTATTAATTTTTTTTAAACAAAAAATAATAGAAGTTGTATTAATTCTGCGCTCAGTAGCAACAAAACTTTAGGCGATTACATTCTAGATTTCACAAGTGATTCATTGTCAAAAATACCCCACTAACCCATTACAAAGCCCATTGCAAGCCCATACAAAGAAGATATCAGATCAAAATATTATTGTTGTTATAGGAAATTTTGTCACATCTAGTCAGTCAACCTATAAATTGAATTAATCAACATCCCTTGACCCCTTGACATCGTAATATCACGAAGCCCTATGCATGACACTCCCATATCCCATATTTTATGCTTGAAAACACCATGTTTCAGTCATTTTAAGGACTAATGCACCCTAGCCTTATACTGGATAGAGTTCAACTACAGGTTGTTCCACTGTGGCCTGCGTTGATCACCTACAGGTTGCTCTCCTTTGCACTTGCGTTTGTTCTAGAAATTTGGGAAAAAGAGAGAAATTGCGGAAGCCTCCTTTTATAGAAGCTTCCACAGTTTGTTACAACCATTTACCTTAGATAGAACATCCAAATCCTATCCAATACTACCTTGGAGTTTCCATCCCTTATCCTTTGATCCCATCCTCCCATCAAAGGTGGATCTTAAACCTTAGATTGGTAATTTGATAAGAACTCCCAACTTACTCCCCTTACCTATATATTTGTGGCCATCCATAAGCTAGGGGTTGGATCTTAGAGAAAAAATTCTACCCTTATGTTGTCGTTGTAGAGAGGTAACTTTCATTGCATTAAGGTGATTGGAGGTGCACTTTGTGACAAAGAAGGAATGAGTCAAC
Organism: Pinus albicaulis; assembly: GCA_034641835.2. Lineage (NCBI taxonomy): Eukaryota > Viridiplantae > Streptophyta > Pinopsida > Pinales > Pinaceae > Pinus > Pinus albicaulis. Next base: position 342,026,574 of record CM076583.1, read on the forward strand.
TTGGAGGAGCTCTTCTACAAGATCGACATCTACTTATGGTTGTAACTCCTTCCATTTATATTAATGCGAAGAGTTCTTTGTTTCCCTATATGTGATGCTATGATTTCATGTATTTCGATTCCATGTTGCTCCATTGAAGTAAGTATTTATATTATGCTACATAGATTTTGTAGATCATTGGCTTGTGTTGTTTGGTTGCGCAGGTTCTAATTTTGGCAATGAGAGCTAAAATTGGAGCATTCAATCCAAGAAAGGAGCAAAGTATACGATAGATTACAGGTAGGCTTCGACCCATAATCCATTTACTTTAAGGAAAATAAAAGCTACTTTGCCTTTCTGTTGTTATAGAATTATCAACCTAGTCTAGGGAAGACACTTCTGTCTGCAGTCGTAGATTCTGTATAAAAAAATTTAAACAAAGAGACTAAAATACTTATATGCACCAAAACTGAAGCCATATGCAACATAAACTAGTAATAATCAAAATTCGGTTGACTCATATCAAAATTTATCTTCTTAGGAGGTATTGGTGTTGTGGAGGTGGCAGAATTGTCATCAATTTTAAGCTGGAGATCCATATATAATGCTTGTAGAGTATCCAATTCATCCTCCATCTTCGTCATTTTTTGTTGAAGAACTAAAATTTTATTTGTGTAACACCCTCCTCCCACATTACCCAAGTTACTAGGAGGCCTGCCAGGGTAAACATGTGACGAAGAGTTACTATGATATGATTCAACCTCCTAGATCACCTCAAGGAAGTGGATTTGACAAACCAAAACCTTATTGACTTCCCTCAGGTGCCACAAGGCCCCCAAGAGATAAACCACCCTTCCAGGTGTCCAAACCCTGAGTTAACCAACTTTTTCACTGATCTGAACTCCCAGTCGCATGCAAAAACCTGCATCCATGTGACTGAAAGCCTCCAGTTGCATGCATGATGCCTACAAGGGAGCGATTACAGTCTTTTTCACCCAGTTCTATGCTTGCGACTACAGGATTTAAGCCACTTTTTTCAGGTTAGGGGCCAAACCTCTGCTCATAACTTAATGAAAGTTCTCAAAGCAATAAATGACATAAGGACAAATCCTCTAACACAAAACTTAGTCAAGAACTTGACCTAACCAAGCCTGACCATGACAGACACTCCGTCAAACATATCATGAACATGTAATCTATAGGTCATAATTACATATTTGAACATGGGGATCTCATACTTATTTGAGAATTGTTAAGAAGGTCTAATGCCCTCTCACAATAACTGCATTGTCATATATTAGGTCATACATTCATTAACCATTCATTTACAAATTAAAGCATGATGAAATCCATGACTAGAGTCTATCATGAAACCATGCTTATAACCAACATATAAACATAATAATATCAATGATAAAACAACCATTAAAGACACATAATAAAAAAGTATAAATACTCATGAAATACAATGAGAAAATAACTCTTATTAACATATGCAAAATCCAACCAAGTCAGGGACTTCCATGTACCACCCGACCATAGATTGGGGTGAGCAATATTTTTCTTTCAGCCAATCACCCCCGTGCCATATTTCAAGCATGAATGTAGGACTCACAACAAAACTAATCAGGGATTCCTTAGGATTTACTGTGTATCCCGCCATTACTGGTTAAGGGATTCCTAGGCCCAAAGAATAAACACACGCTACCAGGCTTTATCGCAATCCTGCCATATACTAGTCAAGGGATCACTGGGCCCTAAAAAAGCATGTATGCCTCTCATTATATCCACCTAAACTGTGACAAATTTTCCTGTCTCCACCCTTTGATCAAGGGATTCTTAAGCCTCTGGGAATTTTCTTGAGACCACCCTACTTAGTTCCGAAACCATGCGACATTCCAACTCAACCAAGTAAAAGAACCCATTCACACCATGGTTATCTGTGGCAAGGAAAGGCTGAAAACCACTGTCACACCTGGAAAAAACCATGCCAATGATAATAAGAGAACCAAATACACACATACATATACCATGCATGCCAAAGCTAGCAAGGAAATCATACATGCAACTCGGTACCTACAAGCAATCCCATTATAGCAGCTTGATCTGACTCTTCCTTCCTTGATCTTTATTTTCCTTTGCCTTACTTTTCCTGCCTTTACTTTCCATGCTCCAAAATGTTGTAAGTGTGCAAGAGTATGAGAGAGAGAATAGAGAGAGAGTTCCACCCAAAAGCTGTCAAAAGGCTATGAACTGATCCTCATAAGCCTTTTTTATCATCGAGGCCTCTAATTTCTTCATTTTCCTTTATTTCCATAAATAAAATACCAGTTAATGCCTCTTTTCTTTTGCCATTTTCCATAGCCACAATAAACCGAATGAACACCCACCAGGATGTTTTGCCCAACATTCAACTTGGAATACGTGTCCCATGACCTTGGTCTTATATATTTTACATGGAAATTCAACTAGGGTTATTACAATCTGACTGCTCATCATGAAATCTGTATAATTGGAAATACTTGGCCTGCAAATCATAATCAACCATCTTCAAATCCTTATGGATTTTCATGTAGCGAGGACAGTGGTTGGAATAAGAAGAGGTTTTTGAACTTGAGTCATTGTTCATTGTTTCAAGCACCCAAGGACTTGGACAGAGGGCAACAAAGGGGGATAAGAGCCAAATCTTGAGAAGAAGAGGATGCAAAGGGAACAAAAGGGGCAGAGTCACATTTACCAGATTCTTGCCAGGGAATACACCGACACCAAGAAGGACAAACCAAACAAAATAGGGACCAAAAACCCAAACCCACAAGGAGCGAAAATTAAATAGAGTGGAAATCCCTAGCCCAAACCAAAGAGAAAAATTACAAAAAACACCACCCCAATGAGGAGGGTTAGATCGATTCTTTCCAAAAAGACAACCATAGCAAGTGCAAAAAATCCCACTGATATGACCAAAAGCATGGCCTGTAAAGAAAAATACCCAATTGTGAACATGGAATTTAGAGGACTTTTTGGTCCAAGAAGCAAATAACCAGATAATAGAATTAAGAGAAGGCTCAAGAGATACTGAATTGTTTTGAGAGCCCGCAAGGTCGATGCACGAGAATTCCCATGAACAAAAGTACTGAACCCAATGGAGATTAATGAGACGGATTGATACCAAAATTATGAGGTGAAGAAGCCCTTCATAGAGCTTCCTGTAGACCAAGCAGAAGGGAGCCACAATGAAGAATGGAACAAGCACACTACTTTCAAGCCACAAGGGGTGTGAAACAACCCATAAAACCATCGATGACATATGAATAAAATCATGAAGGCAAGATACATCTTTGATTCCCTTGCTTGACCTCACACTTCCGGTTCTGCAACCATTAATAATCCCTGTACTTTGACCAAAAAACTTCGTCTTTACCCAAAGTGGAGAGCAGAGCCTTGAACTGGGAAGGACGGAGATGAAATACTGCACATGTGAGACAAGAGGGATATGAAATGCATGATGACTCACATCAAGGAGCGCCACATAATTTATACATGTAATGAGCCACAAAATTGATGAACTAAAGAAGGTCACAATGAAGAGGAGAGGAGCGAATTGTAGAGGGGGATGGGAAAAGAAAGGGGATGGGGAGAATATATAAGGGAAGGGGAAGGAGGGGAGGCGAGGGTAAGAGGGAAGGGGGGGGGGCGAGGGGGTAATGGGAAGGGAGCAATGAAACATTAAAACTCAAGGAAAACCATGAATCCATTAGGGAATACAATATAAGCCATAAATTTCATTTATCACAAGCTTGGCCTCATTCTATGTACAAGCTTTATTTGCTTGCAAATCAATGTTCACATTGTGAACTGTGAGGATATGATAGAGATGATTTGAATGAAAGGAGTCAAGAAGGCTTTTGATTATTTGAAGAACCCAAGCCAATTTTTTGTTGGACTGCATTTCTTAATGAGATATTGGATTAGGATTAGAGAGTCTCCAAGAATGCCAATTCAGTGATACCTCTGTCTTTGGCTATGCTTAATCCTTGAAGGAGGCCATACATCTCAACGTGATTGTTTGTTTTCTTTCTTAGCCCATAAGCATACTTAATTTCAATAATTTCATCACGATTAATGAGAATCCTTTCCCCTCGTTCCACCCCTATTTATTTCTATTTTATTTATTTATTTTATATATCCTACAATGTTTATTATTTATTTATTATTCTTTTGTATATATTTCATTTTTATTTTAATAGGGACACGTGTGAACTTGAGGTTGAGCACAAAGGAATTACACAACTCCCTCTTATTGGACTACATATTGCACTTTTTTGCCCAATTAAAATTGCTTTTGCTTTGATTAAAGATTTAAACTAGCTCAACCAAATAAATTAAACGGTTGTAAATGTCCATAGACATCAACAAACACTTATCTCATAATATATCTCACATTGCCAAAATTACAAAAATCATTAAAAATAACTAAATTATAGCTTAGTTTAAATTATTATAATTGTTATTAATTATAAAAGAACTAATATATAAGTTAAACATACACACATTTATTTAAAAAACACATAGCAATATTCTTAACCATGAAGATACCCCTATTTCGAGCCAATACCATGGCTTACAAATACCACATGTCAAATTTCCATAACTTCATATTACATTGTTCATATGACATATTTTTAATTAATCAATTTAATTAAAATATGAAAAATGAATAACTACTGTTGAAATAAATCTCAATTTTTAATTTGTGGTTATTACTAAGAATATTTTAAAATATTATGTGGAGTTTTTGGAATCTAAGCTTCTGTGATCCATAATATAAATTAGTAGAAATTCTTTCGGGAATAATCACATGCAAAAGAACGTGGTCGACGCGTTTCGAACCAACCAATGTGGTTCATCATCAGGACTGTGTGAGAGATCAGATCCAGACATTAAGTATAAATAGATGTAGAAATGGCTCAACTAGCCATTAGGATAACGACTAGTTTGACTATTGAAAAAGAAATATTCCATTATTTATTTATTTAATTAATTTTTATTATTATTTTATTAATTTATAAAACCTTTAATATATTTATACAACTAATTAACCAATTGATTAATATAATGGTAAGTAATTTAACAAATCGTGGTGTATATATGTAAGTTTTGATTAAATTATATAATAATCAATTATTATTATTAATTAATAAATATAATTAATTCTTATTCATATAATTTAATTATAACACACCATCTATCAAATAGTCAAACATAGAGTCAAAAATAAATAAATAAATAAGTAAATAATGTCAAGAATATAAGGCATGAATCCAGCACCTGCTAATATTCCAACCGTCATCTCTATTGAGATTAACGGGCTTTTTTTCAATTTCAATAGCCTCTCTCAACTTACGATGATGGAAATTGAAATTGAAAAAAGGCCCGTTAATCTCAATAGAGATGACGGTGCCTTTTTTCAATTTCAATAGCCTCTCTCAACTTACGATGATGGAAATTGAAATTGAAAAAAAGCCCGTTAATCTCAATAGAGATGACGGTTGGAATATCAGCAGGTGTTGGATTCCTGCCTTATATTCTTGACATTACTTATTTATTTGATTATTTTTATTAATAATAATAATAATAATAATAATAATAATAATTAATTAAAATAAAATAAAATATTTTTATTTATTATATATATATATATATATTTTAAATTTATTTATTTTATTTTAAATTTATTTTTTTTATATTTTATATTTTATTTGTTTTTATATTTTTATTTGATTAAATTAATTAATTGATTTATTTTTGATTCCATGTTTGACTATTTGATAGATGGTGTGTTATAATTAAATTATATGAATAAGAATTAATTATATTAATTAATTAATAATAATAATTGATTATTATATAATTTAATCAAAATTTACATATATACACCACGATTTGTTAAATTACTTACCATTATATTAATCAATTGGTTAATTAGTTGTATAAATATATTAAAGGTTTTATAAATTAATAAAATAATAATAATAATTAAATAAATAAATAATGGAATATTTCTTTTTCAATAGTCAAACTAGCCGTTATCCTAACTGTTAGTTGAGTCATTTCTACATCTATTTATACTTAATGTCTGGATCTGATCTCTCACATAGTCCTGATGATGAACCACATTGGTTAGTTCGAAACGCGTCGACCACGTTCTTTTGCATGTGATTATTACCGAAAGAATTTCTACTAATATTATGTGGAGGTTAAATTCCTACTTTCCACCTACTTACCCTTGTTTATTTTGGAACAGGGCTTTTAAAATAGTAGTATACACAAATCAAAGGTTTAGATTTATCTTCAAAGTAGTTAAATTGATTAATTAAAAATAATATCACATGAACAAGTGTTCTATGAAGTGAGTTATGTTTTTTTTACATGTGGTATTGATTATGAAAGTGTTATGTGAAGTGAGTTATGTTTTTTTTAAATGTGGTATTGATAAGCCCTATTATAACAAACTCTTTTTACAAATTAAAAATCTACATGGTAAAGTGAGGGTAAATTTTCATGGTTAAGAGACTTATTCCATATCTTTTTAAATGTATATGTATTTAACTTATATATTATTTTAGGAATTTGGCTTCTCTGATCTATAAATTATATATGATTTTTTTCGGTGATAATCACATCAAAGAATATATTGCACATGTCTTGATGATAACCACAAGTTGGTTCGAAATGCGTCGGCAATATATTCTTTGATGTGATTATCACCAATTTTTTTTTTTATATATACATTATTATTATTATTTTTGAATAAGACTAATTCCACTAAGTGATCATATAGTACAAGGTGAGATTACAAACAAGAGAGGCAAGAAACATGCCATCCGAAAATGATGAACTATCAACCTCGGTTCCGAAGAGAGTATGTGAAACAAGCAGAAGAGCTATGAAGTGTGACTATAGAACTAGAAGATATAAGTTGGGTTCTACGGAGAATGGGCAGAAGCCTCCATGCGAGGTTTTTTCTCTTTCTTTTTGATGACTTTTACCCATCCAACTTGGTGTTGACTATGGGAGGAGTCTCCTTATCTGTATCAGAAGAGGAAGACTCATGAGTGCGTTTCTCAGAGATCGTCGTATCTGAAAGAGCCTTAGGGACGACAAAGAACAAATCATTCCTTTGCTGTGCATGTTCCATTTTTGCATCAATCTCTTCATCCTCTAAACTCGAAGACTCACATTATTATTTTTTTATTAATAAACATAATAATAATATTTTAAAATAAAGTTATAACTTAATTAATTTTTATAATTTTTATAATCATAAAAAAAAAATATATATAATAAAATAAATATTTTAATATTTATTAAGAATGAATCATTAATATATAAAAAAACTATTTAATTTACATCATATATTAATAATTAAATTAAAATTATGAATTTTTTTAAAATATATTGGTTAATATAATTATTTTAAATAATATAATTATTTTTCCACACAAATATCACAAAAGTTGATAATTTTGCAAATCTTAGCTAACAAGTCCCTTCTCACGTTCTGGACGAGCATTTAGGTCGTCTCTCTCAAACTCTGTTCGCCCTACGACAACACGTATAACTCATTCAAATTATTGTCGCTGGTCCCCATATCCCGGGGAAATCCAACACGACTCCGAGGCATTCAAATTGCTGGTTTCCCTCGTTGCAATTTTGGTTTGCCTATGCAACGTGCGTCAAAATAACTGTCAATTCGGCATTCAACTTGCCATCCCTCTGTGACCGTCGCACCAGCCCACCGCAGTGGAGAAATTTGACTTGGACCCGCAATGAATCTCATTAGAATAATTGAATTGCATTCGCCATTTTCTTTTTGGAGATTTTGAGTCAAATCATTCAGTGCTTGCATTTTCTGCGAAACAAATTGGAACCCGGACTTAAATTCGAGGGTTTCAAAAGTTTCGCGCCCATAGGATCTAGGGCCTTATACCCGACGATCGAGGGCTCCGACGATCTGGTACCATCCATTAGCGGGGAATCTTGTTTTGAATATGAAGCCGAGGGATCTCTTGTGTTTTCTCGTGGAGGCGGTGTATATTCTGGTGCGATTAGGGTTTGTAGTCGAGAGTGCCCGTTTGGGCGATGGCGGTGTGAAGGTCCAGGTGCCGCGATCGCAGCAGACTTTGGAAGCGTATGCGACTCTTCTCTATGGAGATGAATTTCTACTGGGAGTCCGCGTGCTTGGGAAATCCATAAGGGAGACGGGCACCAATAGGGATATGGTGGCTCTTGTATCAGACGGTGTTTCTTCTTATGGTGTCCAGCTTTTACAGGTATTTTTGATTTCTCATTTTTCTAAACGTTAACGTCCGATGGTGTATGTGTAGGTTTTATTACCGAATTGTCACGCGGTTTTGACTACTGCTTTACTGAAGATTGATTTGCCCGTACCTTAAATGTTTACACCATGTGATTTGAACCTTTGTGCCAAAATGTTGAGGCATTTACATTAATGTGATCCCTAGAGGGTTTGAACCTCTGCCATCTGGGCAAAAACTGCTTGTTCGTTATCACACTAGAGCAGCTGACAATTGAAACATTGCCAATTTATTTATTCAAATATTTTGAAAATTGCTTTGATAAACATGCAACAAGGTGGTGGGTCTCAAGCATAATATGACCTTCCTTCTGCTTAGACGTTGGTACTGAGTGACAAATGATTTAACAAAACCTGGCCTTATCTCTTTTTGAGGCATGCTATTTGTGCGAGGCAAACCAGAATAAGATTAGAGTCCTGGTGAATGGCTTGATAATTGGTTGACCTCGCCAGTCTACCAGGGCCCCGTCGGCAGCATTGCCGATTTATGAAAGTTGATTAGCCAACTGTTAATTTTAGTTAACAATGGTATGTGCTATGTTTAACACAATTTACTTCAATGTTCTTTAGTAGCCCAATAACAATTTCCAATTATAGCAATCACATGAACTTAATCACATTGATAGTAAATGCAGATAGAACATAAACAAGATGCAGAAGACAAGCCAAAACAATAGGACACAATATTTGGCGGATGCCAGGGAAAAACCCCAATGTGGGGAAAACCCTTTGATCAATTCTTCTTATTATTCTTCAATAGTAGCAGAGGAGAGAGAAAGTACAAATATCAAATTTACTTGCCCAAAACAGTCCTTTCAAAATCAACAGTCAACAATAGTGAACTGCAGTCCTAACTAGAAAGTCAACGCTGGTCAAAGTAGCACCAAAAGGTCATCCAAGCAGCTTGGGCAACAACAATCCAATTCGACCTTCCAAGGGAGTCAAAGTCAACCCAAAAATAGTTTGGTCAAATCAGTCAAACATTGTTGTAATTTATGCGGTCAAATTGGAAGTCAACGTTGGTCAAACTATCCCAATCACCTCGATTTCTGTGCCAATAAATGTGGCCTTCAAAAATCGGATTTTGCCTCCAAAACGCAGTCAAACAACAAGGGTCAACGCTGTCTAACCTTGAAATTTTCGGCCAGCAAAACAATCCACAAATTCGTCCTCCTATTCACATGTGCGAAATAGAAGGCTGTCTCCAAGCTGTACGAACCAATCAAGAGAGGAGAGAGAGAGATGTGTGATGTGATGAGTGATGTCCAAATGAGGAGGTCACTCCTATTTATACAAATCGTTGAGGGTGTGGAGACACATCTCTTGGGATTTTGAGCCTACATTTGACTGAGGCTGACCTTGACAATTTGTGCATGAGAGAGAATAAATTCAAAATTCCATTTTTGCTTGTCAGAATGAGATGATCTTTAGATCAATCTTGGACTTCTCAAAAAGAGGAATCCAATAAAAATATCATCTCCATCATATGAACTTTCCCAAGGTGGAATTTGGCCCTAGTTGCTAATTTTAACACTCCCTCTCAACTAGGGAGAATTCCACTTGCCAATCCATCTGCTATCACCCCTACTCTGCTCTCCTCTGCGCTGCTGAACCATGAAGTAATAATGAAGAAGAATTGATTGAGAGTGAGTCACAAGACCTCGCCACTCTCCACTGACACAAGTCAGTCCAGATGTAGAACCTCAATTAATCCCAGATGAAGTTGTTGAACACCATGCATCCTAGCATAGGGAGTATGACAGTACACGCTGCGTCCATCGTAGTGCTATGGTCCCTATCCTCCATTGGCTAGATGAGAGGTACTTCCCATGAGTCCCAGACTACATGGGTAGGATGTATGTTGGGGCATCAACAGGAGAAGGTGAATCACTCATCTTGCTCATATGCCATAGGAGAAGGTGAACCATTCATCCTATGCATATGTCAATCGTAGGGGAAGGTGAACCACTCACCCTACACACATGTCAACCATCATGGGGTATCACAGGGGAAGGTGAACCACTCACCCTGTACACAGTGCACCACTAGGGGAAGGTGAAGCACTCGCCTTATGGTCGCTCATAGCTCCAAGAAGTACCCCAAGCCCCCAGGAGCTCCCAGAGCTTAGTGTCCAACTCATGCAAGACCCTCATAGGAGGGTCTTCCCACGACTCCAAGTCTCTCATGGAAGGCTAAGAATTTGACCTTCCCTAAGGGCTTCGTGAGAATATTTGCAACTTGCTCATCAGTCCTGATGTGATGGAGCCTTATTGCTCCTTGTAGTACCATATCTCAGATAAAGTGGTACTTGATATCAATATGCTTGGAGTGGTCGTGGAACACATGATTCTTTGAAAGGCAAATCCCACTTTGATTGTCGCAGTAGATCACGGTTGTGTCCAACACATGCTTAAATAACTCACTAAATAGCTTCCTCAACCAAACCGCTTCACAACAGGCCATAATAGCAACAATGTATTCGGCCTCGGCGGTGCTTAAAGCAAACGATTTATGCTTCTTGCTCATCCATGATATCGAAGCAGATCCCAAGGAGAAGTAACAACCAGATGTGCTCTTAAGATCCACCACACTGCCAGCCCAGTCAACATCAGTATATCCATGTAGCCTCAAATTCTCTACAGTGTATCTCAGTCCATAATTGATTGTGCCCCAGACATATCTCAAGAGATTCTTGGCAACAATCCAATTTATGTGACGAGGCTCGACCCTAAATTGACTCAATGTATTCACAACGAAGCATATGTCTGGACAACAGTTCACCAAGAACATCAAAGCCCCCACGAGTTGTCGATATTCAGAAGGATTTCCTAAATCAGGCCCAACAACATTTCCACATAGTTTCTTGAAGTTGAGTTTCATCAGAGTAGTTACAGACTTGCAGTCCACCATCCCACATCTTTCAAGTAGCTTCACAATGTATTTTCCTTGAGAAAGGAAAATCTCTCTTGGCTTTTGCCAGACTTCCAAGCTTAAGAAGTAGTGCATCAACCCCAGGTCCTTCATCTCGAATTCGGAAGCCAACTCTCTCTTGCATTGATAAATGAGAGGGTATGCACCTGTCAGAAAAAGATCATCCACATAAAGTACCAGAATGAGAGGCCTGTTTTTTTCAACCTTGAAGTATAGGTTCGGGTCAGCTTCGCTTCTTGTAAAACCCAACTTCATAAGATAGCTATCAATCCTCTCATACCAAGCTCTAGGGGCTTGCTTCAACTCATAAAGGACTTTCTTCAACTTGTAAACATGTGATTTTCGATCTTGAACTTTGAACCCCTCGGGTTGCTCTATATAGGCTTCCTCCTTAAGCGAGCCATGCGAGAAGGCAATTTTGACATCCATTTGGTGTAGGCTCCATCCTTGAGAGGCAACTAGAGCGATGATAGATTAGATAGTGGTTTATCGGGCAACTGGTGCAAATGTCTAATCATAGTCCACCCCTACCTTTTGAGAGAAGTCTCGAGTAACAAACCTGGCCTTGAACTTTGCAACACTCCCATCAGCTCCATGTTTGATTTTGTAAAGCCATTTTGAAATGACCACAAACTTGTCCTTGGATCTAGGAACCACATCCTAGACATCATTCTTCATGATCAATTCATATTCCTTATTCATAGCATCCTTCCATACTTGGTGCTTCACGACTTTTTTGAACGTACAGGGCTTAAATTGAACAATGGTGCTCATGGTAGATAAGCACCCTTGGTACCTGTTTGGCTCTCTACTTTCACGAAATGTCCCCTTGGTGCAATATGTTTTTCAGCATCTTCGAGAGTGTCTTTCAGCCACAAGGGTCTTTTTCTTGAGGTAGAGGGCTCACTAGGAGGTGGATCAATGAGATCCATCGGGCCTTCAACATCGGGCATTGGTTCATACGTGTTTCTAGCATTTTCGTCATTGTTAGGAGGTGGATCAATGAGATCCATCTGGTCTTCAACATCGGACATTGCTTCATTTGTCTTTCCTGCATCTTTGTCATTCTCCTTCCTTGGAATAGGAAGATCTCTAACGTTTCCAAGGGTAGCATCCTCATCGAAGGTGACATCATGACTTATTTCCACTTCCCTTTGTCCATGCACATAGATTCCATATGCCTTTGAAGTTTCACTGTAGCCCACAAATGTTCCCGTCTTCCCATATGCATCTAGCTTGCTTCTCTTCTCTTTCGGCACATAAAAATATACGGGACAACCAAAAATTCTAAATTGAGAAACATTAGGTTTATTACCGCTGAAAACTTCTTCAGGTGTCTTGAAGTCCAATGCTTAATGTGGGCATCTATTTTGAACATACACGACAGTGTTGGCAGCGTCTCCCCATAAGAACTTTGGTAGGCCTTGGTCATGAAGCATGGCACTAGTAGCTTCTATGATGGTTCGATTCTTCCTTTCGGAAACTCCATTTTGCTTAAGAGTATATGCAATAGTGGTCTCCCTCTTAATGCCAACTTCTCTACAATAGTCATTGAATTCATTTGACTTATATTCGGTTCCATTATTGGTCCTCAATATTTTGATGTTCTTCCTTGTTTGATTTTCAACCAAGGTTTTGAAAGAGTGAAACCATTTGAACACTTCATCATTTTTCTTCAAGAAATAGATCCTTGTTTTGCGAGAGAAGTCATCCACAAAAATAACATAGTACAAATATCCTCTTAAAGATGTTTTGAGCAACATACTAGATAAATCAGAATGGATCAATTGAAGAATGTCAGTAGTTTTACTTTCACTTGAGGGGAATGGTCCCCTTGTATGTTTCCCAGTTGCAAAACCCTGACAAACACCTTCATGATCTACTTTGAATTTGGGAAAACCAGTGACCATCTTCCTTGCATTAGGTAGGGCTTTATAATGAAGGTGAGCAAACCTTTGGTGCCATAATTCAGATTGAAGAGAAGTGTTGCAAGTCATAGCTCTCAAAGGACTTCCTCCAATGTGATAGAGACCTTCCACCCTAAATCCAAGTGTAAATGCATCTTTCGGGTTCTTTTGCCAAATACGTACCTTCCCATCAATGAATGCTACTTTGAAGCCTTTGTCTTCCATCGTGGAAATAGATACCAGGTTCTTTTTGAAGTTAGGTACATATAATACATGTTGTAGATGAAGGATTTTACCTTGATTCAAATGAAGAGTAACAATCCCTATCCCTTTCATGGGGTAGGTGGCATTGTCCCCAAGTATGATCTCCAAATTAGTCTTCTTTTCAATCAAATTTGAAAGGGCCTCTTTGTACCTAGTGAAGTGCCTTGAGGCACCACTATCAATCAACCAATTATCCAACGTGTCCAGAAGAGAGGTAGTAGTGAGGGCAGAAATAAGATAATTTTTTTTTGCTTGTCTACAACATTAGTTTCCTTTTTGAGAGGTCGACCATTTCCACATCGTGTAGCGGGATCATTCCTCTTTCCTTTGTTGTTAAACTTGTTATTCCTTTGATTTCCATTGCCCTTGAAATTGTTGTGGTTGTTGTCATCATCGTGTGGTGTATCCTTCTTATGAGGACACTCTTCTAGCGTAGTGGCTAAACCTGTTACAATTGAAGCATCTTCCCTTTCTTCCTTTTTTGAATCCTTGTCTTTCTTGACCTTGTTTCTTTGGACCAACATTATTCTTCCACTTGGCATGAGTGGAGAATGCAGTGGGATCATTCCCATTTGAAGGCTTGTCTCTCTCCATCTTCCTTGTCTCTTCTTGAGTGCATCTAGTGAACAATTCATCAAAACCTGGAATCCTATCATTGTTGAGGATAGTGGTGGTAAACAAATCCCATGCTCAGGTGAGGCCACCAAGAGCAATAAGAGTGAGCAATAAGAGTCAGCAACAACTTCTCCAATAGATAGAAGATAATTTTTGATTTTGGTAATCCTCATTAAGTAGGATTGGATGGATTCTCCCCTATCCATCTTGATGTCCTTCAACTTGTTCTTGAAAAAGAGGATTTGGTTTGCATTGTTGGCTTTGAACATTCTAACCAACTTGTCATACATCTCCCTAGATGTGCCCAAATCAGAAATGTAAGCAACCAAATGTTTTTGAATGAAATCCCCGATGATATTCTTAGCTTTGACCTCACCTTTCTTGTACTTTGTCTTAGTAGCAGCTGGTGCATTTGAAGGAGGCTCTGCAACTTTTCGCTGCACATAGTCCATGACATCATTTTCTTCCAAAGTCAAGTCTAAGGACATCTTCCATCCATGATAATCAGATTTATCATTGAGCTTATCCTCAGATTTGAAGTAAGACGAGGAAGCCATTGAATCTTTGTCCTTGTCCAACAAATCTTAGTGATTGCTTTTCTCTCTCTTGCTTGGGCTTTGTTTTCACCCGGGCTCTGATACCGTGTTAATTTTAGTTAACAATGGTATGTTCTATGCTTAACACAATTTACTTCAATGTTCCTTAGTAGCTCAATATCAATTTCCAATTATAACAATCACATTAACTCAATCACATTGATAGTAAATGCAGATAAAACTTAAACAAGATGCAGAAGACGAGCCAAGACAAGTGGACACAATATTTGGCGGATGCAAAGGAAAAACCCCAATGTGGGGAAGTCCCTTTGATCAATTCTTCTTATTATTCTTCAATAGTTCCGCAGAAAGAGAGTACAAATATCAAATTTACTTGCCCAAAACAGTCCTGTCAAAATCAGCAGTCAACAACAATCAACTGCAGCCCTAACCAGAAAGTCAACACTGGTCAAAGTAGCACTAAAAGGTCCTCTAAGCAGCTCGGTCAACAATAGTTCAATTCTGCCTTCCAAGGGAGTCAAAGTCAACCCAAAAACAATTTGGTCAAACCAGTCAAACACTGCTGTAATTTCTGCAGTCAAATCTGAAGTCAACACTGGTCAAACTGTCCCAATCACCTCGATTTCTGTGCCAATGAACGCGGCTTTCAAAAATCAGATTTTCGACTCCAAAACGTAGTCAAAACTCAGTCAAACAACAAGGGTCAACACTGGTCAACACTGTTCTGTAACCCTGAAATTTTCGGCCAGCAAAACAGTCCAGAAATTTGTCCTCCTATTCACACGTGCAAAGTAGAGAAGGCTGTCTCCAAGCTGTACGAACCAATCAGGAGAGGAGAGAGAGAGATGTGTGATGTGATGAGTGATGTCTGAATGAGGAGGTCACTGCTATTTATACAAATCGTTGAGCGTGTGGAGACACATCTCTTGGGTTTTTGAGTCTACATTTGACTGAGGCCGACTGACCTTGACAATTTGTGTATGAGAGAATAAATTCAAAATTCCATTTCTGCTTGTCAGAATGAGATGATATTCAGATGAATCTTGGACCTCTCGAAAAGAAGAATCCAATAAAAATGTCATCTCCATCATATGAGCTGTCCCAAGTTGGAAATTTGGCCAAGCAAGCAAACATTATTTTTGATTTTGTGATCATTTGTTGGACATTAATAGATTACCATCCCTTACATTATCTGTTGTGTATTCTTCTTGGAGATTAACAGCATTACCAACACCCTGCAAGCTATGTCACCTGATCACATTAGTGTTACGAGCATCTCAATAACATCTCGATTTTATCACCAAATTATGATCTTTTGGCCTAGTTGTTATTTGCCGTTTTTACCAATATTATGATGGTAACTTAATTTTGTGGATGTTTGCTGATTTTTGATGATATTTTCTCGATTTTTATGATTTTTTGGTTTTATAGACCCTTGCCGATTTTATTTTGATGCCGATGTTTGCAACATTCCTTGACACGATGTCATGTGACAGTAAGGCCATGGAAATAAGAGTATCTGATACGTGACACACAAAATGAAATATAAACAGATTCAATTTAGAAACTAAAATGCTTACATGATGATGATACAACTTTAATCATACACACAACTAGTACTACATCAATGATGATGAAGTGACAAACACACAAGAAATTGACTGCAAAAGAATGTTCTTTTTTCAACATTTGAAGTTTCTGTTGTAGCCCCACTTCCAACAAATGAAACGCTTGCAGACCTTGATGAAATTGAAGGAGGGGGGACATTATCAATGGCAGCATTCCTATCCTTCATTTGCCCTTGATTGCGCCATGATTGCTGTGATATGAAAATAACTGACTGCTGTAAGAAAAACAAATTGCTGTAGGAAAAATGGATTGCTGTAGCAAACAAAAAAAAAGATGGAAAATCCACTTACCAAAACTTTGAATCTCCTCAAAAACTGGTTGCTCTCCCTTATATTCCAAATTCTCCCACAGCTCCAAAAACTTTACTGAATCCGACTTGCTTTCCAAAAATAAAAATTGTATTTTAATATTTTTAGGCCGACGCGGGGACCTCTTGGAATACCTCTCGATGCTACAAAAAATCAATAGATACGTGTCTGAAAATCATGATAGAAGCCTGACATGTAGAAAATCCACGAAATTCTGATTTGTTAATATGAGCAATCTGAAATAAAATTTCTTCTTACATAAACACAAAATTCCTCTACTAGATGTAGTGGAATAGGACCAAAAATAAAAGCACAATCACACAATTCAAAAACACAAAATTGTCTAGGGAACCCAACTGGGAAAACCCTCTGCTTGATGATAATTTTATTGATAGAGAAATTGAGCAATTGATCTCTTACAAAATACAACTGTTTCAATCTGAAAGACACACTTGTCTTTCCTGCTTGTTCTAAGCTTGAAACCCTTACAAGACTGCTAATCTTTGTTGTCCACTACCAACCTCTGCACAAGTTTCTCTTGCACACTCTTCCTCTCTTAAACTCGTGCTTCCCATTGCCCCGTTCATGCGCTCTATCACCCTGTTTTGTTGAGCATCATATGGTGTGGTCAACTCCCTCCTGATGCCCTCCTTGGAACACAACTCCTAAAATGCATTTGAGGTGTGCTCCCCACCATTGTCTGACCTCAACGCCTTGATCTCTCCGTCTCTCTAGTTCTAAACCAAGGCCTTCCAAACTTTGAGAAGACCTCATCCTTCTTCTTCATGAAGAATTTCTAGGTCTTCCTTGAGTGATCATCTATGAAGGTGCCATAATATTTGTACCCACTAAGGGATATTGTAGATAAAGGATCGCATACATCCTAATGAACAAGGTCTAAGATACCCTTGGCCTTGTTTCATGTGCTAGGAATAGATTACTTGGCATACTTGCCAAGTGTGCAACCCTTGAACACTTCATGTTGACTCATGCTGAACTGTGGTAGCCCTGTCGCTATCTCGTTAAGAATTTTCAGTGCTCCATGGTGCAAATGTCCCATGCGCCTATGCCATAACTCTCCTAGCTCGCTGCCTGAGTCATGACCTACTTCGCTAGTCGGTGCTACGACTGTCTCAAATTGTAGTTTGTATAGGCTCTTATGCCTAACCTTGGATCTGATTTGACATCTTGGAGTCTGAGGGTTTTATAACACCCTGCCCTATATGAAGGTCACCTTGTACCCCTTATCCTCCAATGCTGAGACTGAAACGAGATTCTTCTTAGGCTTAGGTACGTAAAAACATCTCTGAGATATAGAGGGTTTCCAGACTCCCTCTCAAAACGAACCATACCAGCACCATCAACCAAATACTTCCCATCGTTTCCCATCTCAATATTGAACTACATGTCCTTCTCTGACAGTGTGTTGAAATACGTCTTGTTTCTCGTCATATGACAGGAAACACTGCTATCTACATACCATAAACTGGTAGCCACGAAACTTACTATACATGTAATAAGTGAGAAATCCTTCTAAAAATGAGAGGAAAAATCATCTACCTCTGTAGACGTTGCTACTTGGTCTTTCTTGGATCCTTTCTTCTTGTTGGGGCATTTAGTAGCATAATGGCCAAACTGGTGGCTCGAAAAGCACTTGGTCTTGTTGGAAACTTGACTAAATTGAGAAGGGAGGGGGGGGGGGGGTGAATCAGTTTAGACGTTCATGGACATAAATTACTTTTCTTTTCAACGGTTAACTGAATTATTGCATGAGCAACATAACACCTTATGAACAACAGATTTAATATTTGAACATGTATTATGTAAACCATAACATCAAATTAGCACATAAAAACACATATGGACACCAGATATAAGTGGAAACCCATAAAGGGAGAAAACCACGAATTTGTAATTGTTGTGATGCAAAGGCAAGCTCCTACTCCCTTATTACATTGGATTTTCTGTAGGCTCCAACCCACAAGAGGTTGCTACCTTAATTCTTCTGCAAGTTTCAACTTGCAAGGAAGCTCCAACTCCCACAAATTTTCTGCAGGCTACAACCCACAGGTGGCTCCTACCCATTCTTTATCAAGCTACAACTTGAAAGGAGGCTACAATCCTCTGATACATACAAGAAGAAATATGTTGGTTTACCTGCTCTATAACTCTGCATACCTCCATCGCTGCCTTTGCTTCTTCTTATCCTCAAATCTGTTTCACATTTGTTCTACATGTGCCAGGTAACTAATTAACAACTCAATCAACTCTCACACTCTCTAACTCTCTAACATTTTAGATTTCCAAGCTCACACTTTTTTATAAGCTAGCTTGGATGGTTGTTAGTATTCCAAACATGAATATGAAATGAACAACTTCGTCTATTTTCATTCTTGGGCTGTCTCTTTGTTTCCAAGTATTCATTCTCAAATTTGAAGCATAAATCAAGACAAATAAACCTCATACTAGTCAAAAACAGGATAACATAATCCAACATTAATGATTGCATGAGTTAGGGCTCAGATGTATAAGAATACACACTGTAATGCAGGCTTGTCTGAAGATAGGGTGCGTTATTGTATAGGGTAAGACAATTTAAATATTGAATGACCAAAGTTATAACTCTGTTTCTGAGAGCAGAAGGTGCGTTACATTCATAAGGACTTACAACACATCTAGGCCTGTTCTGCTATCAACACTTTTGTTTTGTTATGTTTGGAAGACACATTTGTTCTGCAACATACCTCTGTTCAACATCACCTTGCATCACAACATTCTTCATGCCTTTGCCTTGCAGCACAACATCTCCATCACTTCATACTTCTATGAACTCCTTCACATCTTCAACATCTCTGCAAACATTTCCAACATAACCATTCAACAAGTACAACGCATCAAGCTATGACAAACATCAACATCATCACAACAATGATCAATAATATAGCAACATCACAATATATGCATATGCAAGTAGTTCAACATATGTATATGCAAGCAACCTCAACTTCTCAGCGATCTGAACAACCTTTGCAACACAACCAACAACATAGCAATATATGCAAGCGATTCAATAACAAGCAACATTACAACATAACATCACAACTCCTTTTTACCCTTGTACTTAGTCCCTTTGCTGGCTAGAGCAAAATTTTCTTCATCTTGATTGCTTTTAACATGAGATCTAGCCTGAGCTTGTTTGCGAATCTCCTTCTGGATGCAGTGACCCCACAAACGCTCCAAATCTAGAAAGTTTTTTCGTGCACACATCCCATCCATGAAGGCTTCCCATGACTTGGTGAAACCCAATAGAGCAAAATTTACCAGATTCCTATGAATCCAGATTCGTTCCTCAACCCCGTTGTGCCTGAATTGGTCGAATTAGACATGATTCGGTTGGAAACGTGTCCTCCAGATCGTGTCTGATTGTGTCCCATCAGGACACCATCATGTCCTGATTCTAGAATACCTGTCCGGCTTTTATGAGTGCAACACGACCTGTAAAGGGTCGTTTTGGCCCATTTCAACTTCACATTTCACTTTCTCTTGATGTGGGTTTGTTGTGGGGGTGTGCGAGCGAAGAGCAAAGGGTGTGGGAGCATTTTGGAGGCGATTCAAGCAACAGGTAAATGCATTTGTCTCTATTTTTTTTGCATTTTTATTACAACAGTTTGCATGTGCATTTTTTTTACAAACTTGTGCATTTTTTCTTTATCTTTTTACAACATTCATGGCTCAATCAAGGGCAGTAGGGGAGGGGCAAAGGAAGGGGAAGAATGTCCCCATTGGAGATTCCCCCCTGTTCCAATTTCATCAGGGTATGCAAGTGTTCCCTCTATTGAAAGTGGGGCTGCAACAACAACTTCAAATGTTGAGGGAAGACAACGACTTCAAGATAACAAATATCCCTTATGGAAATATGTCACAAGAGAGCAAGGGCCAGGCAACAGAGGAGGAGGATGCAACATAGGAGAGCTGTGGTGACCATGATGATGACAGTGACGCTGATTTTGATGATGATGATTGATGACTCATGAGCTACCTACTGCCTCAAGGCTTGTGGTTGTTTTGTATTTGCTATTTCTATTTTCCATTGGCATTTCTACTACCTATGTAAGATGTAACACATTTTGATTTTGATGACTTAATGAGAAAACTGCAGTATCTTGTCTTTCTCCTGTTGGATCATTGATGAATATGTCACAATTGTATTTGTATGCATAATGTTACTTTGTAAAACTTACATCTAGATGAAGATCTATGCTTGAATCAATGAATTTGTATCATGAATGAGATTTTTTATAAGAAATATCTAATTTTTAATATATATATATATATATATATATATATATATATATATATAAAACAATATATAATGTGTCCTGTTCCGGGGGGTCAACATGTGGGTGTTTGACACTCAAATCCTTGTGTCCTGTGTCCCTGTGTTAGGTGACTTAGCCAGATCCCTATCTGAAACTATATCTCCCACACTAGCCAATTCTTCCTTTACTTTGGAAAACTTGGTGAGGTAAAAAACCATTGAATTTGACCTGGACATTTTAATACTTCTGAGCTTGTCCTTCGACACTAATTTTTTGGCCTCGCTCGAACCTTGATAAAAACCAATGATGGTAATCCACATTTCTTTGGCTTTCTTCTTCCTTGTGAGGTGAGGCATACTGTGGTCTTTGACTCCCTCCAATATAATCCTTCTTGCCTTAGTGTGACTGGGAATTATCAACAAAATCACAAACCCCTTGTTCCTCCACCACCATTGCTATCGTTTCATGCCATGAATGGAAGTTGGATATACCGTCAAATATATCTTCAAATTTGAGACCCTGATATGCCATACTGCCAAATTAAACTGTTGAATACATATTGCATAGGTAAAATCGATGCGCACTGTTTAGAACTCTAACAACCAAATAGTTATGATACTTGATCCCTCTGAATTGCAGAAACAACTCCTGAAGATAAAATCTGTGCTTGTTCATCAATCATATGCTAAGCTCTGATACCATGTTAGAATTCCATAAAACCCAACTCTGATTTGCAATTTCTAAGTGTAAAAACCTAGAAATATAAACAACTGATATTCTAGAAACTTACATCACAAACACAACGAGTTTTCTAACTTAATATGCACAGTGGAAAATAAATCAGAAGATAGCACATCAAACCATAAAACACAAGATATATCCAGGAAACCCCAAATCTAGGGAAAACCTGCAACACTCTGTGCTTTTATTATTTTTCTGCAGCAAAAGATTTTCTTTTGAGAATTACAACAAGAAGAAACTTCCTAGTTTGTCACAATAAAACACTCGATCTCCTTTCAACTAAATCGATCTTCCTTCTTGTGCACTGGATCTGTGGAACTACTGTGCATATCAACAATTAGACCCTCAGATGCGAGTGCACTTCCTCTCTTGTGCGTGCACGTGTGAATGGAATATTGCGCTGGGCTGTAAGAGCTCTGCCCTCACTCGATTTCTTTTGCTCGGATGCTGAGTTCTGTGATCTGCTGAAAATCTCGCTCTTTCTTCGTTGCTCTCTCGCACCTACTTGTGCTCAACTGACTTGCCATCAACTCGCTCTATCTCTTATATTTTTGACCTCAACCTTAATCTCCTTCTCAATGGCTGAGATTAAATTATAAGTTAACATAGGGACTTTTACTTTTTCCTAAGTCTAACTTTAGGAAATAGTTAAATTAATATTCTGCTAAAGTGGCAGTTTTTTGTGTTCTTCTGCTAGTCTTACCATTTAGATAAGAAGAACACTTCTCTACTTCAATATCCTCGGAGAAAACTGATGTTGAGAAATCTAGGACAGCTAGATTAGGGTGATTTCTCTTACTTTGATAATTGCTTGTGATGTTTTTTTTACTTCAACTTATAGAATTTATAATTCACTTCTTCTTCTCTTGATTATTATTGTGTTCTTATCATCAAACAACTACCAAAACATGAAGATCAAATAGTGAAAGCATAGTTTAAAAATTGTCCGGTCTGAACAGGAAACCGGTCAAACCGGCCGGTTCATTGGCCAAAAACCAACTGAACTGGTCAAAAAACCTGGTCGATAGCCTCATTCACCGTTTTTATAGATAAACTGGTCATAAACCGACCGGTTCTGTCATAAACCGATCGGTTCATTGCTAGGTCGGTCACGAACCCACTAGAGGCATTCTTAGAGACTTGTGAGGTGGTTTGGAGGGAAAATAAGGGGTTGTTTTCCTCCGAAAACAACCCCTTATTTTCCCTCCAAACCACCTCACAAGCCTCTAAGAATCCCTCCAAAAACAATCCCTCCAAGCCAATAAAAGGAGGTCTCCCCTCTCTTTTGCCTCACATATCTCATTTAGAGTTTTTTTTTAGCTTCATTGTGAGCTTGGAGAGTGTTGTTTTCGCTGGAGTAGTGGAACAACAGAGAGTTTGAGCTAAGTAGTAGCCACCATGCCTCCAAAATCCAAGGATACTGCATGGGCTCATTGTGATATGGTTGATGGCAAAATGATCTGCAAAAACATTATAATTATAAGAAGCTGTGCTTAAATAAAAACATTATAATTATATTATACTACTTTATCAGGCAATTATAGAGGACAGAAATTTCCATCTATGATAAGTGTTTTTTACATTTTATTTTACATTCTGTCTTTAGTAACAAATTAATTTGTTTACTGACTGTTGAATCATAATTGCACAGGCTGATGGGTGGATTGTAGAGCATATTGGTTTATTGGCTAATCCAAATCATAAAAGGCCAAAGAGATTTTGGGGCGTTTACACCAAACTAAAAATATTTAACATGACCAACTACAAGAAAGGTTTTTCCCATTCACTATCTTACAAATGTATATAGCTATTGATAATGATTTTAAAATTGCATAAAATAATTTAATAATTATATTTGGAAATCAAGAGATGGATTATATATTTTTATTAAATTCTGGTTTTGTTTTCTTTGTTGATGATTTGAAACTATTTTACAGTTGTCTACCTCGATGCTGACACCGTTGTCCTCAGAAATATTGATGATCTTTTCCAATGCCAAAAGTTCTGTGCAAACTTGAAACATTCTGAAAGGCTGAACTCTGGAGTCATGGTTGTGGAGCCTTCTGAATCAGTTTTCAAGGATATGATGGATAAAGTTACTACGTTGCCATCTTATACTGGAGGTTTTTACCTGCCCAAAATTTTCTTGTATTTGTTATTGATTCTATGATAATTGCTTGTTCAACATTACCACTGCATTGTTTTCTGAATTTTATGTGTTATAGTTGAAGCTGTAAAGAACACAGGGAGGTAAAATGATAAACTGTTTGAGAATCTGCAGATTAGAAACTGAGATGCAAATTAAAATGAAATGGAATAATACAAATTGGGGCTGAAAGAGTTGACAGTAAGAGAATGATGTATTTAATGCTCTCCAAAGTTGAATAATAATGACCACGTTGTTGAGAACAATTATAAAGAAAGAGCATGGCATCATTCATTTGGAGCTTAATGCTCTCTTTCTGGAAAAAGATAGGACCACTTGTTCTGTAGTGTTCCAAATGATGATTTAGTTTAGAGTGCATTGATGAAAACATTGACATTGAGGATCCAGATATAAACCGACAACACCATCATATAATCACTGCGGCACATAAATATATTAAAATAGTTGGTATATAAGATGTAATGGATGCCAAACATCAAAATCAAAACTGAATCCTGATAATTGTCCAATCAAGGACTCAATTGAATCGCTAATAGAAAATGACATCAAATATATCTAAATGTATCACATCATCAAGTGTCATTTACAGTGATCAATCTAGCAACTAGCTTTTGATTCTCTCCAGCCCTTTTAGGGAAAGGTGAATGGCTTGTCTGCTACAAGGTCCTACAATACGCACCTTGACAACCGTTGGTGGGTGTATGAGTATCAATCTGTATAAAAGGTGGTGCTGACACTGCACATCACCTCAATGTCGACATCCTCCTCTGCCCTTGATGACTTATGGCCATCCTCTCTTGTCCCTTGGGCCTATTGCTGTTTTTCCTGTTGAAGCTTATGGTAGTTTCGTGTTGGAAATGCAACTAGTTTCGGTCTTCATAATTGTTGTTGTACTCATTTCAATATGTATATCTTATGTAACAAACAAAAGAAGAAAGAAAAATATTATTTTAAAGCATGGGTTTCATGCTTTTGATTGATGGTCTTCTAGGTAAAAGCATGTTCTTCATGCTTCTAGGGTTTGTTAAGTCATAGGATTTATTGTCATGAGTCAAGAGAGTCAACATCATGATTATAAGACCCTTCCGGGCACAATGTACCTTGTAAAAGCATTTATCTTGAGTTTAGAAAGTCTTGGAAACCTCCAAAGTACAAGTCGGCCTAAATGAGGGAATTCGACTCCTTGGAAAGGCTATAAATATAGGCAGCTTTGACCTTGTTAGTCACTCACTCGATCTCTCTCATGTAATAAGTTTGATTTGAAGCGAGGAGCAAGAAGAAAGGAAGAGCGAAGGTCTAGAAGGCAAGGATAATCCAATAAGAAAAAAAAGAAAGTTTGTTTTTGGGCTCTATCTCTCTCACACGTACGAAAACTATGGTTTCTGTAGCTTCAAGGAAGGCCAAAATTGTTGGAGATCAAGTTGTTGGAAGAGCAAATATTCTGATTTGACTTTCGTTGAACTTGGAAAGACATTATCTTGCTCAAAGGAGGATCTCTTGAAGAACTGTTTTGTGTCAGAATTAGGGTTTTTGCAACAACAACAAGATTGAAGTTGCAGGACGATGTTGCAAGGTTGAAGTTGGGTCGAAGTTGAAGCAGGATCGAACCTTATTGATCTAATCTTATTGGAAGGGCTTCTGGGAGGGCTGACTTGGTGTTTAGAGGACTTGGTCTAGGGTTTGGGTCTTAGTTGTCTCATTTGAAGCAGATTTTATAAGAAGAGATTTTTCCAGGTTTTCCCCATTGGAGGAGTTTTGCCCTGGTTTGGAGCCTAATTTCCATGTCCAATGTCTTTAAGATTTTTCTCTTGATATTTGTTTGATGAAGAAGAACTAATAAAGAAAACATAAGAAGGTAAATAATGTTCACAAGCAACTATTAAGGTTAAGGAATTTCTGAATTAATAGTTGTTGCATTGCAGTTTCGAACACTTCGGAAGGTCTTCTGCATGGGCTTGGTGTGTCAGCATGTGGGAGATGATTTATTGCCTCTTTAGGTACTTGTTTGGTGGAGTAAGTGATTTGGCTCTTCTTTCCTAAGTCTAGTTTGAAAAAAGTACAATAATTAAAGTCAATTAATTATTATTGTGGACTATTAAGTCATTTTCTAAAGATAAATGATTTAATTATTTAAGTGACTTAGAAATAATTTCAACCATTGATCTCCAAGATCTTCTTGAAGGGAGATTAAGGTTAGGGATTTAGGCTTAATGAAGACTATAAAAGAAACCTAGCGAAAATGTGAAGACACACGTGAACTGAAGAGAGTGAGCCACAACAAGAGATTGCAATTTTCTCTAGTGTGAGTGGCTTAGTAGACTGAAGCGCATAGGAGGAGAAGTACATGAGAATTTGAGGGCGAATCTAGGAGGCTGTCGGATAACCACCTGTAATATCTCGAAAAATCCCACGAAATTTCTGAGTTTTTTTATATTCTGGTTCACTGAAGTATTTTCGCAAACAGTTTGCATACAAGTACTGTAGGTCACCTTTTGTGATTTGCTTTCAAATAGTTTTGAACAATACTCAACATATGCCCAAAAATGAATCTTCAAATAAGATGGACTGATTTATATAGAACTCAAAAATATATATAGTGCTGATACAAATAATATAATGATAAATATAGCCCCAAGGGTTAGCTCAAGTGGTAGTGAGCCAATACGTGGTCCTTTCCGTTGTGGGAGGTCACGGGTTCGATCCTTGAGTCTTTGGGGTCAGGCGTCGCTTATTGCGCCAAACGGTTAACCGCGCGTACCATCCAGAAATTTTGGGGAAGTACGTTCGGGTTTCCCATAAACTTTGTTCATATATATATATATATATATATATATATATATATATATATATATATATAAACATGAACTACCTTTCTACCAATTGGGTGTAAGAGTACACAGTGAATATTGAGAGGAGATAGAATCTAGAACTTATTTCAAAACTGTAGCTATGATATACCAGATACACAAAGGGAATAATATCAGCAGTATAGAGTCTAAGTATATACTCTCTAGGCTGACTGTAGCAGTGGCTTTGAAACTGATGTACAACTCAGAAAATGACTCAACAACCTATACCAATTGCTGTAGCAGAGAATCATGTCCCTTCAACTCACAAAATCGCAACCAATACTGTAGAAAGGGTTCAACAAATGAATGGGAGTAATGGCAGCTTAAGGAGAATGTCTCACTGCCCAAAATAACTCTGGAACTCGGCCCTCTTTTTAATGCATCCACTCACATCCAACAGAAAGGAGATATACAAAGCCCATAAAGGGAGTAACTCGACCCTTTCTCAGCAAAGAAACTCAGGCAATTCATGAGGGTGGCCTGCGTCCATTCCAACAAGGAAAAATTGGCCCTTTCTCACACTAAACTCAACCCTCTTTCAGTATCAAACTCGGCTTCATATAGCAGGGAGGAATCTCGATTTATCACCTCAGAACTTTGAATTTCAGACTAAAAATGACTTTGGCCTCTGTGGCAGTGAAACTCATTCCTTCTTAGGCTCAGAATCTCTTTCTTTCAATGGGTATGCAGAACCTGTCCAAGAGATGAGGAAAAACCCAGATTAGAAGATAAAATCAAGTTGATAACATGGTTGCTTCCATTATCTTCTTCAAATCCACTGTGGCTCTAAGTTGCTTTGCTGTTCAGCTAGCTAGGGTGTATAGTTTCAACACCGAAACTAGCAATCTGCAAGTAGGGTTTCCAAACCCCTAGTCTCTTCTCCAAGAGCTCTCCAAAATTTATTTTTCTCAAATGGAAAAAGACTAGAATGAGGAGACACTCCCTCATTTCCCTTTTTATAACTCATTTGTCACTTTTGCCAACTTTTTACCTTTCTCCCCAATCAGATAATAAAAACACTTTTCCCTTCTTTATTTAATAAAATGACTTTTATTAACTAATTAAAATCACTTTTAATGGTGATAAATGCTTAATTCGCCTGCATGATCACACCAGCCACCCAAAGCCCCTTTTTATCATTCTGCCTTGTAGATCTTATTGTCTTGATTCCAACGAGCTATTACACTATGGGGGCCGAGTTACGAGTTCCAGTTATTGTATTTTTCCTTGTATCTTTGTGGGTTGAAAACCTAGATTTTCCAGATTAATAGATGACGAAGATTTGTTGTGGGTGAATTATTTTTGCAATGTGTGATTGATTTGTCTGATTTAAATTCCACTTCATATATAATATATATATTTCTAGATGTTAAAATTAACAATGATTTTATTTTTTGGTAATTCAATATTTATTTTGCTAAATAAATAAATTGTTGGAAATCAAATTAATTGCCGCGAGAAAATAAATCTGGGTTGGTATTTATAAATTTAACATTTCCTCTAAACACTCAGGTGCCTCTGCCATAATAGGCATTTTAGACTCCACCCTCCGCTCATATATTATGTTAAAGTTTTCCAAGGAAAAGGCATCTGCATTAGGGGTTTCTCATGTTGCTTGATACATAGTTGGAAAGTGTAGTGGACATAAATGATATCATTAATGTGTTTAAACTCGAGAGGGTCATAATAAATTCAATGAGTCTTCAACATCATAAATAGGTAGGCTCATAAATTATACAAATTGTAATTTATAAGTTCTAACTTGTTGCCTTATTTGTTTGTATATTTCGAAATTCAAATACACTCCAATTGAGCATTCACCTTGAAGTGCTATGAGTTTGTCTCAACACTTGAACAACAAATTTTTGTAAAAGTGGTGCTTTTCCACCTCAATTTCTCCACCAATCACATGCAACAAAAAGAAAAAAGAAAAAGACAAACTACATTTCATTATGGTATTGAAAAAGATAAAGAAAATGGAATTGAACTTTCAAATAAAAATTTAATCAAACTTCTAAATTCTATTGTCTTGGCATTCAAATCCTCCTTTCTTGGAAACAATGCCAAAGCCAAATAGTTCATTAGTTAGTGTTCCTATACATTTCCATCTCTCAATTAATTTTATGAGTTTCTGGATCTAATACCATCATTTGAAGACACCTAAGAAACCCATCCATAACCACACCATTGAAATCAAAATTACGTGAGTAAGAAAAATCAAGGTTGACGACAAGCATTATTCTATGAACCGGATGACGGAACATCCTATTTTTTTTTCTTCAATTGAATCCCAGATCATCGTGTATTTTTCATATCCAAGATTACCTTTGCCCACATAACAAGATCAGATAGTTTCTTTGTCTGTATCCATAGCTTCACAAAAATAAGCATTGCTGCCATCTGTACCATTTTTGTGAAATGAATTAATTAATTTAATAATTCTTACAATTCAATGGAAATTCAATTGAAGGTCTGTACAGTAGCTGCGTATTTAATTGCTGTTTCATTTTTAAATTGTTTCTGTTGTCACTCTACAGTCCCTGCCACTCAAAAAAAAGATTGCCAGCCAATTATTAAGGGGATCGATGCACAGGATAAAAGGAAGGATCGTTGTGTGGTCTCTATTCAACCATTACCATTGCCCAGCTGTGAAGAAGATTGAGGTCAACTGACGGGTTTTGGAAAATTGGCACAACGAATAATAGACACGACTTTTCCTAAATGTCATTAATTCCTATCAAACATATCAATTATTAAGCTGTTAAGTCAAAGTGACCTTGTGAAGAGATATTAATTGAAGCAACCTTTCTTTTCAATTTAAAAAGGGTTGAAGGGGAATATACTATGTTGCATTGGCTTTGGGGATGGAGGAATGGCAGGGAGAGGCGAGTTTCTGTGATGGCTATAGCGCACCCCCAAATTTTCAAGGGACAACAGGTTGTGGACGGCAATTTTATATATATGAAATTTAAAAAAATAATATATATTTAAAAAAATTAAATTCACAACATGCATAAACATGAATGATAAGTAGAACATATTGAAATAAACACTAAACTAGTTAACAAATCTGAAATTCATGTTAGTAATTACAAAATAAAAAATTCAATTGGCAAATGCCAAATTGTCTAATTCAAATAACTTGAAATTCAAATAAGACAATTTATTATTAAGTAAACATTGAACAATGGACATTGATAGAAATTAGATCTAGTCATGAAATTCAAGCTTAAATTACGAAACTAAACACACAATTTAAATAACAATAAGCTATTAATATTGTCTAATCATCAGTGTAATTTGACAATTTGAAATTGTCCATTGTGAAGACTCAAAACTAAAATGTTGAAAATGTAGTGAGCAAGGTCTTCTGGCTTGTGCCTTAGCCAGTGAAGACTTCGAGTTGTCCTCATGTGTTAGACTACAATTAGGATGAGCTATTTCCAGTTTACTGGAATAATCATCAAGTCAACATGCGTAGAGTCAAAGCTTCAGTGATATAGGAGTCTTCGTTAGTTTGACTACAGAACAAGGTGGCAGTTGGAATTCAGTTAGAGCGAGTTAGCCTTTAGTATTGATTGAAGGAAGGATGTGTTAGGAGCTCCAGTTTTGATTGGAGTAAGGACGAGAAGAACTCTTGGTTAACTTGTCAATCAAGAACTCGACTTCTAAATTTGAATTGGGTCTCCTTGCATTTTTGAATTGGGTCTATAAAGAGAAGGACGAAGGCACAAGAAAATTCATTGTTTTGTGCAGAAAGGTTTGTGTGACAAGACAAAGCTCACGAGTTTGTGAGAGAGCCTTGATTGTGGAGAGCACAGGAATTGTCTCCTAAAAAATAGGAGGAACAAGTGTGCTAGGATTTAGGAGTTGGTAGTGTGCAGAGAAGAGGCGCTGGGTCCTAATAAATAGGAGGTAGGAAGTGCGCAATGATATAGGGATTTTGCCTATAGAATAGGAATTGATTTGTGCTAGAGAATAGGGGCTCATATGTGCTATGAAATAGTGATCTAGTGCGCTAGGATTAAAGAGCCTCTTTTGTGCAGATATCAAGTTGAAGAGAGTAGGTTTTGTAGAGCGAGTCAAGGAGGCAGCAAAGGAACAATTGTGTGCTAGAGTGTCAAGATCAAGCAGGATCAAGACCAACCAAGATCAATTGTATCAACTGAGAATTGTGTGAGAAGCAAAACACTTTCTCAAAGGGATAGATTGATTTGTAATAGATCCAAGTGCTTAAGAACAATGAATAAAATAACCACATCAAGCAAGCAGGTTTTCCCTGTTGAGTTTCCTGAAAAAAGTGTGTCAATTTGTGCATGTGTTTTTATCTCTGTGTTTTTTTATTCCAATGGTTATGAATTGTTAAGAGACTTTGTATCTTGGTGAAAGTAAACTAGGCTTCAGTTTTCAGTGATTCATCTAAGTAGTAGTATAATTTCATGGAAATTTAACATAAACATGCATCACAGTCTGAAGTTTAACTCTAGAGTCTAAATTCATAAAAGTAAAAGTATTACTAATTAGATTCTAAAGTTGGGAGCTTCATAAGCCTAAGCAATTTCAACTTTTTGTTTATGTGAACAAATGCATGACTTATTGCTAGAGTGACGGTCACCCAATAGATGATGATATGCTCCTTGGCAATTTCCTCTAAATTGGAGGCCACAAATTTTGCACATCCATTTTTTGGAGAGACTTGATCCATCCATGGTAAATGGTAGATGTTTAAACTCAAAAAAATGTATTTTTAAAGATTTAAAATTTGAGTAGAAGTAACAAGACCCTACGACACAAAACAATAATAATTTCAATACTCAAATTTTTAAATAACAAAAAAGTTACAAGCGACAAACTTACAGCATTTTACTTTTTTTAACAGGTACAATGTTGTATATTCCATATGAGGAACACATTTATATCATTGATGCTGTAAACATCCATCATGCCACTTGCGGGAATTGAACTTGGCATTGAAAATTTGGCAGCTCATGGATGAATTTCAAAAAATAGAAAGTCTAAAAATAAAGTCTAAAATTAGAAAGTATCAAGATAGTAAATTACCTTGCATCAATTGGTAATCAAGTATTGTTGATGGAAAATCCCTTCTGATCATCAATCAATCCTAATAGTTCAATCTCGACTTAATTATCAATATTATCATTAATGTTATTATTTTTATTCTTATGATACTACTATATTATTATTAAAAAGAAATTCAAGTCACTCAATCATAGCTCTCAATATTGTTCTCTTACACTCTCTTACACTCAATAAAAGCATGTTATAAAAGATTCCTCTTACGCACTCTTTAATACATATGTTACACTCTCTTAAAAGCATATGTTACAAAAGCATGCATACCTCCTTAATGGCATGAGTTACATTTCCTAGATGGGTGTGAGTTTCACTCCTCATGGCATGTGAGTTACTCCTTTATGGCATGAATTTGTTGCTCCTCTTATATATGCGTGCCTCAGTATTTCTCCCCTCACTACTTGTGCATTGTAAAAGAAGAATTCGAACTTGAGAAAGAGTTGGAGAGAATTGAAGAAGATTGTGAGAGAGACTTGGAGAGTAAGAGCAGAACTTGGTGAGCCAAGGTTGATTCAGTGCTTTAGTGTTTCAGTGTTGATTCGGTTGAAGGGAAGGTTGATTCAGTGTGTGCATTTGCTGTTGCTACTAGTGATCTTCATATTACAACTTGTTCAGATTTGAGTGAACTTACTCATTCTCTTGATCTCCCATTGTACAATGTACCTCTGCTGAACAATTGATTTCTAATAGAAGAAGAATCTGATTGGGTTTTCCCCTTGTGCGTTTTTCCCTGGTCACTGGATGTAAATTCTCTATCTCTTTGTATCCTTGGTTGTATTCTATCGTGCATTTGATTTATGTTCTATTTACAATTGCTTATCTAATATTGCAGCATAAAGAAATTTTGTAATAAGTGATTGTTCCAGTATAGAACTTCAAAATTTCAACACCTGGGTGGGGAGTATTCCGTTCCTTCCTCCCAGCCACTTGTGATAAGCCCAATTGACAAAGAACATTGTACTATACTTGAATCATTTCAAAATTTAAATAGCAGATAAAATTCATTACATAAACATAGAGCAATCACAAGGGGTTAAGATTATTATCTACAAGAGTTAGGAAAAGACGATAAGCAAATTAATAACTTATTAGATTATATATCCAAAGTTAGGAAAAGCATGAATGACAACCCAAAATAACACATATTGCGGGCGCCAGATGGAAAATGCATCATGATAACAAAAAATGGAGTCCCTGACTCAATGGCCATATTATCATGAAGGCTTAAGCTACCCAAAAATTTAGATCCCCTGTATTAAGCCTATCCAAAAATGCTTGAGTCAGAGTTCCTTCATTGTCAAGTGTATCATTAGATGGAATTGAGTTGCAATTGCAAGGCATTGATGATGACCATCCACATCATCATCAATATATCCTTCGCGATCTAGTAGGACTTCTCTGTGCCATAACCATCAAATCTTGCTTTGCAACATTAAAGAAATTGGGGCTATTGAACATTTTAAAGTCAAGAAATTGTTCTCGAATTATGGTTGCTTGCTCCTATGGATACATCTTTTGTATGTCATCAATACACCCTTTGTTGGTGATGTTGTCATTGATGTCAAAGGTATTCAGTACTAGGGCCATGGCTAGCTAGTCTCTGCAAACTCTTTCCATCGAGTTAAGTAATTTATTGCCGTTGCTGTAATGAATAAACTGTGTAGATTATGTTTGAGTACTAACCATGTCTATAGGGGTTTGATATGAGTATGTTGATGCCATGTACTGCTGCTAGTATGTCTTGAGAAATATGGGTTAGTTTGTATTGCTGCTAATGCTTTTATGTATGCATTTCTGATCATGCATAACTAAGTGAGTTTGATGCTTGTTAGAAATATGGCCTTGACACAAGTGCAAAGGTTGTGATGTAAATGGTTGCAAAAGGAAAGTCTTAGGAGTCCAAAATAGGTGCTTATAACTGCTTTGAATCATTAACCCCGCAGATCGACAAACTCATGCAACATGTGTGATAACCTGAACTACATTTGTAGGACCAATTGCTTCAATTGTATCCTTCAATACCTCAAATTGGAAAGTTGCATCCTTCATCTTTCCAGTACAATCATTTGGCCTTAAGAAATAGGGCCCACTTGGAGAGGTGACAAGGATCTTCAACAAAGGCCTTTGTTGAATATTTGTCCAACCATCCATTACGATTGTACACCCATAAAGAACTTGTGATTTCCTAAGGCCTTCCATCAACCGTTGCATCTTTGAGACCCCTTTATCGAACAATGTTGTCCTCATTTTATTATAACTAGGGTGTTGAAATGATCTACCGAAAACAATGACTTACCTCATCATCTCTTTGTAGAGAGGTTGATGAGTGGCATTAAATGCTATTCCATTAACAAAGAAAAATTCAGCCATTGCTTCATTTGCCTCATCCTTGTGTTGTGTATTGAATATCTCTATGACAACAACTTTCCTACTTGAAGTAGTGTTACTAGAACCTAGAATTGAATCAACTTTATTATGGTTGATCTTGTCGAGATTTTGTGTATTGGGGTAGCATCGAATGTGCTTTAGCCTTGAAACCGTGTCGAAGGGCTAGGAAACACATCACCTCCAAAACCCAGAAAGCGTTTGGAGAACTTCATCTGTTGTTAATATTATTCAAATAATTAATTTTTTTTAATGAGGACCCTAAGTCTAACTTAGGGAATTAGAAAAATTAAAGTGAATTAATTAAACACATGTGCTTAAATGTTCTAAGTGACGCGGATCAAGCAGTCTTTTAATCTTAGCCGTTGATAAGAGATTAAATTACGACTGTTGATGTCTCAACGAAAAAGTATAAGAGAAAGGCTTGAGGGTCAATTGGAGACACACAGAGGTAGAGCTGAGAGACTGAGCTGGAATTCTAGGGCGGGTTTGCTAAGAATTTCCAGAAGAGTTTTCTGCAGCGAGGGGTAGGATTCGCTGAGGGGATGATCTAATCCCGGAGCCAAGAGTCAGCAAGAGGCAGAGGAGCAACATTTAGGAGCAATGTAGAGAAGCAAGGGCAACAACAACATCTACACACCAGCTGCGCAACGCAGAGGTTTCAGCTGCTACGCAGGCCGAGGAGGGGCAGCGCTGCAGCTTCAAGAGGCTGCCAGGGTTACGCAGAGGCCTTCAGAGGCAGCGTAAGGACTGCGTCACCCCGTTTGGGGTTACACAGTCCCCTTTTGAGCAGCGCAGGGGCACGCAGAGCCTAGCAGGGCTGATGTTGGGGCTTCAGGAGCAGCGCTGGGGTTTCTAGGGCCAGAAAATAACTAATTCTTGTAAATCCCGTTTAAGGGTGTGGATCAGTTAGCTTTTGGTCTCAGAACAACATGTACTGTTGCAGATCTATTATTGTTTCTGTCGGGTTAACAATTGGGTGCCCAGATTTGCTGTACTCAGATTCTACATAATAATAAACCCTCATATTTGCTGCATCGATTTTCCCGCATTGGGTTTTTCCGGGGACTATTGTCCGAAAAATCTGTGTCACTTTTTCTGAATGAGTGTATTATTTAGTAAATGATCTGTATATGTGTAAGTTGTTAGTTGTGTTTACTTCGGTATTTTCTGAATATTTTGTGGAAATAACTTGTATAATTTAATCACCTGTAGGAGAAGTAAACCAAGATACTACAGTAGGATTTCTGCATTAATGTATTCAGAAATTTTGACATGGTATCAGAGCGATCACAGATCAAACTTAATCTCCAACAAAACAGTTGAAGAATACTTTTTTGCAGGGTAGAAGTAGAAGAAGCAGAGATCTGGAGAGGGCAGCTCAACAGCAGGAGGACGTAGACCCAGAGAGGGGCAGTGCTGCAGATTCAGAAGGCCTTCATGCCTATGTAGAGGCCATCCAGGCCAGCGTAAGGACTGCGTCACCCAGTCTGGGGTTACGCAGTCCAATTCTGAGCAGTGCAGAGGCTGCGTTAGGCCAGTCTACTCAAGCAGAGGCCAACTAGAGGGACATAATCCAATCTTGTTGTCTGTTTGCTGAGATTCGGAAGCAGTGCTTCAGTTCTTCAAAAGTGCTATTGTGGTAGAGATTCTCAAACCAGGTTTGCTGGTACGCTTTGACGTGGTCATATATGTCATTTTCTTCCTTCTCCAGTGTAGAATTGTGCCTAGCTAAGTCAAGAAAGAGCGGGAGGAAGACATTCACTCAGCAGATCTGAGCCAAACATATCTGAGATTCGATCAGGAGGATTGAAGAGAATTGTCCGATTGTTCTTGTTAAAGATTTCCAGGAGAGAAATCAGTTTTTAGAAGGAGCAGTTTCTAGTCACCAAGATCCAACGTTTTCTGTATTGCCACAGAAAGAGGGAGAAGAGTACTATTTTCTTCAGATTTGAGCTAGATGGCTTCTCATGGCCTGAGAGATCAGGACATGTTGGACAGTGTGTCCAACTTCGTCATCTAGAGGGCCAAGATCCTATCAGTCTTGGATGAGTACGACATCAAGAACCACACAAAGAATGTCCTAGCTGAGCCTGCAAATCCTGATCCCTTGAAGAAATTTAATGAAAATCAAGTGCGGGCAAAGTGTTTGATTATGGATGGAGTAAAGGATCATGTCGTGCCACACATTGCTGGAAAGAAGACGACAAATGAGATGTGGACCGCTTCAGAGGCCATGTATCAAGGAAGCTCTGTTCAACGAAAGATGCTTCTTGAGAATCAGATGAGGCTATTTCAAATGCAGAAGGGTGAGGAGGTGGATCCCTTCCTTTTTCGCCTACAGACTATTTGGGATCAACTGATTTCCATGGGTGCATCTCCGGATGAAGGGCTCTTGGTAAGGATTGCCCTCAATGCAGTCACCGAGGAATGGGAAACGTTTGTCCAAAGCATATTGGGGAGGGTAGCGTTACCATCCTGGGCAGACATGTGGGCAATCCTCTGCCAAGAAGAGATTAGGAGGATCACCAAGAGGCAGAACAACAACAACGAAACTGTCAGAGTAAAGAAAGAAGAGGAAGATGATGCAGCGCTTGCATCGATGGAAAGAAGGTAGCAGGGGAAGAAGAAGAGGGATCTACCCAAGGTCCGGTGCTTTAACTGTGGCGAACTTAGACACTTTGCCAACACTTGTCCTAAGAAAAAGGACAAAGGAGCTTCCGATTGCAAGGCTGCAACAACAAAAGACAATGGGAGTGAAGATGACGTAGCCATGAGTGCTCATGAGCCACGTAAGTGGGGTGACATGGATCTGTAGAGCAGCTATAGATCAAGGAGGCAGGGTCCTTTAGTCAACCCTACTCTTGGATCACATACGAGCTACGAGAGCCTTAAGACGGTAGCGGGAAAAGTAGGAGATGGATGCAAAAGTTCACAGTGAAGCAGAGGGTAGTGCTGAGATGCTGGAGAGGGAGCAATGTAATGTAGAGGCAACAACGCAGAGGCTGATGGGACTTCAACAGCGCAAAAAGGCAGTGCTCATGCAGTGCAGAGCTGCAACAACGTAGTGGCTTCAGGAGGACAGTGTAAAGCAGTAGCCAAGGGAGTTTCAGTGATGGGGAGAACCTGACTTGTCTGTCAACGAGTGGGCATGAGTCTTTCAATTGGTTACTTCTCGGTAACTTAGTTGCAGTGCTATGGGCAACATGATGCAACAATTTGAGAGGGAGCTGCAGTACATATGTGGCAGTGTTAGTGGCAACGACATGGGCAACAGTATAGAGAGCAGCAACATAGTGGATGGAGGGCAGCAGGCCAAGCATCATCAATACAAAGACCAATGACAAGATCTTGCGATACATGGTGTGGATGTATTGCGAAAGCTCACTCTGTGCTAAGAGGGAGTGTTGAGATTTTGTGTATTGGGGTAGCATCGGGTGTGCTCTAGCCTTGAAATTGTGTGGAAAGGCTAAGAAACACATCGCCTCCAAAACCTAGAAAGCGTTTGGAGAAATTTCATCTGGTGTTAAAGTTATTCAAATAATTAATTTTTATAATGAGGACCCTAAGTCTAACTTAGGGAATTAGAAAAATTAAAGTGAATTAATTAAATACATGCGCTGAAATGTTCTAAGTGATGCAGATCAAGCAGTCTTTTAATCTTAGTTGTCGATAAGAGATTAAATCACGACCATTGATGTCTCAACGAAAAAGTATAAGAGAAAGGCTTGAGGGTCAATTGGAGACACACACACGGAGGCAGAGCTGAGAGACTGAGATGGAATTCTAGGGCGGGTTTGCTAAGAATTTCTAGAGGAGTTTTCTGCAACGAGGGGTAGGATTGGCTGAGGGGATGAGATGATCCTGGAGCCAAGAGTCAGTAAGAGGCAGAGGAGCAATATTCAGGAGCAGCACAGAGAAGTAAGGGCAACAACAACAGCTGCACAACACAGAGGCTTCAACCGCTACGCAGGCCCAGGAGGGGTAGCACTGCAGCTTCAGGAGGCCACCATGGTTATGCAGAGGCCTTTAGAGGCAACGTAAGGACTGTGTCACCCAGTCTGGGGTTACACATGCCCCTTCTAAGCAGCGCAGGGGCACGCAAAGCCTAGCAGGGTTGACGCAGGGGCTTCAGGGGCAGGGTTGGGGTTTCTAGGGCCAGAAAATAACTGAGTCTTGTAAATCTCGTTTGAGGGTGTGGATCAGTTAGATTTTGGTCTCAGAACATCAGGTATTGCTGTTGATCTATTATTTTCTCTGTTGGGTTAACCAGTTGGGTGCCTAGATTTGCTGTACTCAGATTCTACATAATAATAATAAACCCTCATATCTGTTGCACCGGTTTTCCTGCATTGGGTTTTTCTAGGGACTATTGTTCGAAAAATCTGTGTCACTTTGTTTGAATGAGCGTATTATTCAGTAAATGATCTTTATATGTGTAAGCTGTTAGTTGTGTTTACTTCGGTAATTTCTGAATATTTTCTGGAAATAACTCTTATGATTTAATCACAAGTAGGAGAAGTAAACCAAGATAGTACAGTAGGATTTCTGTGTTAATGTATTCAAAATTTTTCACAGATCTGAATTGGATCATTATATTGTTTTTCATCCATTTGAGAGCTTTTAGAGTG
This sequence comes from Pinus albicaulis, assembly GCA_034641835.2. Classification (NCBI taxonomy): domain Eukaryota; kingdom Viridiplantae; phylum Streptophyta; class Pinopsida; order Pinales; family Pinaceae; genus Pinus; species Pinus albicaulis. The sequence continues at coordinate 342,065,324 of CM076583.1, forward strand.
GAAAAGGAGGGCTCTTCTAAGTGCCATGATGAAGAGGAGGGCTCCATAAATAATGCTAAAGTGGGTGGCCCCTTGATTTCCATGCAAAACATTAAGTGGTACTCCCAAGTGGCTAAGGGGCACAATCAATCGTCTCATGGGTCTCTAGTGGTTCAATAATAAGTTGATGCTCCCTTAGTGAGGGCTAGAAGATGATACATGCCCTCTCGTGTCTCTCCGAATGAGACAAAACCTCATCTGGGCCCTGAATCAACTGCTAAGTGTTGGGTGCAAATGTGTAGCTAGTTGGGCAACATGGTCCAAGTGCATCATCATATCTGTATGGCTGGGGCACGAACAATCATTGTGTGGTGCTGAAGAAAACCATGGTATACTAATTGATGCTCTGCAATGGTGGAGGCCCATGGCTCTCAACACTCGCCCTACAAGTGCCATTATGATCCTTTGGAGTGCTTGGACTTCGTATAGGGAGACCAAGTCCAAGATGAAGACCCACTTGCAATCTTGTATAAGATCTAATGCGTCTCCTCACCTTCTAGTACAATTAATCATTAGTGCAATTGAGTAAATAGGCTTGCTAATTAAGGGCAGAAGTGGACACTTCATAGTGGCATGCCCTTCCAAATGGGCTTCAAATGTACTGGTGTTTCCTTGCTCGAAAAGAGAGGTTAATAAAGGACCCTATTAAGGTGTTTCAACCTCTAAGGGACTGATAGGTCCATGGTACATACTACATCCATCAATTGGCAGGTGTCATGTAAAATGATGATGGAACAAAGTGGGAAAATAGGGAAGGATCCAAGGCACATGCCATGGTACAAGGGAAGCTAGAATGAGGGAAGCCCACACCTCGGGTATATGAATGTAGGAGGGAGCAATCGTGGTACATGAGTTACCTCGACCTTTGTTTTTCCACCTTTCTTCATATGCCTTTTATTGATTTTTCTTTCTTCTATCGCTCAGGGCTCCAGGGGATGAGAGAATGATGTGTATGCTTTAGCAATGATTACCCCCTTAAGGTAGGGCAGTTCATCGCCCACCAGAGGTTGGGACAATCATGGGTTCCTTAATGATGCATGGGGCACTCATAGGGGCTCTAGGAACTAGGGTGATGACCATAATGATAGGGGTTAGAGCTCATGTTTAGCTTTTATCCACACACTAAATTTTTATGTCTTGACCACCTTTTGCATTTTGTGGTGCATTTCCTATTATGAGTGGCCAAATTATGCTTTTATCTTTCTTTTTAGTTGCATCAACCTCTGGGGCATTGATTCAGGCCCGACCCAAAGTGTGGACAAGGGAAAGGGGAGGCTAACACCTTGTGGACCCAATGGAAAAATGTGGACCCAGATGGGAAATGTGGAAAGGGTTTGTAATGAGTGGAGGGGAGTGAAATATATGGTTTTGGGAAATGGGACTAGACAACCGAAATTAGGGTTTCCCATGTAGTGCCACTACTAATGCTAGTAGCTAATAGAGGAGATCCCACGTGACTAGGACACAAGATTAACCCCCAGGTTGGGACAAGGGAACAAGAGTACAATCCAAGCCCATTATTTATGTTGAATCCCACTAGTAATCCATGTCCAAATGTGCCAAAGAAAAGCAAGCATAAACACCCAATTACATAATGAAAAGTCATACCTTTGAGGTTGGAAGGCCCACCTTCAAACATACGATCATAACAGATGGGCGAGGGCACACAATGGCTGGCTCAGGTGGCGGAGAATGGTGACACATCGAGTTATTTTGTGGCTGCAAGGTGTTGTTGGCTACTAGTTGAAGACAAATCTAGGAAATTTTTTCTCTTATAGAGGTCACCCACTGGTGGTGGCTAGCAGGTCTTGTTGTAAAATGTAACTAGGTCTGTCTTCATGTTGACTATGTAATTATGAAAAGAAGGAGACAAAGATAATAAAATGTATTTTGTTGTACTTGCTTCATGGGTTTCATGAGCAAGATTTTATTATGTAGATAGACTTCTTCTTGATGTCTATTAGGTTCTTGTCTTCTAGGTATAAATAGGATTAAGTGTCAAAATCATGAAGGATCCAGTTCAGATGGATATGCTACAAGACCTTGTAAAGAAGCTCTCAACAACCCTCCAGAAGTGTTGGAAGACAAGCTCCAAATATGGCGAAAACAACCTACAACAATATTGGAATATATGTGAAGCAATGCCTCATAAAATGCCAGAGAAGATAAACTACAAGTTGGCCTAAATATCAGCTGAATGGTCGGCCTAATAGCTGGATAAAGTCACCTATATATATGACTGTCTTGCGGCTCATTTGGAGGACAAGAAAAGTTCGGATAGTTCTGTGAATAAATAAAAGTGCAGATCTGAAGGTTAATCGAAGTGTTGAAGGAGAAATTGAAATACTGAAGGTGCTGAAGGTTAAGTACTGAAGGCTAAAATCGAAGTACTGAAGGACTGAATGTTAATACAAAGAATTGAAGGTTAAGGCAAAGTGCTGAAGGTTAAGGCGTAATATAGTACGGGGCTGAAGTTAACAAAGAGATAGTATTTTATGCGGACTAAACAACATGAAAGGAAATTGAATAAAGTATAAAGGTACAAACTGAGTTATGGGCAAGTGCAGGAAAGCGTTAGCTCAAGGTTGCTGATTTGAAGATAAAGTTTATTAAAGATAAGACAGTCATCTTAAGGAAAAAGAGGCAACAAGCATTTTGATAATTGACTTGATGAAAGATTAACTAAAATAAAAGAAGAAGAAGACATAAATATCACAAGTAAGGTCACAAGTAATTATCAAAGAAGAGAATCTGTATTAATCACCAGCCCTCAAAATTCTCAACATGGTATCAGAGCTAAGGTAACAGTTAAGGAAGGGCATCTAAGAGACACTTACGGATCAGATTTCAAAAACATCAAAGCAAGTCAAAGGAGGATTCTCTGAAATTTCGAGAAGCAATCACAATCTGAATAACATAGTCAATAGTTTGGATTTTCTCGGGCTTTTTTTAGGAGTATTTTGACAACCTCAGTTCAGTAGTCTAATTACCATACTTCTCGGCATACCTGGTGCAGTTCAGAGTGATGCTTCAGATATGGTATTATCTACATCAACACTACTATAATCACCCACTTTGATACTATATGTTGGTACATGATTCAGTGTTGCTACAGTTAAGATGATTCTTGTGCAAATACCGCAATCTTGGAGAACTCATAGTGCAACCACAATAATATAGTGCTATCTTAAAAGAATGATTTCAGTATCGGTGCCACAAATCTTGCTTTATACCTGTCGATGCTTCCATCAACTGCATCCTCGATTTTTTACACCCATTTGGAGTCACAACTGATTTGTCTTTAGGTCGAGGAACAATTTGCCAAACATCATTCTTCATTATAGATTGATATTCTTGTTGCATTGCATTCTTCCATTCTTGATGTTCAACTGCCTTTTCATAAGTGGTAGGTTCTGCTTCAATAATTTTAGACATGTAAGCTGCATAACCTGAATATCTCTTAGGCTTCTTGCTTTTGTCTAAATATTCATTTTGCTGTTGCATATTTTTCAGCGTCTTGTAGAGTTGACCTTAACCAGGCTGGTCTTTTTCGAGTTTTTGGAATGGTGATTGGCAACACGGGTTCACTTGGTCCTTCAGTTTCTTCATGATTAGTTATGGGTTCTGGAGGATTGTCTTCTCTTGAAAGTTCTTCTTTTTTAAAGATAGTTTCTTTTTCTTCATCAAAATCAATGGGAATATCCTTGGACTTTTTGGATGCAATGCTTTCATAAAAAATGACATCTCTGCTCACTTTTATACGACGTTCTTCGTTGATGTAGACTCTATATGCTTTTGATGAGGTGCTATATCCAAGAAAGATGCCTTTCATATTTGTTGGGTCTAACTTCTTCCTTTTGTCCTTGGGAATGTGAGTGTATATAGGACTTCCAAAAAATCTGAGGTGATTAACATTAGGCTTCTTTCCTGTGAATGCTTCTTCCGGGGTCATTTCATCAAGAATTCTATGACGACTTCTATTTTGTATGTAAACTGCTGTCACAGAAGCTTCTCCCCATAAGAACTTGGGAATGTCTTGGTCATGTAGCATGGCTCTCACACGTTCTTCAATGGATCAATTTTTCCTTTCAAGCACACCATTTTGTTGAGGATTGTAGCGAAATATTAGCTCCCTTTTAATTCTTGCTTGTTTGCAAAAAGCCACAAGTTCTCTAAAAGTATATTCTCCACCATCATTAGATCTAAGGGCTTTGATCTTCTTTCTTGTCAAATTTTCTACTTCTTCCTTGAACTCTTGGAAATTTTCGAATACTTCATCCTTAGAATTCAAGAGGTATATGCAAGTGTTTTTGGAGTGATCATAAATAAATGTTACATAGTATTGATGACCACCAAGTGACTTCTCTGCCAAAGGTCCACAAACATCGAAGTGTATGAGGTCCAAAATTTCCTTGGATCTTGTGTCATTGCTAGTAAATGGTTTTTTCACATTCTTTCCAAGGGCACATCCCTTACAAACTCCTTCATTCTCTTCTCTTAATTGAGGTATACTAGTAACCATTTTCAATGATGGCGATATCTTGTAATGGAGGTGACCATACCTTCTATGCCATAATTCACAAGGGTTTATGTCTAAATGTAATAGAGCTTGAGGAGGAGGTTTTAGAAGTCTATACAACCTCCCCTCATGAATCCCAATAGTCCTTGCATTTTCAATACTAGTTCCCTTAGCCTAAACAATAACTTTGTCATCAACAAATGCCACTCTATCACCTTTATCTTCTAAGCAAGAAATAGAAAGTAAGTTCTTTTTCAAACATGGAACATAGAGGATGTTGTCGAGATGAAAATTTACACCAGATTCCAACTCCAAGGAGGTAGATCCAATTCCTTTGACCGAGTAGCTATTCTTGTGTCCAAGTTACACTGAGTGACAAGTCTTTCCTTTTGATAGAGTTTTGAGTTGACCACGTTCCCTTGTCATGTGCCTTGAAGCTCGACTATCATTTACCCATGTATTATCATCTTCAAATGACCCTGTAAGATCGGAATAAAGATTTCCATCCTTGACTTATTTAGATAGCTGGGAGATGAACTTGATGATGCAACCTTTGATAGATTCAAGGAGACTCCTAAGAGTCTTGAGACCCTCTTTGATGTATCTTGCCATTGGAGAGGGAAAGAGATGATAATTGCTTGAAGAATGACTTCAGACAAGAGTGCCAACAAGATGTGATCTTTTAGCTTCCTTCCTTCACCTTAGCTCTGATACCATGTTGAGAAATCAATATGCTAGTAGATTAGGGTTGATTCCTCTTGTTGATTACTTTGTGAATGCTTGTTGGCTTTTATTACTTTTATTATGTCTTCTTCATCAAGAAATTACCAAAATATAAAGTACACGAAAATCGCAAAAGACAAAGAACACAAAGTTGTTGGCTCCAAGTAAGGGCAAAACCTCACAAGGGGGAAAACCCAAACGAACCCTCTTCTTATAGAATTAGATCAAAGTGAGATATCCAAGACCCAAGACCAAGACCAAGACCTCCATAAAGAACCAAATCAACCCTCCTTCAAATCTCTTGCAATTAAATCAAAGTCAACAAAAGCTAATGTTGGTCAAACACATAATCTTAGACCCACAATTCCAGAGTTGCCCCAACACCTTCGCATGTGTGAACATAAACAAGCAAAAATTTGAGTTTGTCTCTCTTATTAGAATAATGCTATTTTAGAGTTTACTGCTCATTTATGATTGTAATTAGCAGTTTCTTGTTAGAAACTAGTTGTTTCTATATTCTTAGTAGAAACTAGCTGTTTCTACTTTTTTAGTTTGTAATTAGCAGTTTCTTGTTAGAAACTTGCTGTTTCTACTTTCTTAGTAGAAACTTGCTGTTGCTGTTTCTACAGTTGTATTATTTATTGAGCTTCACTGCTCATTGTAAATCAATTCATTTATTGATTATGGTATCAGAGCTCAGGTATTTTTTTTTTCGAAATAATTCTTCAATATTTGAAGAATTCTGTGCTTCATTTCGAAATAGCTCTCTAGAAGTTTGATTTTTTTTTTTTTTTTTGGCGTCACAATTTCTGAGCCGCTGTTTTTTCCCTGCGATTCTTTCTTTGGTGGGTCGTTTTCTACTTAGTCATATCTATATCTTGTAGGTGCTGCTGAGTTTGATCGCTGGTCCAATGTGTTGAATTTCTGTCCAATATCAGTCCATCTTGTTGGTTGAACGTGGAAATTGCTGGTGCAATTTGCATATGACTGGGACGAGTTATTAAAGGCTGAGCTGGGTATTGTTTTTCTACAGTAGATTGAATTCCAGACTGTTATTTTGGCATAATTGAGGTATGCACCCATTTTTTTTGGCTAGATGAGCATTTAAATTTCCAGTAGTTTTTTGTCCAGATCAGCCGCCATCTGCATTAAAATTCGTGCCAAACTCCTTGGTCGTTTTGCGTGTCTTGGGAAACATGTATATGGCCTCACTAACCAATCTGATGTTGGAAGGCAATCAATGCTTTAATGGCAACAATTATAACATCTGGAAACATAGAATGTTGACCATTTTTGAATAGAGGCGTCTTGACCAGCTCGTTTTGGGCACAAAGCTTTGTCTTGGTACACCTGGTGTAGATCAAGATAAGTTTGATGATCGAAATCGAGAGGCTGTTATGCTTCTCAAACTCTCTGTAACTGATGATCAGTTACCATAGATCCCTTCCGTCAAGACAGCTGTCGAAATCTGGAAACATTTGAAGGAATTGCACGAGACATTCGATAAGAGCAGAGCTTTCTTTCTAAAGAATCAGTTGTTCTCCATCATGATGGACGAACATACATCTTTACAGGAACATCTTAAAAAATATTAAAGCCATTCGAGATCAGCTCGAAGCCATTGGCCGGACCATGGAGGAAGAAGATATGGTAGTCATCACCCTGAAAAGTCTACCAAAATCTTATGAACACTTTATAGAAACTCTCGACATTACCTCCACTAATGTTGATTTGGAGTTTCCAGAGCTATGCACCAAACTCCTACAGCAGGATCGTTGGAAACAACAGTTTGGTAGTGATGCTTCATCAACCTCCTCAGAAAATGCTTTTGCTGCCAAATATCAGTCCTCTCAGTGATTTCAGAAGACAGGTTCTTCTAAGTCTTATGATCTCGCTAAGAAGAAAAATGTGCAGTGTAATTACTGTCACAAGTTTGGTCATTTGAAGAAAGATTGCCAACAGAGGATTGCTTCTGAACAGAAGAAGTAGGGAGGGTCTCATCAGCAAGCGAATGCCGCAGAACATTCCGAGTAGAAGGAATCTGCCTTTTATGCCTTTATGGCTAAAAGGTACTCTAATCACGCCCCGTCATCTGCCTGGTACACTGACTCTAGTGCATCACGTCATTTCTCTCACAGGCGTGACTGGTTTATTGACTTCTCATCTTTCAGTGGTTCCGTGGTCTTCGGCGGAGGTGAGGAGTATAAGGTGGTTGACAGAGGTACAGTTCAGATCCAGTCTCATGGGCGCACACTCATCTTCCTGAATGTGTACTATGTTCCTGGTATGGAAATTAATCTGCTGTCTGTTAGCCAAATTATGAGAAACTCTCCTCAGCGCGATGTGGTGTTCAGTGCGCACAAGTGCTCCATTATTGACAGGGACACTCGGCTTACGATTGCTGTTGGCCTAGAGGATCATGGTCTATATAGGCTTCTTGACACTGGTGATTCCGCAAAAGTGGCTCTAGCAGCTCGTGTTTCTCCCATCAGCACTCTGTGGCATAAGAGATATGGACATTTAAACATTCAGTATCTCTCTCAGCTATCTCGGGAGGGACTTGTGTCAGGGTTACCTGATTTTCAGACACATCATTTGGGAGTGTGCGGCGCCTGTCAAGCTGGCAAGCAACTTCGGTCTTCATTCAAGGATGGAGAATCTTGGCACGCATCTAAGGTACTCTAGTTAATTCATGCTGATATTTGTGGTCCTATGAATACATCTTCAGTTATGGGTTGCAAATATTTTTTGCTCATTGTAGGTGATTTCAGTAGAAAAATGTGGGTGTACTTTCTAAAACATAAATTTGATGTATTTAGCATCTTTCAGAAGTTTAAGTCCTTAGTTGAAAAAGAGTATGGCTGTAATATCATAACTCTTAGGACAGATAACGGAAGGGGAGGGGGGGGGGGAATTTTGTTCTTTTGCTTTCTCCAACTTCTGTGATACCCACGCCAATTAACCACACCCTACACTCCTCAGTAGAACAATGTTGTAGAACGTCGCAACCGTACGGTTGTTGAAATGGCTCATTCTATGTTACAACATAGGAGTGTTCCGAACAAATTTTGGGCGGAAGCAGTGTTTACTGCAGTCTATCTTCTTAATCGATCACCTACTCAGGCTGTTAAAGGGAAGACTCCAGAAGAGGTTTGGTTTGGTCGAAAGCCTAAGATCAACCATCTCAAAGTTTTTGGCTCAATTGCATATGTTTGGATTCTCGGTGCTAAGCGCTCTAAGTTGGATTCCAAAAGCCAGAAACTCATGATGACAAGGTATAGAGTGATCACCACAAGGCCTATAGGCTGATAGATATAGACACTGATCGTCTTATCTTTAGTCGGGACGTGGTATTTGATGAAGACAGAGGGTTCTTTCAGTCCCTTCCTTCTGAGCAGTGTTCTGAGGATCAACCTCACAGTGTTTTTCTTCTGTTAGGTCCACCTGATGGGAGGGATGATGCAACATCAGTTTTTGATGATGCACTACCTGAGCTTCCTCCAGAAAATAATCCTCCTCTTGCTGCTCCTATTGTTCCTGAGCCTCCTCCACCTCCTCCAGATATTGGTTCTTCTACTCTCTGGCCTAAATGGCGGGCTAAAACTATTGGTGATCTTCGGGATAATGAACTCCTTGAAGGTAGAACTTCTAGAAATAAGAGCAAACAACAACCTGCAGTAAATTTTGCTCTTATGGCTAACATACACAGTGTTTTTGAGCCTCAAACCTATTCAGAGGCTAAGGGCATACCTGAGTGGGAACAGGCTATGGAGGCTGAATTCCAGAGTCTTCAGAAGAATCACACTTGGACCCTTTCTGATCTTCCTGTAGGGAAAACACCCATTAGCTGCAAATGGGTGTATAAAGTGAAATACAAAGCTGACGGAACCCTCGACAAGTGTAAGGCTCGTCTTGTTGCTCGAGGATTCTCACAGAAAGAAGGCATAGACTATGAGGAGACCTTTTCTCCTACAGCCAAGATGAGTACCATACGGCTTGTCCTTGCCTTAGCAGCTCAGTTCAATTGGACAGTCCATTATATGGATGTAAAGAGTGCTTTTATGAATGGTGACTTACAGGAAGAAGTCTACATGACGCAGCCTCCAGGATTCAAGGTTGCCAATCAATCACAGAAAGTTTGTAGATTAGTAAAAGCACTCTATGGTCTGAAACAAGCCCCTCGGGCTTGGTACATGAAAATTGATAAGTACCTAACAGATCATGGTTTTTAGCGGAGTCCATCTGATGCAAACCTGTATATCAAACATACTGGTGATGATATTCTGTTTGTGGTTGTCTATGTGGATGATCTTATTATTACTGGCTGTTCAGCACATTTGATCCATGGGATCAAATAGGATTTGTGCAGCACTTTTGATATGACAGATTTGGGGCTTCTTCATTACTATTTAGGGGTGGAAGTCTGGCAGACTGAGAACAACATCTTTCTCTCTCAGTACAAGTATGCCAGAAATCTTGTGGAAAGGTTCAAAATGCAGGATTGCAAACCTACCACGACTCCTATGGAACCAGGGCTCAAACTTTCAGCTCAGTCATCCTCACCACTTGTGGATGAAACTTTATTCAGGCAGTTAGTGGGTAGCCTCATCTACCTTACTGCCACTCGACCAATATCAGTTTTGCAGTGAGTTACATTTCACGCTTCATGTCAGCTCCTAAAGCTGATCATTGGATAGCAGCAAAGCGTGTGCTGCGTTATGTAAGAGGAACCCTTGATTATGGACTTCTGTACACTCGGAGTTCAGATCCTACACTCAGTGGTTACACAGATTCAGACTGGGCTGGTTCGGTTGATGACCGTAAAGCTACAGCTGGGTATGTGTTTAGTCTGGGATCCGGCGCTATCACATGGGCTAGTAAGAAGCAGCAGGCAGTGGCTCTCTCCTCGACAGAAGCAGAATATCGGGGAGCAGTTAAGGCATCTTGCGAGGCAGTTTGGCTTCAACGTATGCTTGCGGATATGCATGTTTCCCAGGCAGGTCCTTCTCCCTTGTTCTGTGATAATCAGGGAGTGCTCAAACTCGCCAAGAATCCAGTCTTCCATGAACGAACAAAGCATGTGGAAATTCATTGTCACTACATTCGCCAGCTTGTTGAAGACGGATCCATTCAGTTACTATATGTTCCCACAAAGGAGCAACCAGTAGACATCTTCACCAAGCCTCTTGGTCCTGATAAGTTTGTAAAATTCAGAGGGTCTATTGGTGTTGTAAATAGATTGAGCATTAAGGGAGGGTATTAGAACAATGCTATTTTAGAGTTTACTGCTCATCTATGATTGTAATTAGCAGTTTCTTGTTAGAAACTTGTTGTTTCTATATTCTCAGTAGAAACTTGCTATTTCTACTTTCTTAGTTTGTAATTAGCAGTTTCTTGTTAGAAATTTGCTGTTTCTACTTTCTTAGTAGAAACTCGCTGTTGTTGTTTCTAAAGTTGTATTATTTATTGAGCTTCACTGCTCATTGTAAATCAATTCATTCATTGATTATCTCTCCTTGACCTTCTCTCTCTTTGTTCTTTTATTTTGGCACAAAAATCGATGAGTGTGATGAGTGATCAAATGAGGTCGAAGTGTCTATTATTTATAGTTGTCTAGGACATCGAATAGATTCCACTTCAAGGCTGACTTGTCCAGGCAGGGCCGACTTGGTTTTGTGGGTGACAAATTGACTCTTTTTGACTCGGAATAAATTATTTTCTTTTTTCTTACGAATAGTCCAAATGGGACTTTGACTCAAATGCATTTGTTTGACTCTTGACAAATTTTCTTTCGTCTCAATAAACCCTAGAAGCATGAAGAACATGTTTTGACTAATGAAAATAATAATAATATTTTTTTTTTCTTCTTTTTGCTTTTACATGGATTACATATTGATACAATTACAATGATCATTATGAACACTGAACCTAGTTACATTTTCAACACTATATACACAGGCCCTCATTTGTAATATCATATCATATCATATTCTCAAACATTATTCAATATATATTTATTTATGAAAAATGGATATCTTTATATTCCAAGTATTTTGGATATCTTATTGGTGAGCCATATATGGTTGTCACAATATTTGAGCTTGTTGTTTGTGATGATGTAAAACATGTTGGGTCTGTGGCATTGTGTTTCTCATTTTATGCATCAAATAAATATGATTGGGTGGAATAGATGTTGCATGGTTTACTGCTGCACATTCTTTGAAATCCATGCTTTGTAGAAGTCAAATTTTAAAATGATTGTTGGAATTATTTTTGGAATGATGTTGTGGGTTGGTCATTGATGGAACAACTCTCCCCCCTCATACTTATGTTAATTATGTAGACTTTACATAATCAATCAAGAGACTGTATTCCATTACTTCAATTTCTATCCAAGTTTGTTACAAACCCTAAATCACATAAGTAATTCAACCAAGATGACAAAAGGTTAGTTCTGTCATTTAGCAATCAAAAGAAGAGGTATCTAATATCTTTCAGAGTTCATATATATTAGAATCCCCACAAGGTTCCTAGAATCAGTCAAAGTCAATCATAGCTTAGTCATTAATATGACCAGCTTCCACTAGAGATAGTTGCAAGCCCTAAAATTTTAATTAACCATCAAAACACATCATGATAAGCTTCGACTAGGGTTTGATGTAAACCCTATATTTTTCATCTATAAATTCTCAGCAATATTATATAGATTCAGATGAAAACACATGCTAGAGAATTTAATCATTACTAGGATTTAATTATAAAACCTAGACTTTTCAATCATCATCCTAGAACATTCAAACTTTGACTAGGGCTTGATTCCAAACCCTAGGACTTATGACCATTAGAAATTTGGTCAACTCATATATCTAGGAGATTACCATCATGCATAAGCACATCATATGATTTAATATATTAGACATACATTGACCTAGACTAAGCTAAGGATTCAATCAAAGGTACATATACCTAGGGTTTCATTCCTAGAACTTTTCCTGGCAAAGATTTTGGTTGTATACCTAACCAAAACCCAAGGTTTTAGTTCATTGTTAAATCAAACCCTTATTATATCAAGATTTCAAAGGTTCGAGAGTTTGAAGATAATTTCAACTAGTGTTTTAAAAATCGGTCGGACTGACTCGGATTTGGCTGAGCCAACCGAGCCAACCCACTGGCTGGATTGGCTCGATAGAAAAATCGGTCTGGAGGCTGGTTTGAGACCGAATCAGCCGACTTGGCCAAGTCCAAGTTAGACCGGTCGAGCCACGGACAACCGACCGTAGACCCCACAAATGGCCCAAAAAAGACCCCAAACCATATTTCAATGGATTTTTAGGGTTTTGGTATGCCCTCTAATCCCTCCCAATCCTATAAAGACTACCCAACCCCTCTCATTTCCTCACAACTATCTCATTGCATTTGAGTGAGCATTTGTGAGGAATTTGTAAAGAGTTGTGGAGTTGGTTTTTGGAGCAGCTTTGAGGAGTCTCTTGGGCAATCTTTGAAGCATTATAGAGGAGCTTCTTGGGTAGTCATTGGAGCAACATTGAGGAGTTGGTTTGTTGGAGCAGCATTGAGGAGGCTAGAGCCTAGAGGTACTTATTTTTTTTCACTTCTAAAATCAGCCTTTGCTTGTTTTTTTTTTTTTTGCAAATCTGGAAATTGAAAACACAATTTTTTGTGAAAGAAATGAACACAGAATGAGTGTTTTTTTTTGTTTTCATTTTCAGATTTAAACCTTTCATTTCCAAGTCCAAATATCAGTCCAAAATGGCTTCTAGAATGAAAGACACTGCTTGGGCATATGCTAAGATGGTTGATGATCAAATGCATTGCTAATTTTGTAAGAGAAAAATTAAGGGGGGTGGAGGGGGCATTCATAGGCTAAAACTACACTTGGCTGGTCTTAGAGGCCAAATTACTCCACGTGAAGCACCAATAGAAGAAATTGGCGAAATTAGGAAGGAGTTGAAACTTGAGAGATCGATTTCAAAAGTTTGAGGAAGACAAAGCTAGGCAAAAAGAAATAGAGGCTGAAATTGGGATGAAGAGGAATATAAAACACATGATGGCTACCAACCCCAATTTTGATTATGAGGGCTCTTCATCTATCCCTTGCACTAATGCATCAAACCTCTTTCGCTATGTTCTGCTCTCTTTGGAGTTTATTCAAGAAAAGGGTAAGGGTACAATGAAAAATAAGGGTAATATCAAAAGTTTTTTCACACCCTCCTCTCCCTCTAATAGTGCACATGGTCCTAAAGCTAGTAGAGGTCAAGTGCAACCCACTTTAGATCAACATCGGAAGAAAGAATTGAGAGAAACTGCTTGTGATTACATAGCTATATGGTGGTATGATGCTGATATCCCCTTCAATGCTTCACGTTCACCATATTATGAACCTGTGTTTGATGCCATATATGTTGCTGGAAAGGGCTTCAAAGGCCCTACTATGCATGATTTAAGGGGTTCTCTTTTGCAAAAAGAGATTTAGTCCATCGATGAATATTTGAGAGATTTCAAAAACTCATGGGCAAAAATAGGATGTACCATCATGTCAGATGGATGCACTGATCAAAGGAACCATACTATTATAAACTTTCTTTTCTTTTGCCCATAGGGAACCATGTTTCTAAGATTAGTTGATGCATCTGATAGGGTGAAAGATGCACACTTGTTGTTTCAGCTTTTGGATGAGGTTGTTGGAGAGGTGGGGGTGGGTAATGTTGTTCAAATAATCACTTATATATAATGCCTCTAACTATGTTCTTGCTGGTAAAATGTTAGAGGGAAAACACAAAACCATCTTTTGGACCCCATGTGCTGCACATTGCGTAGATCTCATGCTTGAGGATCTTGGTAAAATAAATTGGATCAAGAACACTGTGGAGCATGCCAAAAGCATAACAAAATATATTTGCAATCACTCATGGATTTTGAACCTGATGAGGAAACACACAGGGGGAAAGGATATTATTAGGCCTGCCATCACTAGATTTGCAACACATTTTTTGACATTTAAATCTATGCTTTCCCAACATATAAATTTGCAAAAGACATTTTCCAGTGATGAATGGAATGAATGTCAATGGTCTCACAAACAAGATGGCAAAGATGTGAAAAAGAAAGTCAATGAAGAAATATTTTGGAAAAAGGCAGCAAAGATTGTGAAGGTCGCAGAGCCACTGGTTAAGGTGTTGCAGTTGGTGGATGGGGAAAGATTGGCTATGGGCTTCATTTATGAGGCTATGGATCAAGCAAAGGAACAAATACAGGCAGCATACAAGGAAAGAGTGGCTAAGTATGGGCCCATTTGGGAAATCATTGATCAAAGATGACAATCCACTTCATCGCCCTATACATGCAGCTGGGTATTTTCCTATGTTGCATGGGGACCCGTCCCTGGCAAAATTCATGGCATTCCCTACGTCCTGACGTTTCGGGTACTTTGGAACTCGTTGGAAACTTCCCCAATTGGTCGGGGACTCCATTGGGGACTTGGGGACTTCCATGCCATCCTCGGGCCGTCCTTAAGAAAATCGGGGACTTTAGGGCGTCCCTCGATATCATGCACATTAAACTTAAAAAAAAATTGAAAATCTAAGTTCTAAACTTTATAGTAAAAAAAAAAAAAAAAAAAAAAACAGACCATGTTTGTGACAAATCTTTTCTTCGCACGAATCTTTGAAATTTCCCTATGCCACAACCATCATGACTTTAATACCATGTTAAATATATGCAAGAGACGAGCAAGAGAGACTAGATGAGAGATAAGATGATATATCAATGTGCTATTGAATTACTAGTGGTGTTGTTGTATATGTAGCAAGTTCCATTATTCATTTTAGGAACCAATCAACTAATCCCTGTATACATTAACATAAACATTATTTATTATATATAATTTATTTCACTTTATGACATTATTACTTTTGTACATAACATTTGTTACACTTGAAATAAACATTACAATGGCTAACTCATCTTTAACACTTAATGTTATAAGGTAAATAGATGGGATCGTAATGCTCTTTTTGCTTTGTAAATAATATTGATTTTGAATGATTATGATATACATTACACTGATGACAGGTCCCACAAGGTTCTTAATTTCTAGACATTAATTTGGGATTTATAATTAAATTTTAATGACTTGTTCATGTTTATATTTTTATTAAATTTTACTTTTAGTCTTTAAAGTTTAGCTGCAATTTAAATTTTGAAATGATTCATCATGCATCATAGAACGCTTATGTAGACAGTAGTAGATTGTAGGTTGTAGCAGATTAATAGTACTTCTTAAGTTCTTGACAATGGGCAATGATGACGAGATTTGTTTTTGTGATGCACAATGATGATTAGATAGTATTAGACTTTAGTATTATATTTTGTAATTTGAATTTCAAAATTAGTAATAGTTCAAATTTTATATTTTAATTTATCATTCATGTTTATGCTGAAATACTAAATTTTAATTTTTTAATAAATATAAAATTAGTTACCGCACTTGTCGTCCCTAAGCTGCCGTCCCCTGAAAATTTGGGGGTGCGCTCTAGCCGTCTCAGAAACTCGTCCCCCCCGTACCGGCCGTCCCCCCGTCCCCATAGCCAGTGCAACATAGGTATTTTCTGAACCCAATGTATCATTATAAAGCTTTGGCGGAATGAGCTTTGACTAGGGAGGTTAGAGATGGATTAATTGATTGCATTGATCACATGATCCCCAAGGAGAGTGACCAACTGCTGATACACAATCAGATCACTATCTTCAACAAAGCCACAGGTACCTTTAGCAAGAACCTTCCAAGGATTGCAAAGGAATCATATGAGCTAGGTAAACAAAGAATTTCAATTTTTAAATTCATATTTTATTATTTTGTAAAATTCTTTATAATTTGAAAGTTGGATATAATTTGTTGAGCTCACTGAAACTCATTACACAACTATGTTTTTTGCAGCATAATGGTGGGAGGAATTTGGTAGCCATTGTCCTGAATTGCAGAAGTTTGCAATCTGCATTTTGAGTCAAACTTGCAGTGCTTCTTGGTGTGAGCGCAATTGATTTGTCTTTGAGAGAATTCACACGAAGAAGAAAATCCGTTTGGAGCAAAAATGGTCAAATGATCTAGTCTATGTTCAATACAACCTCTGACTAAGACGCAATCAATTGCTGAACAAAAGACCTGATTCAGGGCCCATTGTGTTGGATGATATGGATCCAACATCAGATTGGATAGTGGTGACTCTGATGAGGATAATGATGTGGGGTTGGACTTCGATTTATAGGTAGAGGCTCAGCTAAATGCAGATCTGCTAGTAGCAGGCCCAACCCCAAATCCTCCAGTTGCAGCCGCAGACACTTCCTCTAGTCAGCCATGACGCAAGCGCATAGCTCGTCTATCTCAGGCTCAACGTGCTAGTGCTACAGTTCTAGTTGAGGATCTTGATGAGGAGGAGGAGCCATATGTTTCCTCCTCTGATTCAAAGTCTGAGCCAGAGGATATTGCCTTGTCGAGCAGTAGTGACTAGTCATGTTTTGTTGTAGTGGCCATTTAGAGCCTCCTTGGTTATGTGTTTTTGTTTTGATTTCTATATCATGTATCTTTTGGACAGTGCACTGGGTGCCATTTTGATATAATGGATATATTGATGAGCCTACTTTGATCATATGTTGTCTTTTGTCTATATTCTAATGCTTTGTGTTTGGAAACATGAATGAAAATCTTTAAAATTATGTTTTTTAATTAAAAAATTAATATTTAATGTATTTTTTACAAAGATCGAGTCATTGAAACCGAACCGGTCGAGTTGACACCGAGTCAGAGTCGGAGTCGACCCTCAGTCGGTTCCGAACCCGAGTCGGAGTTTTAAAACACTGATTTCAACCCTAATAAGTTAGAGGTTCTATGATCATATCAAAATCTCGAACACGACATTATCGATTAGTACAAATATTTATTCATTACTAGCCGTAAATAGGTTTAGGGTTTCAAACATTACCAACATACCCTTAGGTTAGGGTTTTTCAGAGAACCTCTCAAGGTTCCTTTCACGCAGACAATTAGAGATGTATGAGGTGGGTAGATTCATCAGAATGATGAATCACTCCAAACAAGAGTCTTTCAAGATTTAAGAGAGCTAAACACAACAAATGTTAATAGAGTGGATTTGCTATGACAATAACAAAGCTTTATAATTTAAGACATACCTCTATTTCTTGACAAACCTTCTTGTGATGCCTTCCTTCATACTCCTTGATCTTTTAGCAAATCCTTTCCTACAGGAGTAAGTCGAGGTCTGCAATACATACTTTCAATCAAAACCATGTGATACCAAGAGCATTATTTAATTCCTTAAATTAGATAACCATAGAGGATGGAATCCTATGAGAAGTTATTCCTTCTTTTAATCAAGGACCTTTGTTTGACATCTTGGATTTCTACAAGATAAGGATTATGGTTCTAATATTTATGTTGTCTAAGGATTACAATTTTACCCTAGACTAGCTATAACCAAGGGCTATTAGATATATTATAAATCTAGAAATTCAAGAACATGTGTACCTTGTAGTTACATACCTTTGATTTTATAACTTATTAGACTTGTTGTAGTGACAATGCTTACTTGGCTCTTTGTGCTCAATCCTCAAATAATGCTTCCTTCAAGCTGGTTCCTTGTGCTAGTATAGTTATCGCAAACCTTTGATATATCTCTAGTTGATTCAAGTTTAATTTCTTCAATAAGTGGAAGGCAGAATATAATACTTCATATGTCAACAACCATAGCAATGCCTTATTACTTCGACCTTTCATTGCTTGAGCCGGAATTCTCACTATTGTGGCATCACCGAGTTGGGATAACTGTAGTCATGTAATAGCACCGAATTGAGGCCATTTTAGTAGCATCGAACATAGGTAGTTTCAAGGCTGTATTGATATCGAGACTGAGGTGTCACCCTTCTTTTTGTAGGGACACCAAAATGTAAATATTGTGGTAGTGCTAAATCTGTGAAAGGCAGCAAAAAACTTGGTTCCTGTGGTGACATCGAAATTCTGTCCCCGTGGTAGTACCGAATTTGTGACACCAAAAACTTGTCTTTGAACTGTGATCAAGAGAACACCTGTGATATTCGAATTTGTTGAACGATGATGGTTCCGAACTTTGTCATGGAAACCTTTTTATGTGATTGCACCGCACCTTTATCCCTATAAGAGTATGAGAACACCGAGATTGTCTTCTTGAAGGAGATCCGAACCATGATTTCTTTAATATGGTGAATGGACTAGTTCACTGAAATTTTCCATTCATCCTTTCAAGATACTTTAGAGTATTTAGCCCATAAATGTCCAAGGGTTCTTGATCTTGATGCAAACAGATCCTTTCATTGCTTCAAAGATGGATGAGAGTTCTTCAAAATGACTTTTAATTGTAGCCATAACTCTGATACCATGTTAGAGAAATGGCAGTTAATTAGTTTCTCTTATCACAACATTATCTTGTGATTATTATTATGTGTTCTTGCGTTTTATCTTTTATTATTAAGTCTAATGCCAAACAAATAGAAGAGGAAACAAGATGTAGGCACGCTGCCAGGGAAAAACCCCACTCTTTAGGGAAAACCCAGTCAAAATTCTTTCTTCAATAGGTTCAAGATGAGACGACCAAGACATTTAGACTGTAGACATCCTCCATCAAGTCATCCCTTCCTTGTGTTAGCACCAAGATCTCCATAACACTGAGATCTCCTTTGTTTGCAGCGAAACTTCATCCTCATTCCCTTGACCGAGATTGAGGTAGCAACATAGCACGAGTATAGCATAACAATATAGCACCGAGCATCGTTATAACATAGAGCATCATGACTGAAATCATTATGGCACTGAATATCAAAACAAAGATAACATAACATCGAGTATAGCATCATCATGGCATTGGGGTTCATGGTATCATGGCACCGAGTATAGCATCATCATGGCACGGGGTTTCATAATATCATAGCACTGAGAATGTAGACAACATTATAGCATTATGTCATTGAGCATAACATCACTTTGCCGAGCCTATGTATTATTGTCCGAACCTTCTTGTATCACACTATAATCACTGTAATCTTCACCGAATCATTATATCATAGAGCCTGTCTTCATACCACCGAGCCACTGCACCACTGCAATATCACCGAGCCCTGTAATAAAGCTCGAATCTGATTGCAGGGAGAAGTCTGAAATTCTGAGTGTAAAGTGCGAAATCTCAGTAGGGTGTTTATAGTCATTTGCCACAACTTATTGAGCTGACATGACAATGTGAAGTGTTGTGTCCCTGTTGAGCCGACTTGACGATAGTTTGAGGCCGACTTGAGGAGGTTGCTTTGATGTCTTGAATCATTTGAGTTGAGGGTTGCCTCTGAAGTTGATTTTCCTGAGGTGATGGAGGATGATGACCTTAAAGAAGATGACTTGATGGAGGAGCCTTTTGGCCAAATAAACAACCTAATATTACATGATTTAAAAGCCCAAATTGGATCAATTTAAATCTATAATGACTAACCTAGAAGTCCACAATTTGGGACCTTAATCTAAATATGGCCCAAGCGTGAAACCCATGCTTTAATAAGTCATTTAATATTAATAATAAATTCTTATGACAAATATATTAATAATGAAGACCGAACCTAGTTACATTCTTCAACATGTAGTACCCCTTCATTTAGTTCAAACATAGAAAAAACTACATCAACAAAGTTACTAGCATCATCAAACACATTTGCACCTAGGTGATATTGGACAAATGTTACAATGTTAAGTCATATCACTTTGGGAAATCTCACCAAGGCAAATCACACTACCACAACACATCCGTGATCTAACCACATCAACATCAGAAGAAGGGTACAATCAAATGCTAGCCCATCTATTGATCAAGTATGCCCCCACCACACATCCAGTGCAAGAAGACCATGCATAAAACCCCTCCTAGTGACAACTAACATCATCACATCAACACACTATGCAAAAGTCACGAGGAATCTCCAACAATGTCATGAAACATCTATGTATTAACAACATCATATAACCCCTTGGGGTTAGAACCATCATCCATATCTAAGACAACCATATCAACAACACCAAAATGAGATGGTGTACTCGAGAAACATTAAATATGCAACCAAGGTGATAGACAAGGAAAACACATGAGAAGACTGCCATGAAGAGAAAGGGATCTGTGAAGATGTATATACCCAAGTTGGTCCAATGCTTCAAGGTACTTGCAACAAATCTCCATCAATGTAATGAAGATCACAAAGTAGATCCCAATAAAATACGAGGTGTGACAGGGAGGATAACACTCCTTCACACAATTACTTGCGCTAGACCCAATTAGCGATATCAAAGTGTGCGTAATGGTTAAGAATATGTGCTTCCTCATAAGACGTCACAGGGTCAAATCCATGTTGAGAAATCAAGTGCTAGTTAATAATGATTGATTTCTTTATCCGTATATTTACTTGTGAGTATTTGTTGGCTTCTTTTTATTTATATTATCTTCTTCATCAAGCAATTACACAAATGTGCAAACCATAAAGATCACAAAGAGACAAAAAACACCAAAAATTAGGTTCCAAGCCAGAGCAAAACCCCACAAGGGGGAAAACCCAAACAATACTCTTCTTATAGAATCAGATCAAAGTGAGATATCCAAGACTCAAATACCAAGACCAAGACTGCCACAAAGACCCAAATTAGCCCTCCTCCAAGTCTTCTCCAACAAGTCAAAGTCAACAAAAGTCAACACTAGTCAAATCCTTCTCAAATTTGGTCAAATCGCAAGAAAACTCGGACTTGCAGTGAAGGGCGAATTTTTGCTCTATAGTAGCCTAAAAAATCGCAAATTTTTTGCACGTGTGAGAAAAATAATTGTAGAAATCACAATTTATTTTCTCCTTTGACTTCACTCTCTCTCCTTTGACTTAGACTCTCTCTTCTTTGACTTCGGCTTTCTTTTCTTTTCTTCTTGGCACATAAATCAATGTGTGATTGATGATGAGTAAATGTGTCTCCAAGAGGTCGAGTTGACTCTATATATACATGTCCAGTAGGGTCGAATAACTGCCTCTAGGGCCGACTTGGTCTTGTGGCTGACTATTTGAATCAACATAAAATTCATTTCCTTTTGCTTTTAGAAGTCCAAATGGGACTTGATTCAAATGGATTTATTTTGACTCACAATAAAGTCTCTTTCGACTCTGAAAGCATGAAGAACATGCTTTGATCAATAGATAAAATAATAATGAATATAATGAATATAATAAATATATCAATGATACATTTGAATTACATTATGAAGATTGACACTATTTACATTTTCAACAATCTAGAGGGGTAGAGTAGGTACACCTTTGTCGACTTTCGCAATCAAATCACTATGCGGAGGTGGGTCATTCGTCCCATAAACAAGGGGGTCTAATACACCAATTTGGCGTTTTGCTTGGCCGTGCCCTTAAAATTAGATTATATATATATATATATATATATATATATATATATATAGAGAGAGAGAGAGAGAGAGAGAGAGAGAGAGAGAGAGAGAGAGATCAACAATTGGGTTGGTTTTGTAATCGCATGACACTGAGTTGATTCCAACTGCTACCACTATAACCTCTAGATGCCTATATATGCCCCTTCTGTAAACATTGGTTAATCAATGGGATTTGAACCTCAGATCTCATAGGTTACATAATACTTCATAACACAACCATTGCCAATTGAGCGCCCCCTAGGGACTCAATTTATATATATTAATAATATTATTTATATAACTTGTATATATGTGTGTGTATATATATGTATGTATTATTGTATTTTAATTCATAATTAAATAACAAATTTGATTATATTTATTATTTTGTGTTTATATATATATATATATATATATATATAACCTTGATGCCTTATACCATAGGTTTATATTTAATAGGATTAAATAAGTTATATTGTGTATGAGTAGATTTTGCAAAATTATTAAATATTTTTTTCATATCTATTATTGATGCTCCCAACTTGTGGCTTCTTCCAAATTTGGGAAAAACTTCATGCCCAAATATATATATCTTCATGCCTTTACCATTGGTTTATATTTAATAGGATTATATAAGTTACATTGTGTATGAGTAAATTTTCCAAAATTTTTAAATATTTTTTTCATATCTATTATTGATGCTCCCAACTTGTGGCTTCTTGCAAATTTGGGCAAAAATTCTAGCCATACTGAATACTCATATCCCTGCTTCCAATGCTCCCATGTTTGGGAATCTTGTGCAGCATGGCTATTTTGTCATGCTCTTGGCCTGATCAATGATCTCCTCAATAAAGACTTTTGAACCTAATTTATCTGATATTGTCTTTAACATTTGTGCAAACGGATTTAACAAACATTTTACTACTGGGACAAGGTGCTGAGAAATTAAGGAGGGTCTTGCGGTACCCATTCATCCAACCATCAAACATTATCATGCAGCTAGTGTTCGCGCATGATTTTGTTAGGTCCTCCAATCTAGTATTCATATCAACCTTTTCCTTTTGAGGAATTATTCCTTGCAACTCGTCATAGGTGTGGGCTTTGTACCTTGGGCCAACAACAACCACAACATCAACATTCATTGGAAGAACGGAAGAAATTTTCAACTCCAAATTTCAAGGGTAGGGAGAAATAAAGAGAAGAAATGAAGATAAAATGATACTAGTAAAAAAAAAAAAATGCATCGTTAAAATTATAAATTGTTCTATGACCCTTGAAAAATCAGTATTAAGAGGCAAGCTGCATGCTCTTTGCATATCCTTGCATAATCTCGAAAAAAGATAGTCAAAAGGTTAATTTTAGCAAATACCTGGGAAAATGAAAACTGTATATAGAAATCAATCCCTACTGCAAGATTTTTTTTAATTGCAATGGAAATGATTGCATTTCCATCCTAAGAATGATGGGTGAAGATGATAAACTCCTCTCTCAATCTACAACAACTGAAAAGGCAAATAACCACCAGAAAATGATTTTAGCCCTTTATAGGCGCTTCTGCACAGGATGGTGATTTTTGCTTGGTCAGGATGCGATTTTTGCTATAAATTGCAATCTCCCATTTTGTGCAAAACAAAATTTCGTTTTTGAGTTGGAATTGCTAAAATGTGCAATTTTGGCAATAAATATGCCATTTTTAAATTTATGGTTTATACTTATAGCATATAGAAAATCCAGCTATTACCTAGCTTTTCAGTTCTTGAGACACTATCAAAATCTTTCAAATTGAATATTCTTCTTTCCATCCTCTTTGTATTTCTCAGTATTATCATAAGTGTTGAGAACGATGTCTCCTAAATGAGACTTGTGGTTTGATTTCATGAGCATTAAGACCGCCTCTGGGGAGGTTGTTTTCAACCTAGCAATATCATGGTTGGCTACCTATGTGCTTATTTGGAACATGAATAATTTACAAACCTTTGATTAGTATTTTTGATTTCTTGTATAGGCTGAAGGATTTCTTTACCCTAACTTTTATTTTCTAATATTTTGCAGGAGATCAAGGTTTTCTTAATTCATACTATGCAGATTTTCCCAATGCTCGACTTTTTGAACCAAATCTGTCTGCAGATCAACTGAAATCTAGACCTGAGCCTTCCATGGAACGACTATCAACACTGTATAATGCGGATGTTGGTTTGTATATGCTGGCCAACAAGGTATTAAATGTTTAATATTTTCTCCATTTTGATTTGTCAATTGCAGGGAGGAAAGAGTTGCAACAAGAGCACATCACTTCCTTGCATGCGTGTTCAGATCTTTGTGGCCTTTTTAGAATGGTTGTTGTTATGAAAAGTCTTGAAACATTGGCTGGGTTTTGGAGAGGTTTTGAAATTAACATGGGAGGGGATGAATTATGCTGCCCTTATCTGATTGGAACCTTTTTTGGCTAGTAAAACAAATTATAGTAAGGATTGACTAAATGATTTTGATTGAATGATTTCATAGTACATAATTCCAGCTGCTAGCAATTTTCAACTGTAATCCTAAATCACTGCTAGCCATGGGTAGGTCAATAGTGGCTTATGCAAAGGCAAAGGAAGTTTACTGGGTCCAACCACATTATAGAGCAGTCTTGGCTTTGTCAGTGCACTAGCAGCTCTTATTGTCCATGATATTGGGCACCCTCTGCTGATCCAACCAGATAGGAGCTAGTTTTCCTCTATGGTAGCTGTTGTTATGCTAGTTATCAGAAATCACTAGAGCCCTTTCTGCTATTTTTTGCTGTCCCTACCCACAGAGTTGGGACAAGTGTTGTGCTAGCGAAGCTGCCTTCTACCTTTCCTCATCAATAATCGTCTATGAATGGCAGAATCCAACAATCTACATAGGGTTGAAAACCAAGGCTTAATTCCAAATTGGGAGAGCTCATCACCCTTACAAGAATGTGAGGATCGTCAATCATTTGCTAGAACCATAATTCATCACTGCCCTGTCTCCTTAAAGAGTATGTATTCGTGGGCCAAGCTAATTGTTGTTTTTGACAAAACACAATTTAAAGAATGTGCTTTTTCCTCTAATAGAAACCAGATAGGAGCTAGTTTTCCTCTATGGTAGCTGTTGTTATGCTAGTTATCAGAAATCACTAGAGCCCTTTCTGCTATTTTTTGCTGTCCCTACACACAGAGTTGGGACAAGTGTTGTGCTAGGGAAGCTGCCTTCTACCTTTCCTCATCAATAATCGTCTATGAATGGCAGGATCCAACAATCTACATAGGGTTGAAAACCAAGGCTTAATTCCAAATTGGGAGAGCTCATCACCCTTACAAGAATGTGAGGACCGTCAATCATTTGCTAGAACCATAATTCATCACTGCCCTGTCTCCTTAAAGAGTATGTATTCGTAGGCCAAGCTAATTGTTGTTTTTGACAAAACACAATTTAAAGAATGTGCTTTTTCCTCTAATAGAAATGGTCATGTGCGTAAACATGCAGCTCTCTTTCCATATTAACAATTGGATGTGCATAAGCATACAAGCTCTCTTAAATTATCGTTTGGATGTGCGTCTCCTTACAAACTCGATGTGGATCATTGGAGCCTCTTGCTGCTTGTCCACTCCATAGTATTAAAAACCGACTGGCTTGAACAGGAAACCGGTCAAACCGGCCAGTTCATTAGCCAACTGGGTCAAACTGGTAGAAAAATTGGGTTCGACCCTCCTCTTCACCAAAAAAACTGGTCCAACCGGTGCTAACCGGCCGGTTTATGGTTAAACTGGTCAGTTCCATCCTAAACCGGTTGGTTCATTGCTAGGCCAACTATGGAACCCACATAATGCATTTTTGTGAGTTTTGGAGCTTTTTTGAGGGAAATTTAGGGTTGTTTTCCTCCAAAAACATCCCCTCTAAGAAAAGCATGCCTTCTCTCTCATTTTCTTGACACATCCCTAGCAATGTTTGCAATTAATGGTAATGTTAAATTCTTAAAGTAAAAGGATGAAAATGAAAAATGTCACTTTTACTTAAATTTTTAACATTACCATGAAATGACTCAAGATGTTTGAGAGTGGTTTTGACCTCATTGGATTTCATATGGAGAAACTAGAATTTTAGACTTCACTCAAAATTCAACAGACGTAATGGTTTTTAGGGTTTCATGGTTTGGGGGTTTGCAAAGTTTCCATTTGATTCTATCATGTGTAAGGGTATGAGATTGGCATTTGATCAAGAGCATGAAGCCCTTTAAGAACCTTAATGTTGGTGGCATTGATTGTTGAACTTTGTTGATGTTGGTGGTATTTATTGTTGAACTCCCCTACCGTGGCCTTAACAAGAATGTACCCTTCACTAAAAGGAAAACAACTGGTTAGGCATGCAATCTTTTTCTTTTGCATTTTAAGGTTGAGGAGATGAACCCTTCACTCAAACCAAAATCATTGGTTAGGCATGTTAAAATTTTTCAATTTCTATCATGTTGTAAGGTTGGGCATTCCAAGTCTGAAGACTTTGAGCTAGATGATGTTTATGTATCTCTTGTTGATGATCCCATTTCTAGTAGCAATGAATCAATGGTGAGTTTCATGAGAGACCATGTTGCTCAATGATTTGTAGTTTTGATGTCTATTTTTGCTACTACTACTACTACTACTACTACTACTAAAGTTGTAGAGGAGTTTAAGGAGTCCTCAAACTTTGATCCATATTATTTATGTAGGTCATGTTGATGATCCCTTGTCTAGTAGTGACGATGATTTTGATCATGATGAGGAGTGATCATGTTGTTGATCACTAATATGTAGTTTTGTAGTAGGCCAATGGCCTCATAGCTTGTAGCATTGTTTTTGGACTTTGTAGGCCATTTGGAGCCTCATTTCTTATGTATTTTTTCAATGATATGTATTGCACTTGGTGCCATTTTGATATATTCACCTTTACATGGTATATAAATGAGCAAACATTTTTTGATATATTCACCTTTACATGGTATATAAATGAGCAAACTTTGCATATTTTGTCTCTATTGGCTTGGAATCATGGTTATAGATCTTACAGATAGTTTTTTTTGAATTAAAAATTAATTATTTAATGTATTTTTTAAAAAACCGGTTCATTTAGACCTGACCAGTACCGGTTAGATCGGTTCAGGTTAGAAACCTGGTTCATTAGATCCACCGGTCCAGTCACCTGTTCCGGTTCTTAATACTATGGTCCACTCATAGGCCCTCTATCTTGGTTACAATCATTGTGCATTATTTTATTATTACAGACATTGGCCTTTATCCTTTTTTGAACACTATATCATATGTTTTAACTTTCAACCATATTATCATATAATTTACTGTTGAATAATGAGACCTTTGCACTTCAAATTTTAAATATTGAACTATATCATAAGACACCACTTTATATAATGACCACAAACCAATGGGGCCT
This sequence comes from Pinus albicaulis, assembly GCA_034641835.2. Lineage (NCBI taxonomy): Eukaryota > Viridiplantae > Streptophyta > Pinopsida > Pinales > Pinaceae > Pinus > Pinus albicaulis. The sequence continues at coordinate 342,092,546 of CM076583.1, forward strand.
TAACTAATGATCATCCACTCTTGCACTAAGCATGCAAATCTTGTTCATGGCCAATTTATTTAGCTGGGGGCCAAATTTAGAGGTATTACACCACCACCCCCCCCTTTTCTAGAAACGACATCATTCTTGAAGTAACCATAGCTTTTTAGTCTTTCTCAATAGCAATGAGCATTATATTACACACAAGCCCCTTATCTTGTTTTCCCTCTTAGGTAGTTAGGATGCATTATTTTAAAAGCATGCACACTAGCCTTTATCCTTTTTTGAATATTATATCATATTCTTTAACCATATTATCTTAGAATTTACGTTTGAATAATGGGACTTTTGCATTGGGGTTTTCAACGACTCAACTACATCATAAGGCATCACTTTATAATATATATAATAATATAATAAAAACCAAATTTAAGGTCAAAACCTAGGTAATGCGAAATTGACATATGAGCCCCCCTTGTTTGTGGGACAAACCAATATGGTCTTAACTAATGAGCATTCATCATTACATTGAGCATATCCTATTCATGGCCACTTATTTAGCTAGGTGGGTAAATAGAAATCAAATTTAACGTCAAACACTGTCTAGATGCAAAATTGATGAATGAGATCCCCTTCTTTATGGGACAAAGAAATGGGGCCTTAATTAATGAGCATCCATCATTACCTTGAGCATGCATATCTCATTCATGGCCACTTTATTGTTAATTTTCCAACAAACATAGCACTCGTTATTTACTTCCTAGCAAAAAACTGATCTATTGAATACAACAGAAGCAAATGTAATGGTCTCATTGACAATTACATAAACAAAATTCTGCACAACAAGTTTCTCATTAAAGAAATCCAAACTTAAATGGGCTCCTATCCTAGGATAATGGTCTAACTAGGAAAATACAGAAACAAATAACCTAGATCTAATCCAACAGACATTCCCTTGATCATTGCTCGATCTTTCTTGTAGATCTAGATCTCCAACCTCTCAACACTCCCTCAGACCTAACACACTGCTCACTGAGATGCCTATCTCAATCTCACGCTGTTATAATGTGTCTTTCTCATTTCCTCAACCTTTCTTTTATAACTTTACTTTGATCTCAATCGCTAACCCTAACCTTAATCCCAAAGTGATTAATGGCGAAGATTAGATATTGGTTAACTTGAGATCAATAACTAGGATGAAAACTTACCAAAGTAAATTACTTTACTTTTCGTAAGTTTCTTTTAGCTCAATGAACCAACATACTACTATGTGCTCTTTCCTAAGTTATATTAGCAACTTGCTCACACTTGAGCAAGTGTTTGAGGGAGAATGTTCCAATGAGAATTTCATTTGTAGAATCATTAGGCTCTTATTGGTCTCATCTATCTCCAATGTAGATTCATCAATGCCCAAAGTCTCACCATATGCTCAAGGAAAAAAACTAACATAGAGTCACAAGAAATATTTTCGGTTCAAAAGACTCACACAGAGTCACCAACAATATTGTTAGAACTGGTCGGTCCGATAGGTGGTACAAAACTGGAAAAGGATGGTTTGGTATTGAAGTGGCCTTTTGTTATCGAGTTGACCGATTTTGTATGGAACCGACTGGTTTTATATAATGCAAGCAACATCCAAGTACACTCCAATAAAAAAAAATCAATATTTTATGAGTGGGGCAGCTTATTATTCAACTCTAGGGCCGTACTAATGCTATGAATTCAATGGTAAGATGTTTGAATGTGTTTCCGATTTCATTGGATTTCATATGGAGAAAGTGGAATTTTAGATCCCACTCAAAATCCAATAGACTTAACAATTTTTAGGGCATTTAATCAAGAACACCAAGCCCCCTATGTGTTGAGGTTTCTGGTAGCATCAGATGTGCTCTAGCTCCGAAACTTTGTGGAGGGGCTATAACACATGAGATCTCCAAGACTCAAAAATCGTTTGGAGAAATTCCACTTGGTGTAAAAATTATTTAAATAATTAAATTTTTTAATGGGGACCCTAAGTCTAACTTAGGGAAATTGAAAAATTAAATTGAACTAATTTACACATGTGGTGAGAATGTTCTAAGTGACGTGGATCAAACATTTTCTAATCTTAGCCGTTGATTAGTGATTAGATCACAACCGTTGATTTCTCAACGAGAAAAGTATTAAAGGAAGGTTTGGGGTCAGCTGGAGAAGACACACATAGTAGTAGCACTTGAGCTAAGTCGAAATTTTGGGGCATGGTTTGCTGAGAATTTTCGAGTGAGCTTGTGGTACTAGTGAGGGGCAGATCGACAAGAGATGTTCAGATCCGAGGCCGAGAATACATACATCAGAGAGGTAGTTCCGTACCAGGTAGCGCAGAGGCTAGCAGGAGGGACGCAACCCAGCCAGGCTGACACAGAGAGGGATGCAGACCCTTCTGGGTGACGCAGAGGTCTTCAAAGTGATGCAGAGGTAGCCTGTGCTGTGCAGAGGCTGCGCTGGGTAGGAGAGGCTAACACAAAAGATGGAAGAGCTGCGATGAGGATTACAGTGGGCTAGAAAGGGTTCGTATTTAGTAGTTCGTGAAGGGTTTTAATCAGCCATATTTTCTGTCTTCGAGTGATAAGGCACAACTGCCGTGAATTTCTCTGTGGGGCAAACCACTACTGGTGCCTTAGATGTATTCAATTATTCTGCATAATAAATAAAACCCTCAAAGAGCTGCTGCACCGGTTTTCCCGCATTTGGTCTTTTCGGGGACATTTGTCTGAAAAATCACGTGTGTCCTTTGTCATATGTGTGCTATGTTTCAGTAAATGATCTATATATGTGTAGGCTGCTAATTGCATTTACTTCGATATTTTATGAATAATTCTGAAAATAACTTGCATAATTAAATCACAAGTAGGAGAAGTAAATCAAGATATTGTAGTAGGGTTTCTGTAATTTTGTATTCAGAAATTTTCACATGGTATTAGAGTATTGCAGATCAAGCTCAAGCCATCAACAAAGGGTTGAAGATTTTTACTGCAGGAAGGGCAGCTGAAGCAAGCACAGATTCAGAGAGAGGCAACACAACACCAGAGGGATAACGCAGACCCAACAGGGGTGACGCAGTGCCAGTCTTCTCATGTAGAGGCTGACGCAACACCAGGAAAGTGATGCAAAGCCAGCCTACTCATGCAGAGGCTGAGGCAGCACCAGGAGAGTGACGCAGAGCCAGTCTGCTCAGGCAGAGGTTGACCCAGTCCAAGAGAGAGTGGCACTGTGCCAGTTGCTGTGACTGGAAGGTCAGCTTTTGATGTTCGAAGTATTGAGATTTTGTGTATTTGGGGTAGCATCAGTTGTGCTCTAGCTCCCAAATTTTGAGGAAGGACTAGAGTACACTTGATCTACAAGACCTAGAAATGGATTTGGGAAATTTCATTTGGTTTAGGAGATATTAAATTAATTAATTATTTTAATGTATTTCCTAATTTAAAGCTTAGGGGACTTAAATAATTAAAGTAAATTTAATTAAACATGTGATGAAATTGTCTTAAGTCACACAGATCAGGCTTTCTTTTAATCTTAGCCATCGATTCAAGATCTGATCATGACTGTTGGTTTCCCAACGAGAAAAGTATAAAGGAAAGGCTTTGGGTCATTTGTAAAGACACACAGAGGCAAAGCACTGAAGCTAAGCTAAGATTCTAGGGCAGGTTTGCTAAGAATTCTTGTAAGTATTTCAGTTGCAGAGAGGGGAATTTAGGCTAAGGGGATGATCTGATCCCGGGGTCTAGAATCAACAAGAGGTAGAGATCAACTCAAAGAGACAGCACGAAGAAGCAGGAGAACAACAACAGTAAGGACAACGTGATTTTCAGCTGGAAGCCCTCAAGGGTTACGCAGAGACCCTAAGGGGCAGCGTAAGGACTGCGTCACCCAGTCTGGGGTAACGCAGCGTTGAGGGACACAGAGGCTTCAGGGACAACGCTGGTGTTTCTAGGCCCTAATTTTGGCTGAGTCTTGTAAATCTCATTTGAGGGTGTGGATCAGTCATTATTTTGGCTTTAGAACAGCCAGTGAGCATTAGATCTATTATTTCTCTGTTGGGCTTTCCAGATCTGGAACCCAGAGTTGTTGTATTCAAAAAATTCTTAATAATAAAATCCTCCAGCAGCTAGAAGACCGATTTTCCCGCATTGGGTTTTTCCGGGGACTATATGTCGAGAAAATATCCGTGTCACTTTGTCTATGTGTGTATTTACTTGTTCTAGATTTGAATTGGTGAAGATCTGTTATGTGTTTTGCTTCGATTTTAATATGAATTAATTCAGTTAATAACTTATCTAAGTAGGAGGAGCATAAGTAGATTAATAGTAAAAATTTCTGCATAGGTATAAGATTCAGAAATTTTCACATGGTATCAAAGCAATTGCAGATCTAGGAGGGTCACCAGCAAGAGATTGAAGGTTCTAACTGCAGAAAGAAGTTGGAAAAGTAGCATAAACACAAATTCGAAGGGACATCGCAGTTTTCAGAGGCAGATTCACGCAGAGGGAAAGGTGACAAGTCTAACGCTGTCTCCTAGCAAGCCCACACAATTACTGTGTAGAAATTTCTCATTTCCCACCCCGGTTTTCAGTTTCACCTTATTACTCCAAAATAGTTAAATGCCCTTTCCCATATCCATACATTTAACAAGCTGGAAAATAAATTTTGCTGAAAACACAAGTTCTGGAAAAAATTACAGAATGCGAAATGCGATAGTAAAAATCAACGGAATCCTAGCTTATTCAACTTTAACACGGTGATTTTTGGTCAATGTGACCCTGGAAAAACCCCCTACAACTCTTGGGGAAAACCAGTTTGAAAGCTCCTTATTTCTGGAAAATGCTTTTTACAGTGAGAGAAATATTCAGCAAAAATCAACAAACAAACTTTACAACTTATCTCGTTTTCCGTGCTTAACCACCGCCTCGGAAAATGTGCAAACAACAAAAACAGAACAACAATAAATGCTGTACGTCCTCGATTTTCATGCCCAGAAATCTGCAATAAATGCAGCTGTACGGACAGCCTAGAAAAGCGTGCAAGCTGCCATAAATTTTGCTGTACAATTTTCTCGGTTTCTGTGCAGAAAAAAAGCTGTACGGCTGTACGGATTTCTGCCTAGAAATGTGTGCCAAGGTACAACCACTTGCTGTACGGCCTCCCTTGAAAAATGTGCCAGCAACCTTCAGTTATGCTCCTCGATTTCTGTGCAAGCTTGCTGTACGGCCTCCCTTTCTAGAAAATCGTGCCCATAAAATCTGCCTTTCGCTGTGCTAACTCAGCTGTACAGTCTTGCTGAAATGCTGCCTTGGAATGTGTGCCAAGCTGCTGCCTCCTTCTCTTCACTGCCCAGAAATCTCCCTTGCTCTCCTGCTCTCCTTCTCTCAATCTTCTCATGAAAGAATGAATGACCTTTTCCTCCTTTTCCTCCTTTAACCTAACCCTAAGTGACTTTTGGGGAATCCCTAAATCCAATGGCTGAGATAGATTGAGATCTAGGGCTGAGATTAAATGCTCATTTAAATCTCACTTTCTATTTTTTAATTCACCCCACTTTAATAAAGACCCACTTAGTCATTTATTTCCAAAGTCGCTTTTCCTTTCTAATTTCACATTGACTTTATTAAAGTCACTTTAAAATTAGACTTTAGTAACTTTATCACTTAAAGTCACTTTTAAATTAGATTTGACTTTATAACTTTATAAAGTCACTTTAGTAACTTTATCACTTAAAGTCACTTTTAAATTAGATTTGACTTTATAACTTTACAAAGTCACTTTAGGAGAAAAATTAAATTCTTTTGGACACTTTTCCCTAGGCCAAAGATCAAAGCCTTAGGGAACCACCTGTCCTCCGGTACCAAATTTCAACATACTGCGCAGAGGTAGCTTAGAAACAATGCTGGATTGGGTCTGAATCCAGCCAGTGTGATGTAGATCTGAATTTGTCAGATCCAGAAAAGACTGAAGATTAACTGCAGAAATTCAAAAGGTGCTGGTGGGGTTAAATTTCTGAAGTTTTTAGATTTTTAGCCTAAGCACAAGTGACAAAGAGCAGGAGGAGATCAGCTTCTCAGAGAGTTTCTAGCCAAAGAAACTTATAGATTGATCAGAGGATCAAAGAGCGCTGAATCATTGTTGATTTGGTAGATTTCCAAGGAGGGAAATTAGTTGTCAGAGGGAGCAAAAGGTGCCTGTTTCACCGAGGGCCTTAGATTTAGTTCTCTAGCAAAGAGAAAGGGAAGTTCCGACACATTTCTAAGCAGATGGCTCCTCATGGACTGCATGATCAGGACAGATTGGACGACCTCTCCAACTTTTCAGTTTGGAAGGCAAGGATCCTGATAGTCCTTGAGGCATATAATCTTAGAGACCATACAGAGCAAACTCTGGCCACGTCGACTGATCCAGATCTCCTACGGAAGCGTAAGGAAACTGCTGGGCATGCCAAGCGGCTGATCATGGATGGAATTAAGGACCGTATTGTACCACACATAGCTGAGAAGAAGACAACTAATGAGATGTGGAAGGCCTTAATTTGCCTATATGAGGGAAAATCTGTCCAAAGGAAGATGCTGTTGGAGACTCAGATAAGGTCATTCATGATCATCAAGGGAGAAGACATGGAGCATTTCCTCTTTAGATTGCAGTCGATCGGAGATCAGTTGATTGCAACCGGTGCTAAAGTGGAGGATGATGTGATGGTCAGGACTGCTCTCAACGCAGTCACAAATGAGTGGGAAACCTTTGTCGAAAGTATCTTGCGTAGAGCGGACCTCCCAGATTGGGACAACTTGTGGGCAATTTTGCGTCAAGAAGAATTTCGTAGATTCACCAAGAAGCAATACAACACAGGATCAAGCAAAGTGACGAAGGAAGATGAAGAATATGCCACTGAGGCAACATGGAAAAAAAGAAGAAGGATTTGTCTAAGATCAAGTGCTTCCAGTGTGGTGAAATGGGACATTTTGCTAGCAATTGTCCTCAGAAGAAAAAGGACAAGGAAGCTTCTTCTTCCAAGGCTGCTGTGGCAGATGATGGGTCGGAAGATGATGCAGCCATGAGCGCTCATGAACCACGAAGGTGGGGCGATATGGATATATAGAGGAGCTACAGAGTCTAGGGCAGGATCCTTGAGCAACTCATCTCTTGGATCATATGCGAGATACGACAACATTAAGACAGTAGCGGGAGAAGTGGAGCAGTGGATGCATAGATCATAGATGAAGCAGAGGCAGACCTGAAGACTGGTAGGAGCAACGCAGAGCAGAGCAGCAACAACGTAGAAGCAGCAACAGTGCAGAGGCTGATGTGACTTCAGCAACGTAGAGCAGAGTTGCAGCAACGCAGAAGGCTTGAGAGGGACAACGCAGTGCAATAGCAACGTGAGAGATTTCAGCGCAAGGGGTTGATATGACTTCAGTAGTGCAGAGGGAGTTTGCTTACGTAGTGCAGAGCTGTAGCTGTGCATCATCCTTCAGATGCCATCACAAATCTGTAGCCTATAGAGCTTCAGTGATGAGGATGCAACCCATCTGACTTGTTTGTCAAGGATTGGGCAGGAGATTTAGTTGTTTCTCTCAACAACTGAAGTTGCAGTGCAACAAATTAGCAGTGGCAGTGCTATGAGCAGCACAGGTGCAACATATTGAGAGGGAGCTGCATTATAGAGGTTGCAGTGGCAGTGGTAGAGTCATGGGCAGCAGTACAAAATGGCAGCAGCAGTGCAGAGTTGAGTGGCAGCAGGCCAAGCATTAGCGGCACAAAACCACTACCCAAAATCTTGTAATGCATAGTGTGATGTATTGCTAGAGCACACTCTTGATGCGAAGAGGGAGTGTTGAGATTTTGTGTATTTGGGGTAGCATCAGTTTGTGCTCTAGCTCGCAAATTTTGAGGAAGGACTAGAGTACACTTGATCTACAAGACCTAGAAATGGATTTGGGAAATTTCATCTGAATTAGGAGATATTAAATTAATTAATTATTTTAATGTATTTCCTAAGTTAAAACTTAGGGCACTTAAATAATTAAAGTGTATTTAATTAAACATGTGATGAAGTTGTCTTAAGTCACATGGATCAAGCTTTCTTTTAATCTTAGCCATTGATTCAAGATCTGATCATGGCCGTTGGTTTCCCAATGAGAAAAGTATAAAGGAAAGGCTTGGAGTCATTTGTAAAGGCACACAGAGGCAAAGCACTGAAGCTAAGCTGAGATTCTAGGGCGGGTTTGCTAAGAATTCTCAAAAGTGTTTGAACTGCAGAGAGGTGAATTTAGGCCAAGGGGATGATCTGATCCCAGGGTCTAGAATCAACAAGAGGCAGAGATCAGCTCATAGAGACAATGTAGAGAAGCAGGAGAGCAGCAGCAGCAAGGACAACACATTCCCTCAAGGACAACGTGATTTTCAGCTGGAAGCCCTCAGGGGTTACGCAGAGACCCTAAGGGCAGCGTAAGGATTGCGTCACCCAGTCTGGGGTAACGCAGCGCTTTCCGGAGCAATGCTGAGGGACACAGAGGCTTCACGGACAACGATGGGGTTTCTAGGCCCTAATTTTGGCTGAGTCTTGTAAATCCCATTTGAGGGTGTGGATCAGTCATTATTTTGGCTTTAGAACAACTAGTGCGCTGTAGATCTATTATTTCTTTGTCGAGTTTTCCAGATTTGGAACCCAGATTTGTTGTATTTAGAAAAGTCTTGATAATAAAACCCTCCAGCAATCAAGAAGATCGGTTTTCCCACATTGGGTTTTTTCGGGGACTATTTGTCGAGAAAATATCTGTGTCACTTTGTCTATGTGTGCATGTACTTGTTCTATATCTGAATTGGTGAAGATCTGTTATGTGTTTTGCTTCGATTTTAATCTAAATTTATTCAGTTAATAACTTATCTAAGTAGGAGGAGCATAACTAGATTAACAATAAAAATTTCTGCATAAGAATAAGATTCAGAAATTTTCACATGAAGTTTCTAGCGAGGCATCGATTTTGTCGGTACAGAACAATGCCTAGCAAAGTTGACAAAGTAAGGGGAAACAATCCCTCAACAGATTTTCTTGCCAAGAAATCTGAGATTCGATCAAGAGGGTGGTCGTAGAGGGTTGATTCGTCAGAATTGGTGGAGGATTTCCGGGAGGGAAATCAATTGTCAGAGGGAGCAGATTCTCTAGAGGGTTTTTATCTTCAAGAAACCTAGACCCGGTCTTTTGTTGAGGGCAACAACAGTAGAGGGGAGAAGAGCACCTGTTTCAACTATTTGAGCTGATGTGGCCTCGTATGGACTGAGAGATCAAGATAGGTTAGACGGTGTGTCTAACTTTGCGATCTGTAAACACAAAATCCACATAGTCCTTGAGGAGTACAGTATCAGAGATCATGCTGAGAATGTCCTGGCTGTGCCAACCGATGCGATGCTTTGAGGAGGTTCAATGAAAATCAGGTGCAGGCTAAGCGCTTGATCATGAATGGAGTAAAGGATCACATTGTCTCGCACATTGTTGAGAGACGACAAATGAGGTGTGGACAACTTTGACCACGCTGTATCAAGTTAACTCCGTCCAGAGGAAGATGCTTCTGGAGAATCAGATGCAGATGTTCCAGATGCACAATGGAGAGGAGATTGATCCCTTACTCTTCATATTGCAGACTATCCGAGACCAACTGATTGCCATGGGGGCAACTTTGGATGATGGACTCATGGTGAGGACTGCCCTGAATGCAGTCATCGATGAGCGGGAGACCTTTGTCCAAAGTATCTTGGGTAGAGCACAACTCCCAAATTGGGGAGACATGTGGGCAATCCTTCGACAAGAGTAGATCCAGAGGGTGACCAAGAGGGAATTCAACAGCGAAGGAGTCAAGATAAAGGAGGAAGAGGAAGATGCATCCCTAGCATCTAAGGGACAACAACAACAAGGGAAGATGAAGGACCTATCCAAGGTCCGGTGCTTCAGATATGGCGAACTGGGACACTTCGCCAACACTTGTCCTAAGAGGAAGGACAAGGAAGCTTCAGACTCCAGGGCAACAACAACGAGAAGGGACGATGGCAGTGAGCTTATGTGGCCATGAGTGCACATGTACCTCGAGAGAAGAGGTGGGGCGACATAGATTTGTAGAGTGAGCTACAGATGCAGGCAGGATCCTTGATGTGCCCAAACTCTCAGATCACATACGAGCTACGGGAGCCTAAAGATAGTAGCAGGATGACTGAAGTTAGTGGTGCAGGAGATCATGGGAGGCACAATGGCAGTGCTAGTACATTGGGGAGGAGCAACATAGTGAGAGGCAGTAGCAGCGGAGAGGTTGATGGGATTTCAACACTGCAGAGGCAGTGCTTATGCAGTGCAGAGCAACATATGACGTAGAGCTTTAGAGAGACAATGCAGAGCAGTAGCAGAGGGTGTTTCAGTGATGAGATGCAGCCAGAATGACTTGTCTGTCAATGACTGGGTGTTTGTCCTTCACTTGCTTACTTCTCAGCAACTGAGTTGCAGTGCAACAGTTAGCAGTGGCAGTGCTATGGGCAGCATGATGTAGCAATTTGAGAGGGAGTTACAATACAGATGTGGCAGTGACTTGGGAAATAGTGTAGAAAGCAACAATGCAGTGGATGGAGGGCAACAGGCCAAGGATCAACAACGCAGAGACCGATGCTCGAGATCAGGGTGATGCTTCAGTGGTGAAGTGTTGCTAGAGCACATTCGTCGCTAAAAGGGAGTGTTGATATTTTGGGTAGCATCGGATGTGCTGTAGCTCCGAAACTTTGTGGAGGGGCTAGAACACATGAGATCTCCAAGACCCAGAAATTGTTCGGAGAAATCCCCCCTGGTGTAAAAGTTATTCAAATAATTAATTTTTTTAATGGGGACCCTAAGTCTAACTTAGGGAAATTGAAAAATTAAATTGAATTAATTTACACGTGGTGACAATGTTGTAAGTGACGTGGATCAAGCATTCTCTAATATTAGTCGTTGATTAGTGATTAGATCACGACCGTTGATTTCTCAACGAGAAATGTATTAAAGGAAGGCTTGGGGTCAGTTGGAGAAGACACACAAAGTAGCAGCGCTGGAGCTAAGTCGAAATTCATGGGCGTGATTTGCTGAGAATTTTCGAGTGAACTTGCAATGCTAGTGAGGGACAGATCAACAATGGATGTTTTGATTCGAGGTTGAAAATACATACATCAGAGAGGCAGTTCCGTACGAGGCAGCGTAGAGGCCAGTAGGAGGGATGCAACCCAGCCAGGCTGACGCAGAGACCATGCAGAGAGGGACAGAGACCCTTCTGGTTGACGCAGAGACCATGTAGAGAGGGATAGAGACCCTTCTGGTTGACGCAGAGGCAATGCAAAGGCCTTTAGAGTGACGTAGGGGCAGCCTGTGCTGAGCAGAGGCTGCGCTAGGTAGGAGAGGCTGACACAGAGGTTGGAAGAGCTGCGATGAAAGGGCTCGTAGTCCGTAATTCCTGAAGGGTTTGAATCAACCATATTTTCTGTCTTCGAGTGATAAGGTACAACTATCGTGAATTTCTCTGTGGGGCAAACCACAACTGGTTTGCCGTCAAAGAGCTGTTGCATTGGTTTTCCTGCATTCGGTTTTTCCGGGGACATTTATCCGAAAAATCACGTGTGTCCTTTGTCATATGTGTGCTATGTTTCAGTGAATGATTTGTATATGTGTAGGTTGCTAGTTGTGTTTACTTCAATATTTTCTGAATATTTCTAAAAATAACTTGTATAATTAAATCACAAGTAGGAGAAGTAAATCAAGATATTGCAGTAGGGTTTCTGTAATTTTGTATTAAAAGTTTTTCACACTATGTACCTTGATGTTAGTGGCATTGATTGTTAAACTCCTCTATCATGACCCTTGTAAAAATGTACCCATCACTCAGATAAATCTTGATTTGACATGTTAAGCGTTTTCTATCTTATTTTAATGCTTAGAGGGTGATATTAATGATGAATATGCCAATATAGGCAATGATTTTATTAATATGTAGGTATTTGTTGTAACATGTTTTTCTTTTGACATTGGAGGCCATCTAGAGCATTTTTGTTATATTTTTGGTTCAAAGATGTATTTCTCTAAGTGTTAGTTTGGTTATATGCACTCTTGCTATATATATGAGAACTTTTGCATATTCGTGTATAAATATTTTAGATTGATATGGATGTAAAGGAATATATATGTTTTTCTTTAAAATTTGAATATTTTATGTATTTTTTTGTTGATTGGTTTTTTGATCTGGTTTTTCCTGGTTTCAAACTAGTTCTTGGTTTGGCGGGGTTGATTGTTTTGATGACCGGTTAGGTTTTGATTACATTTATCACCAACACTCATATAGAGCCACAAGGCTCACTCAAAGTCGCCAATTCTTACATGTAAGCACAAAACTCACATAGAGTCACAATTACTTACACAAATCTACAAGACTTGTTTAGAGTCACCATTGCTCACACTGAGCCGCAAGACTCATGCAGAGTTGCCAACATGTACAAAAAGATTCCAACGCCTTGTTTAGGATGCAAAAAGGTTCCATTTGTAACTTTTCCTATGGTTCCACGTGAATCATTGCCAACCTGTACAAAATGCTGCCAAAACACATTGTTTAGGATGCATAAAGGTTCCACTTGTTTATTTGCCAACAGACCTTGTTTAGGATGCACAAAGGTTCCATTTGTTAAAGTTGCCAACACACATTGTTTATGATGCACAAAAGTTCCATTTGTATCTTTTCCCCTGGTTCCACTTGAATCATTGATCATTTAAAAACATAATGTCAAATGCATATTTCTTCACCAAGGAAATATGGAAAACATGAAATCATTTCATGAATTTGTGAATTCACTATATATAGTCACATGTGAACAATGAACACTTCAAAGATGCTGAAACCTATGGGTTATTGGCTCACTATATCATGTCAAATTGCTACCATAACATAATGATACCACGAGAGAAAGGTGTCAACAGAAACCAATATAATAGTTGAATGCATTTTAAGTAGTAAATATGTATAAAGGGAATAACGATATCTCATTGTCTATGCCATAAAGCATTGCATAATAGAAAAACAAAGAATCTTGTTAGTCAAAAGCAGATAGGCATTATGTGCCAAGAGATCATCAATGATTTAACTCATTTTAGTATGCTAGAAGAGCCAAAAAAGAACATATAAGATAAAGAAGCTATGACATTTTGAAGAAGTCGAAGGTTAACATTTTACCAGAAATAAGTGTTGTTATCGTCCAGTACATTTAACCACTTCAATTATGAAGCATCCTAGATAAACGCACACTACTTTCATTTGGAAATGTTGATATTATTGCAAAAATAGTGATGAAATGTACAACTAACAAATTCCACAATCAATCTTATTCTTTCAATATTAACAAAATTGAGTTCACCAAATAATATTTTACGCCATGTGATCCTCATTTTAGATTTTGAAGTACTGATCGATATGTGTTAAAAATGATCTCATAAGCTATAGTTGATTGGATACACAAGAGCCTTTGTATCATGCAACATATATTCGACTTTGTCAATGTTGAGTGGTGTTGCCATTGTTGGTCCTCGAATGCTCTTAATATTTGTTGGTATTGCATTGATTAAATCTCCAATAGTCGAGAGGCCCTAGAAAAGACCTAGAAGCTCCGTGTTCAATGAAGATTTTGGATTGAAAGATCAATGTGTTTGGATTCAAGACCATTAGCTTCTCCTTGTCGTGTTGTTTCTGCGATAGGTGGCACGTCATGTGGGTCCTCTTGGTTGAGGAGATGTGGCTTCTTGAAGTTGAAACACCAATTTTTGTGCAAAGAATCCCAAAGGAGAAGCTACAAGTAAATTATATTTTTTTTCCTCAAGAAAATTTAAAGAAGCACGGGCCTATTCAAAAAAGTTTTATTAAGGGACCAAAAGACCAAAAGACAAATTAAAGTCAACCTTATTAAAGTGTGGAGTTTTGGATCCAATATTTATTTTCTTCATTTTTCCAAATTCTAGGCCTAACCCTATAGGTCACCTAGGGTATCAAGCACACTTTTTTTGTAGCCATCCAAATACCTTGAAAATTGGTCCACTACTCCGCTTGAGTTTGCTCAAGAGGCCCTTCAAATTTGAAGCAATTCTGACAGTGGGACCTCGAGATATAGCATGCCCTAGCTCAAAGACCTTTTCTTGACCTAGGTTTCCCTTAGATAGTGTCCTCATTTGGATCATTGTATTCAATGTCCGTTGATCCTCTTCTCTTTCCTAGTTAGGCAAAGCCCTCCTTGAGTGATCAATTCCATATCCTTGACCTAGTTTGGGTCCACTTTGCTTCTCGTGGTCCCACATCTACAACTCTAATTCCTTAAGGATTACTTAGAAGTCATTTCTTCATTAAGATCCTTAAGTCTAGGAACCCCCTTGTCAAGAAATATCCCCTAAACCTATACTCAAGTTTCCCATTAGCCCTTCCTAGAGAGCCTACCGACTTGCTTCTTAAGCAAGTAAGCCATTTGTCTGAGCCTCTCTTGAGAATATGCCTTAGGAATCACCTCGTACCTTATTATTGATCCAACCATTCTTGTGATTCCTCTCATATCGAGATTCCTCCCATAAGTGAAAGTCTGTAAAGAGCAGGGAGCTTTCGCTAAGGTGATAGTGGGTTGTCGCTGCATTGTTGCCCCTTCACCTAGTAGTTGCTCTATAGGATCCCCTCTTAGGACCATTGCTAGTTTGAGCGGTAACATTTTGGCGCCGTTGTCGGGGAAAAATCTCCATTTCAAGGAAGCAAGAAGAGGCGTTGCCATCATCATCAAAGGAATCAAGGTGTTCTCCCTCTATTTGAATCAAGAATCTCATCACAAGCATATTTCAAGGAGGTCATCTTCAAATATCATCATCAAAATCAAGAAGGCATCAAGTTGAAAATACCAACATCAAAGGAGCATCTTCACTTGACGAGTAAGTCTCCTTTTATCTATGACTAAAGCTACTATCAAAATGACTTCATTTTGCAAGGAGAGCAATAAATTGGTTGGGTCATCAAATTTCCTTGTATGGAAGAAGAGGACATATTTGATCCACATAGAAAATGAAGTCATTGGACATGTTAAGGGTTTAATTGTCGAACCGCCAAAGGAAGAAGCTCAAGCTCTAGCAAAGTATATGAAGGGGGAGATAAGGGCTTAAATAATCCTTATACGATCAATCAAGGATTCGCTCATCCCTTATGTAGCAAAATTGGATAAGTCAAAAGACATCTATGACAAGCTGGCATAATTATTCTCTGTAAGCACTACATGAGAAGTAATATCTTTGAGAACCGAGCTATATAAGATGAAGGTATCAAATGAAGAAGGGATAGCCTCCTATCTTATGAGGGTGTCACAAATACGAGAACAACACCAAGAGTTCAGGGAAATAATGTCCGACAAAGAGATGACCACTGTGGTGCTCAATGCATTACCTGATGAATGGGGCAACTTTGTATCAAGCATATATGGAATCATGATTACATATGTGCTAATTTCTGAAGATGTTCTATGCTAGATGCAAATTTACGTTAAACTTCTAGGGCTCAATCACATGAAAGTAAGATGCAAATAGAACATACCAATAGATCGATGGAAGACAAGCCAAAAACAGAGATAAAGAATGGTGGCGTTATGACGGTTAGCAAGATGCTCCAATCAACAAAGTCTCCATAAGGTCAACCAACGCAATGTGTCACACAACCCCAGGACTGCTCAACAAAGATGCTCCATCAAGACGCTGCATCAAGAAGCCCTAATCGCAGCACCATTCGTGAGAGAAGAGAATGCCTCCAAAAAATGTGTAAAATGAACTCCAAGTCTCTCCAATATATAGTCATCTGTGGGGGTGTGTGACACATCTCTTATGCATGTGGGATAAATCTGGCTGACCTTGCACGTGAAATAAATTCAAAATACATGTTCTGCGCATTCGATCAAGATGATCTTTAGATCGATCTTGCACCTCTCCGAAAGAGGAATCCAATAAAAATATTGCCATCATCATATGAGCATCACAACATGGAGTTTGGAGCTAGTTGCCCAAAATTAACACTCCCTCTCAACTAGTGAGAACTCCATCCACCAGTGCCATCCAAACATCGTGCGTCATCTTGTCGTAACTTGCTTTGCTAGCTCTTTATTTCAGAACAAAAAGGTGAGTCACAATGACATCACTCCTGGCTGACAAAATCAACTTAGAGGTCTAAAACCTCTATAGGACTCAAAGGAGTCTCATACTAACCCGACGTTAGTTTAATTGACCCGAAGTCAGTTGGAGGTTTGAAACCTCACTTGGACTCGAAAGAGTCATATACTAACCCGAAGTTAGTTGGAAGTCCGAAACCTCACTTGACTTGATCCTAGATCAAGTGGTTGGACACGTGCCATCCTAGACATAGAGATTACGACAATCTCCGATGCGTCCATCGGTCTTGCTATCGGTCTCTATCCACATTTCCCACCACATTGGCCAAATGAGAAGTACTTCCCATGAGTCTAGTACTCCATGGGTGGGATGCATACGGGGCACAGATCAAAGAGAGGTAAACCAACTCAATATCATCACGGTGGGGCAGAAGCACACCAACAAGGTTCGGCAAGCCTAGCCCTGTGGTTGCTTATAGCTCCAAGAAGCTATCCCCAAACCCCCCCAGGAGCTCTCAGAGCACATCTTCCATCAGGACCCTCCAAATAGGGTTGTTCCATGATTCCAAGTTTCTCACGGAAGGTTAGGAACATGACCTTCCCCAAGGGATTTGTGAGAATATCCATGACCTGCTCATCAGTTCCTATATGATCGAGCCTTACGGCACCTCTTTGTACCATATCTCGGATAAAATGGTACTAGATATCAATATGCTTGGATTGATCGTGGAACACGAGATTCTCTGACAAACGAATCCCCCTCTGGTTATCACAAAGGATAACGGTGGTATCTAGCACATGTCTGAACAACTCACTAAAGAGCTTCCACAACCAAGTAGCTTCACAATAGGCCATACACGCTGTAATTTATTCGGCCTCAGCAGTGCTCCAGGTTACCGAATTCTGCTTCTTGCTCGAATCAGACCCAAGTGTGAAGTAGCATCCATATGTTCTCTTGCGGTCCACCACACTGCCAACCCAATTGGCGTCAGTATATCCATGAAGTCTCAAACTCCCGACAGTGTATCTCAACCCATGGTCTTTCGTGCCCCAGAAATATCTCAAGAGTTTCTTCGCACCAACCCAGTGAATGTTATGAGGATCAACCATGTGATGACTCAAAGTGTTCACTGCACAACATACGTCCGGACGGATGTTCCCTAAGAACATTAGGGCCCCTATGAGTTGTCGATACTCGGTAGGATTTGCTAGCACGGTCCCAACAACAATTCCACTCAACTTCTTAAAGTTGAGTTCCATCGGTGACGATACAGACTTACAGTCCACCATACCAAATCTCTCTAGCAGCTTCACAATAAATCTCTCCAGGTCTTTGCTAGACCTCCAAGTCTAGGAAGTAATGCATCAGTCCTAGGTCTTTCATCTCAAACTCAGAAGCGTGCTCCCTCTTATACTGATGAATGAGAGAATCAACACCTGTCAGGAAGAGATCGTCCACATAGAGAATCAGAATGAGAGGCTTTTCTCTATCAACCTTGAAGTAAAGGTTTAGATCAACATTACTTCGAGTGAAGTCCAACTTTATCAAGTAGTTATCTATCCTCTCGTACCAAGCCCTGGGGGCTTGCTTCAACCCACAGAGGGCTTTCTTCAACCTGCATACATGATAGTCTCTATCCTGGACTTCGAACCCCAGAGATTGCTTCACATACACCTCTTCCTTTATCGATCCATGCAAAAAAGTGGTCTTCACATCCATCTGATGTAGACTCCATCCTTACGTAGCAGCAAAAGAAATAATATATCGGATGGTGGTATATCGGGTCACAGGTGGAAATATATCATCATAATCTATGCCTTCCTTTTGAGAGAAGTCTCGGGCAACAAATCTTTCCTTGAACTTTTCAGCACTACCATCAGATCCATGCTTGATCTTATAGAGCCATTTCGAGGTGACAACAATTTTGTCCTCAGGTCTCAGAACCACATCCCAGACATCGTTCTTCATAATGGACTCATACTCTTCGTGAGGAGGGAGAAAAAATCGGCTTTCGTCCTTCTTTCCCGTTGCTCACTTGCCCAAAAGCTATCTTGTGAGAGGAATGTGAATTGCCCTTCTTGCAGCTTGTTTCAAGCAACTATTGTTGTCACATCTTCCAGATCGCAACTTGTTTGTTTCTGGATCTAACGCTAGGATGATGTAGTAAAGACAAATGCTTTCCGAGCATTAGACACTCGTTGTTCATTATCGACCAGGCTATCGAGATTGATAGGCATTGCACCTGGATTTGTACTGAAAAAAATAGAATTGAGGTTAGGATTTGCAGGGTTACCCCGGATAGTCCCAGAGGACGAAATACAACTGGAAAACTGTCCGGTCTACTGAGCGATCCTGTTTCAAACACCCTAGCTTTCGTTTTCCTTGTAGTTTGGGATGCAGACATCCTCAAGCGTTGACATCCGTTCTGTTTAGTGGAGCCATTCTTTGCAAATGGCTTTAGATGGTTATCCTGCATAGGCTTGAATTCCTGGTTACTAATACTCTTCTCAAACACATTGGAAAATGATGCAGAAGTACATGTGCTTTGATTCAGATCGCGCTTAAAGCAATATCCTGTTTGATTGGACCTCGAATTTGATTTTGAATGAAAAAGATTGTGTTCGCATTTTTCAAACCCCGAGCTATTCTCGCTGTGAAATAATTTACCAGTTAAGGCGACAGATTTACCCTTGGATGAATTTAAATTCCTTCGCACCTTCATGAACCTCGACCTCTGAGTAGCAACAGGTCTATTTTTCTGAGCGCTAGTGAAGGCTTCGGCCTGAAATATTCCTGTACTATCTATGCTCTTTAGAATCAGATGATGAAAAGCAGAGAAAATTAAGTTTGAAGCTTGGTGAAATGTTCCTTTTTATGCTTGCGATGCAACTAATAAAAACGTTGCCTAGATTTGCCAAACATAAGCTTGGGCGAGAATGATTTAATCGTATTCGGCTTGCGTCCTTGAAATTGGTCCTCCTCATTAATTGTGAACTCAATTACCAGATGACCGACATTCGGCTTTCCAAATTGTCAAGCTGGAATGGAACTCGACCCTCACTCGGTCCTGGCTGTCCATCATGCCTCAAAAGAATATAGACACCTGTTTCAATATGTGACGTCCAATCCTTATGGTGAGTGCAATCGACCACTTCTGCCACGTGAAATTAATTATCATGACCCTGCAAGTATATTGCATTGCAAATATGGCACGTGCCCAACTTCGACCACGTGCAAAATGATCATCTGGAGGTTGGTCTATCACCCACCATCACGCCCAGAAAATGAAAGCTCTCGGCCTCAAGGTGATGACTTCAATTGAATAATTTGTTGTCCTCATGCCAGAACGCTTAAGGAATTTACACAGTTAGCTCACTCGATCAACCATGATTCTGCTTAGTGAGGTCCCGACGTGGAAAACATTCAGCTGACTCAGCTAAGGATGCTTGACGTCAATTGGACTCGGATAAACAATGGCAGCCTCACGTTGAATCGACCAATCTCTACGGCATTTGTATGCAATTTCGTTTTGCTTCAGGGCTTCATCATACCCCATAAAATGTGAAGTTGGCTGATCCAGGTGGATATTGGTGGTCAATCGCCTATTCCACTTGGGGCCCCACCATTGTCTCTTTCAGTTTTTCAGTTTCGGCACAACTTTCTATTTTTAGCAGTTTTTCGGGTCCTAAACTTCCAGAGCCGTTTTAAGGCCCTAAACGACGTTTTTTGGAAAAATCGGGAGCAACATGGGTCGATGGACCGATGTTGCTCACTTAAAATTTGTAGTCCTCGGATAAATCTTTCTAACGAGGTATGATTCGCGTCAAACGGAGATCGTATGCCAAAGTTACGTCCCCGGGAAGTTGAAACACCAATTTACCCCAACGGGGCCCATAGTTTTGGTGCTTCATCCCCTCGGGTTAGGGTTTTGGATGTTTAGGATTTAACATTGTTTCTAAATAATAAATAGGCCCTCGGGCCTCATTGTAACTGAGTTGAGAGGCCTGTAGCCGCCACATCTTTTCTTAGAGATAGCTACCAGTGCCCTAGCTAGTTTATTTCCATTCTGTCTGTAAGCAAATTTCAGTTCTTTGATATTAATGAAATGAAGTGATTTTTCCGCTGCATCTTTGTATTTATGGTTATATGTTTATTCTATTGCGTTCCTGCATAAATTCGGATCAGTGGTATCAAAGGGGTCTGCTTTTTCTCGATCCTTCTTTGCATGTCCCCAACAAGGTCGGGGTATAAGGAGTTAGGGCTCGATCTGGTGGAACCTTTGCAAGATTAGCCTCGCAAACTTCGACGGACGCCCATGGAGGACGAAAAGAAAGATGAGGGAGCAGGAGATCCTATCAAAATATTGCTCGAGGAGGCCTTCGAAAAACAAAGGAACGCGATGATGGATAACTTTGCCCAGATCCTTCAACGACTGCGCACCGATGGCGCATCTGCATCTAGCAGTCACTCTGGAGGTGGGACTCCTTTTAAGGTACAAGTAAATTTTGACATTCCCATATTTGAGGGTCAAATAGATGCCGATGCCGTAGATAGATGGTTGAATCTATTAGAAGGATATTTCTCGGTTCATGACTTTTCCGACCGGTTGGCACTCCTCAAAGCTATCCGCCATGTCAAGGACTGGTGGGAAACCTACTATGAGAACAAGGACGAGACAAAACTATCTCTGTTCTCGGCCGTACCAACTTGGAATTCTTTCTGAGATGCCATCAAGGAACAGTACTATCCCGTGGGGAGCTATGAGGACAAGTACATACAATGGACCACGCTGCGACAACAAAAGGATCAGGATGTGCATGAGCTGACGAATCTGTTCCATACCTTGCGCACAAAGTTGGGTATCAAAGATTCAGAGAAACATCTAGTGCTAAAGTATCGCACTTGTCTGCATAGATACATTCAGGAGGAAATGGAGTTCCTCGACATCTCCTCGCTTGGTAGAGAATACCGGTATGCTGCCAAGATTGAGCAGAAATTAAAATAGAAGAAGCGAGACTTTGGATTTGTGAATCAAAAGCAAGGGAAAGGTGCTCCCAAACCGCAGAACAAAGGACCGAGCCAAGGCATGGCGGCTCAAGACAACCTGTCGAAGGCACAAGCGAAGAACAACACCGCAAAGCCAAAGAAGGACACGGGAAAGTGGTGTGAGTTCCATAAGCGATCTACTCACAACACAAGTGAGTTTTGGGCCAAGCAGTTGCTAGTGGCCGAGACGAGGGCTTCTAAGTCAGATGCATGCTCCGACTCTGAATCAGAACCTGACAAGGGGAATGAAAAAGAGAAACAGATTATTGATGCGGAGCCCAACGCCACTGTTGCCACTACGAAGATCCAGAAGGAGGAACCGGAAGATCCAGAGGAGGAGGAACGTCTCTTCCACTCCCAGATGTGGGTAAAGGGCTCCCCGGTACAATTCATTGTCGACAATGGGAGCCAAAAGAACCTCATTTCAGCAGACGCCGTGAAGCGGTTGGGCTTGCCGACCACAGCTCACCCACATCCATACACCATCGGGTGGCTTCACCAAGGACGAGATCTCCGCGCCAGCCGGCAGTGTCGCCTTCCCTATAGCATCAAGCCCTTCACGGATGAGGTATTATGTGACGTTGCTCCTATTGATGTTTCTGATGTATTATTAGGACAACCATACTTGTGGAAGCGTCATGCTGTGTATGAGTCTCGGCCTCGCGCTGTTATTGTTACTTTGGGAAATAAGTTGTACATGATACCAGTGGTACCACCTTCTACCGCTATCTCTTTGGTTATTGCAAAACAATGCAGTAAGTTCATTTTCCAAACCAGGAAATTCGTTTTCCTGATGATCCGCCCCTAGGGCAAGAAGAAGACTGTGGCCACGACCTCCAGACAGGGCTCCTCTGCACGACAACATCAAATGGACAAGGTTGTGGAGGAGTACGAGGACATCTTCACCTCACCCACAAGGGTTCCTCTGCACTGTCAGGTCAAACACCCGATTGATCTAACCCCAGGTGCGTCGCTACCCAATGGACTGATCTATCGGCGCTCTGTTCTGGAGAACGATGAAATCAAGAGGTAGATTCAGCAGCTATTGTAGAAAGGTCACATCCGACCAAGTTCATCGCCCTGTGGGAGCATGATCATGTTGGTACAGAAGAAGGATGGGACGTGGAGACTCTGTATTGACTATCGGGCGCTGAACAAGATCACTGTCCGGAACAGGTACCCGATCCCATAGATTGATGGCCTTCTGGACCAACTCAAAGGGGCGAAATATTTCAGCAAGATCGACTTGAAGTTTGGGTATCACCAGGTACCAATTGAACCCTCCGATGTGTGGAAGACTACCTTCAAAGCCAAGGAAGGCCTTTTCGAATAGCTGGTCATGCCTTTCGGGTTGACGAATGCTCCCGCAACCTTCATGAGGTTGATGGACGATATCTTGCAGCCATTCACCAACTCATTTGTAGTGTTGTACTTGGATGACATTCTGATCTTCAGGCAGACTTGGGAAGAGCACCTCCACCACATCTGACAAGTCCTCCAAACATTGCGGCAACACAAGTTGTGTGCCAATTTGGAGAAGTGCACTTTTGGCATGACCCAGGTTCAATATCTGGGATACATTATTGATGAAAGGGGGGTGCATGTGGATCCAGCCAAGATCCAAGTCATTCGTGATTGGCCAGCCCCAACCACTATAACAGAGCTTCGCAGCTTTCTGGGTCTTGCTAATTTCTATCGGAGGTTCGTGTTGGGATTCTCTCATATCACTTGGCCCCTGAGTCAAGTCACCAAGGGAGGAGCGAGAGCAAAATTTTTTTGGTCGGAACCTCAACAGAAGGCGTTCACAGAACTGAAAAACCGCCTCTGTTCTGCCCCAGTGCTCACTTTACCAGACTTGCAACAGCCATTTGAGATCGAGACAGATGCCTCTGACTATGCTATTGGGGCAGTTCTTACTCAACAGGGACATCCAATGGCATATCACAGTGAGACATTGTCTGAGACAGTTCGCAAGTATCCCACCTATGACAAAGAAATGTATTCCATTGTGCAAGCCTGTCGACAATGGAAGCATTACATTTTGGGGAAGGAAATAATCATCCACACAGACCACCGGCCCCTGCAGTTCATACAGACACAACGGAAGTTGCAAAATGATCGCCATCAGAAGTGGTCCACATATCTGCAACAGTTTCATTTGAAAATCAAGTACAAGAAGGGTAGCACCAATAATGTTGCAGACTGCCTTAGCTGACCACCGATCGTGGCACTCATAACCGTGCTCAACTCTTGTGGGCACGAGACTTCTAATTGGCCGCTTCTCTATGAGAGTGACCCAGAATTCGGTCACACTTACAAGGCACTCTTGGGGGGTACGCAAGTTCCAAAATTTCACCTCCAAGATGCACTTTTATGTCACCTGGGACACCTTTGTGTTCCTTCAAGCGAGCGCGCCAAGATGATATGGGAAGCACACTACAGTCGAGTCGCTGGGCATTTCGGGGTCGAGAAAACAGTAGCAATACTACAGAAGTATTTCTATTGGCCGAACCTTCGAAAGGATGTCGAGAAGCACATCAGATCCTGCACTGCTTGTGCCATTGCCAAACCGACCATCAAGAAGCAAGGCCTATATACTCCTCTACCTACCCCTAGTCGACCTTGGGAATCCATCTCCATGGATTACATGTCAGGCTTACCTTCTACGAAGCAGGGAAATGACTGTGTTTTTGTGGTCGTCGATAGATTCTCGAAGATGGCCATTATGGCGGCCTGCAAGAAGAATATCACAGCAGAAGCCACTGCTAAACTCTTCTTTGAACGAGTGTGGGTGCACTTTGGGATCCCACAGTCTATCATATCAGATCGGGATAGCAGGTTCCTCAGCACATTTTGGTCCAGCCTCTGGTCGATGTTGGATACCAAGCTCACCAAGTCCGCAGCTTTCCATCCCCAAACAGATGGCCAGACAGAGGTCGTCAACAGAATGATTGTACACATTCTGCGCATGTACAATTCAAAGCATCCACGCACATGGGACGAGAGCCTTCCTTATGTACAACATAGTTATAATCGGGCTCTCCACAGTTCAATCGGCCATAGCCCCTTTCAGGTGGGCTTGGGATTCCGGCCACTATGCCCCATTGACGTAGCCATGCCATTTGCAGCTGCTCAGGCCAATTCAGCTCATGTCCAGTCTGAAGTTGACAAAGCCAGTAGCTTCATCGAGCACATTCAACACATCCGCCAACAAGTTCATGATATATTGGACAGAGCCAATGCTAAGTACAAGCAATGCCATGATCAACACCGGGTGCCACACAACTTCCAGGTGGGTGACAAAGTATGGCTACATTTGCAGAAGGAGCGCCTCACTGGACCCCACCGCAAGCTTCGCCCGCTCCGACACGGGCCGTACACCATCACCAAGGCTGTAGGGAACAATGCATTCGAGCTCAGTATTCCACCATTCCTTGGTCTGCACCCAGTCTTCAATGTGGATCGTCTTCGTCCTTACTTCCCACCTCTACTGGACACCTCGGACATTGCAGAACAACTCACACCAACTGAGTTAAATCCAGACTGCATGGAACAGGCCACCACAGATTGCATCATGGACATGCAAATCAAGAACACTCGCCAGCAGAAGATCCAACTATATCGGGTTGTCAAAGCTGGCCAACTCCCGCACCAAGGAAAGTGGTTCACCAGGGACCAAGTTCAGCAGAAATTTCCTCATCTCATGGAGGAACTTAACGCAATGGGGACCATTGCTTCCTAAGGGGGGAGGAATGATCCAGGTGTATATTGGTGGTCACCCGCCTATTCCACTTGGGGCCCCACCATTGTCTCTTTCAGTTTTTCAATTTCGGCACAACTTTATATTTTTAGCAGTTTTTCGGGTCCTGAACTTCCGGAGCCATTTTGAGGCCCTAAACGACGTTTTTTGGGAAAACCGGGAGCAACATGGGTCCATGGAACGATGTTGCTCACTCAAAATTTGTAGTCTTCGGATAGATCTTTTTAACGAGGTATGATTCACATCAAACGGAGATCGTATGTCAAAGTTACGTCCCTGGGAAGTTGAAACACCAATTTAGCCAAACGGGGCCCATAGTTTTGGCGCTTCATCTCCTAGGGTTAGGGTTTTGGATGTTTAGGGTTTTCCATTGTTTCTAAATAATAAATAGGCCCTCGAGCCTCACTGTAATTGAGTTGAGAGGCCTGTAGCCACCACATCTCTTCTCAGAGATAGCTACCAGTGCCTTAGCTAGTTTATTTCCATTTTGTCTGTAAGCAAATTTCAGTTCTTTGATATTAATGAAATGAAGTGATTTTTCCGCTGCATCTTTGTATTTATGGTTATATGTTTATTCTGTTGCGTTCTTGCATAAATCCGGATCGTTGGCTCCTTCAAACAGGCTCCTCCAGCGTTTCAGCATGAATCAAATTGAAAGTGCCTGGGTTTGCACACACGGTACAACACATTAGCCCTGAAAACAGCCCTTATCTTGCTGCCCTAGATTCTCCAGAAGATGGGCTTTGTCTTCAATTGGCTCTGATACCATGTTAATTTCTGAAGATGTTCTATGCTAGATGTAGGGCTCAATCTCATGAAAGTAAGATGCAGATAGAACATACCAATAGATCGATGGAAGACAAGCCAAAAACATAGATAAAGAATGGTGGCGTTATGATGGTCAGCAGGATGCTTCAACCAGCAAAGTCTCCGTAAGTTCAGCCAACCCAATGTGTCACTCAACCCCAAGACTGCTCACAAAAAATGCTCCATCAAGATGCTGCATCAAGAAGGCCTAATCACAACACCATTCGTGAGAGAAGAGAATGCCTCCAAAAAATGTGTGCGTAAAATGAACTCCAAGTCTCTCCAATATATAGTAATCTGTGCGGGTGTGTGACACATCTCTTATGCATGTGGGATAAATCTGGCCGACCTTGCACATGTGGAATAAATTCAAAATACATGTTCTGCTCATCTGATCAAGATGATCTTTAGATCGATCTTGCACCTCTCCGAAAGAGGAATCCAATAAAAATATTGGCATCATCATCTGAGCATCACAACATAGAGTTTGGACCTAGTTGCCCAAAATTAACAATATGTCATTATGAAGACCGAACCACATCTGATAGGCAATCTCTTCTAAAAATAAGCTTGTCTTGCATGACTCCGAAAGTAGCTCATTGGAATCATGAGTTCATAAGTATCTCGAATATACCATCACGATTGACATGTGAGTCTTTGAGTTGGAGTTGCCTTCGCAAGTATCATGCATGTAATCTGGAAAAGGCTTATTGGAGTCTTGAGCTTGTGAGTATTCTGAATATAATCAATACTTCCATGTGGACCTTCGAACTATGTTTCCTAAAAAGTAGAACTGATAGAAATAGCAACTCTCGAATCGATGAAAATCTATGCAAAATCTGTTATTGAACAAGCATAACATCACCGAATCAATGTTGTACTTGAACTCCTTAGGAACCAACCCCTGGCTCAAGCAAAGTTGTATTTGAATATGTCTTTGAACCTCTAGCTTAATGAAATGTGCTGGTCTTTATTCCTCCAGATTTGCAAAATGACCTCATATAAAATAGTTAGGAGTCAGGACACTTTCAGATGTAGCCCCCAACCCTGAGTGTGGGACCTTTAGGATCCCCACTAACACTAACGTGGCCATAGGCTGACCACTAGTAGTGTATAAACATAAGACTGTGGCCATTAGGTGCCCTTGAACAAAGTGCATTACGATGGCAAGATTAGGCGACATAATGCTAATAGAAAATGCGCTATAGAAATATTCCCACCCTTCCAAATAGGTTTTAAATCTAGAATGGAAGATTGAAAAGAGCCATCAAACTCTCAGATAGTCTAGACGAAAATTGTAGAAAACAGTGAGAAAATTGAGTGAGTAGTCACTTATATTTGCATTATTTCCATGGTTGAATTGTATAATGAGTCTTGATGAAGTATGCCAAGTTTGTCCAAGTGTGCTGACTAAAGTGGTAGGAAAAACTAACAGTGAAAAGACTGTGGCCATAGGCTGACCACTAGTGGTGTATAAACATAAGACTGTGGCCATTAGGTGCCCCTGAACAAAGTACATTACGATGGCAAGATTAGGCGACATAATGCTAATAGAAAATGCGTTATAGAAATATTCCCACCCTTCCAAATAGGTTTCAAATCTACAAGGGAAGACTGAAAAGAGCCATCAAACTCTCAGATAGTCTAGAAGAAAATTGTAGAAAACAGTGAGAAACTTGAGTGAGTAGTCACTTATATTTGCATTATTTCCATGGTTGAATTGTATAAGGAGTCTTGGCGAAGTATGCCAAGTTTGTCCAAGTGTGCTGACTAAAATGGTAGAAAAAACTAAAAGTGAAAAGATTGAGTGAGAAGCTGAACACATTTGCATTATTTCCAGGGTTGACTTGTATAGTGAGTTCTATGCTGACTTTGTTTGAATATGCCGAGTTTGCCTGAGTATAATCATTTCTAGTGGAGTTTGTCCATGTTTTGACAAGTTTAACCATTTCTAGTTTGTTGAGTATTTTCAATTTTATAGCCCATTCTAATATAGTTTAACCAAGTTTGCTGAGACAAAGCTTTGGCTGAGTTGACTGTGTTTTGCTTGAGTGTCATATTTTTGATCGCAAATCGACCTAAATTTACTAGTTTAAGTAGTACTTTTCGAGTCCTATTACTATTTCTAACTCCACTAGCAGATATAATAATGCAAATCGAGCTGGGCTATGATCACTTGGGAAACTCCAAACTTAATTATTATGGGTTTGTAATTTGTTATCTCTCATATTGTTATAAGCTTAATAAATACCTATAGTATAAAAGCATGAGCTGCATTAGTGTTTACCTCTGCTTTGGAGGATACTCTTTCATGGTAGTTTTTGTTGGACAATCACATTGGAAAAGTAGCACGGGGTATAAAACAGATATCATTTTATATTGTTTGTGCTTGGGCCGGTAATTATCTATCTAGAAATAGTATTTGTGACACTTGGAAGATTAACAATTGGCTCTAATATATATAGTTGGATGAATTACCCGTTTGTATATTTACTAGTTAAGAGTAACATTTTAGTTTGTTGGTTGTTCTAAATGGTAGAATTTAGTGACTTGAAAGTTGTCTACCTCGTACTTGGTGATTCAATGCATGGGATGGGTGGATGGTGAGTAACTTTCGTGTATTTGTGAAATATTCAATTTAGTTCTTATTCCTAAATTACTTGGTGTATGTAGTGGATGGTGGATGGAAGTGAATTGCGTGTTGTTCATTACACGCTTGGACCACTTAAACCATGGGATTGGTGGACAGCTTGGCTGTTGAAGCCTGTTGATCTCTGGCAGGTAATAATTCTAATAATTAGGAATTGAGGAGTCTGTCTTATCAAATTCATTTTTATATACATTTATTCCCGCTTTATTTCTTGTTGCTCTTAATTCTACCTAAATAGGTTTTAATTAGAGATGCTTTTAGGTACTGATTTTGATATACTCCCTTATGCTAGTTTTTGTGTGTCCCTTTGTCTGTTTTTGGTCACTTTAGATTCTAGTATGTTTTTGTATTTCATTTCCTGTTATCTCAATATCTTATATGAGTGTATTATTTACCAGGGAAAAAACCCTTGTTGATTACTATTTTTAATATTTACCATTTTTGATTTACAGAGTGTTAGAGTGAAGCTGGAGGCATCTCTGCCTGGAACTGAAGGAGGAAATGATCCTCATAAACAACTTGTAGTTAAAATTCTTTTTGTTCTCCCTCTGTTGATTGCTCTCTTCTATGGACGGCGTTTCTTAATTCAGGTAATTACATAATCTGTTGGTCTTATTGGATTTTGAATTCAGACAGTACTCTTTGGGAAATATATATGATTTTATCTTGTGAACATTCCCAATCCTGTGTCCTTAATTCAGATTAATGAATTGGAATTTCTCACATTTAATTAGCTGCTTTGGCATCATGTTTAAGTAGAGTGGGACATTAGTTGACAAATTGGATGATGCAAATGAAGGGGTTGAGTGGTAAAGAATTATAGTACTATATTAGACAGTTTACAATCGGAAGAATTTAGGCTGATTTTTCAAATCTACTGTTGATGTGCAGGTGCAGCAAGGCCTCCTGTGCAATGGGTCCTTTTTTGGATATGTTAGACAGCTCTATTACAAATACAAGTCTGGTAGTAGTTTGCCTATCTACTCAACAGTTGGAGTCAGCTCGTCAGCTAGCACTAATCAACAGGTTTTTAGTAATTTTTGTTGTTTTATTTGTTTTTGGTTCTACTAATGGCGTAGAGTGAAAGAGGTGTTAAATCTCCTAATACCAGCCCAGATTTATTTTCTCACGACAATTATTTATTCCCAACAATTTATTTAATTAACCGAATAAATTCTGAATTACCAAAAAATAAAATCACCAGTCTTTTATCCTCTAGAAATATATGCAACGGAAAATACAAATTAGTAAAGATTAATCACACATTGCAATAGATAAATACCCACAACAATTCTCCGTCATTTATTAATTTGGAAAATCTGGATTTTTGACCGAGAGAGGATTACAACGAAAAATAGTAAATACATTTACTAGAGCTTTAACTTGGCCTCCCACTAGATAAATTCAGCCTCCTGGTAATCAACCTCTGAAGGAACTCAGCCTGGAGAGTTTCGGCCCAACAATTTGCAAGCAAATTGACCTGCGCCTTCCCTTCGAGCTGCCACTTCCCCTTGGTGAATTTGGCCGTGGAAAATTTACTTTTCCAATCAAATTGACTTCCCTCTCTCTTTAGCAACTTGACCTTGCAATCTTCAACAATTTGGTGTCCTGGATATGCCCTGGAATCCTCTTGTAATCTTCCTTCTCTGTACTTCAGTTACTGAGCCACTTGCACTAAGGGAAATAATTTTCTCTTGTTTCTTCTCTCCTATGTCTTCACCTCTCCCTTAGGCTTCTTTTCTTAATCTTCAATAAACCCAGATCCCTAACCCCAATCTCTCTTCTAGAAGATCTTGGTGATCAACGATTGAGATCATTTTTAAGTTACTTGAATAATTAAATTATTTATCCTTATTAATTGACTTAACAGTCCACAATAGCTAATTGACATCAATTATTGTACTTTTACTAAGTTAGATTTAGGAAAGAATACATAAATTACTTACCCCACCAAACAGGCACCTAAATAGGCAATAAATCATCTTCCACTTGCTAAGAAACCAAGCATATGCAAAAGACCTTTCTAAGCTACTATAAGATTCAACAAAAGTAAACTTCACTATGCTATTCTTGAATGTATATCCGGTATTGTTTTGTAACTTGATATATTTGCTAGGCTACGAATATTCTCTCATGTATAAATAATTTGTTTTTCATTGTTTTGAATTGCATTTGTTGTTTTAGGGAAAATGGCTAGTTTTTGTTGAATAATGTAACTAGTGTCGGCCTTCATAATTGTATTTGAGTATATTTATCAAAAGAAAGAAAAATAAATTTTATATAGAAATAAAATCTGGGCACCACACTGGTTAACCCGACAGAGAAATAAATTTGCAGCTATAACTCTATTCTGGAGACAGAAAACTGACTGATTCACACCCTTAAACGGGATTTTCAGAACTCACCCTTTCTGGTCTCTAGAAGCCCAGCGCTGCTCTGAAGCCCTCTGCATCAGCCCTGCTGGCATGTGTCAGCGTTTGTGCTGCTCAGGAAGGGCCTGCGTCACCCTAGACTGGGTTACGCCGCCCTAGTTGGGTCTGCGTCAGCCCTCCTGGCCTCCTACTGCCCCTGCTGGGCCCTCGACTGCTCTGCGTAGCTGCTGCCTTTGTGCTGCCTTGGTCTGCTGCTTCTCTGCCCTTGTTGTACTCTTGGCTTGGGACTAGACCATCCCCCTTGC
Organism: Pinus albicaulis; assembly: GCA_034641835.2. Lineage (NCBI taxonomy): Eukaryota > Viridiplantae > Streptophyta > Pinopsida > Pinales > Pinaceae > Pinus > Pinus albicaulis. Next base: position 342,123,660 of record CM076583.1, read on the forward strand.
CAATACTGCCCCTCGCTGCAGCTGAAACACTTCTGAAATTCTTAGCAAACCACGCCCTAGAATTCCAGCTTAGCTTTAGTGCTCTGCTAGTTTGTGCGTTCTCCAACTGACCCCAAGCCCTCTTCTTATACTTTTCTCATTGAAACATCAATGACCGTGATCTAATCTTGAATCGACGGCTAAGATTAGAATATGCTTGATCTGCGTCACTTACGTCATTCTCATCACATGTTTAATTTAATTACCTTTAATCTTTTAATTTTCCTATGTTAGACTTAGGGTCCTTAATTAAAAATATTAATTAATTAAATATCTCTTAAACCGGACAGAATTTCTCAAAATGCTTTCTGGGTCTTGGAGATCTTATGTACTGTAGTCCCTTCACAAAGTTTGGGAGCTAGAGCACATCCGATGCTACCCCAACACCTCAAAATCTCAACACTCCCTCTTAGCAAGGAATGTGCTCTAGCAAAACACTTCACCTCGAAGGTTGCTCTGATCTATGGTGTTGGCCTCTGCGCTGATGCTTGGCCTGCTGCCCTTCATCCCTGCGCTGCTGCTGCTCTTTTGTACTGTTGCCCATGACGCTGCCACTGCCACTGCTACATCTATACTGCAACTCCCTCTCAAATTGTTGCATCGTGCTGCTCATAGAACTGCCACTGCTAACTACTGCACTGCAACTCGGTTGCTGAGAGTAAGCAATTGAAGGACCCCTGCCCAAATGACAGACAAGTCAGTCGGGCTCCATCTCATCAGTGAAGCTCTACATTGTCCTCTTGAAGCCTCTGCGTTGCTGCAGCTCTGCACTGCATAAGCAGACCTCCTCTGCGCTGTTACCTCTGCACTGCTGCTACTTTTGCATTGCGATGCTCCTGAAGCCTCTGCGCTGCTACAACACTGCACTGCGTTGCTCCCTCTTCAGCGTTTCAACCTTTTCCTTTCCTTCCTTCATGATCTTTGCACCCGCTGCTCCAGCCATTCCTTGCTACTCTCTTAAGGCTCCCGTAGCATGGATGTGATCCAAGAGTTGGGCTATTCAAGGATCTCGCCATCACTTTGTAGCTGCTCTACAGATCAAGATCCCCCCACTTTCGTGGTTCATGAGTGCTCATGACTATGTCATCGTCGGAGCCATCGTCTGCTATGATAGCCTTGGAACTAGAAGCTTCCTTGTCCTTTTTCTTCTGAGGACAATTGCTGGCGAAATGTCCAGGTTCGCCACACTGGAGTCTGGAAACATTTGATCTTTGACAGATCACGCTTCTTTTTCCCTTGCTGCCTCTTTGATGCCAACGTTGCATCTTCCTCTTCTTCCTTCTTCACCTTGCTTGAACTGGTGCTGTATTGTCTTTTGGTCATTCGGCGGATCTCCTCTTGTCGGAGGATAGCCCACATATTGTCCCAGTTGGGAAGGTTCGCTCTGCCCAAGAGACTTTGGACAAAAGTTTCCCAGTCCTCTTTGACAGTATTGAGAGCGGTCCTCACCATGACATCATCATCCACCTTCCCTCCCATGCTAGTCAACTGATCTCGGATCGACTGCAGTCTGGATAGGAAAGGATCGATTTCCTCTCCCGTGGACATCATGAATAACCTCAACTGGTTCACCAGAAGCATCTTTCTTTGGACGAACCTCCTTTGATACAATGTGGTAAGGGCTTCCCGCATCTCATGAGCCGTCGCCTTCTCGGCTATGTGCGGTATCACATGATCTTTGACCTTATCCATAATGAAGCGCTTGGCATGTGCCGCTGTTTCATTGTGTTTCTCCAGGAGTTTCGCATTGTTGGTGTAGCCAAGACTTTCTCTGCATGCACCCGTATACAGTAGGCCTCCAAGACTACCAGGATTTTGGCCTTTGAGATAGCAAAGTTGGACAGGCCGTCCAACCTATCTTGATCACGTAGTCCGTGTGGCGCCATCTACTCAGATATTTGTCGAAACTGATCCTCCCCTCTATGCTATAGACTCAGATCTAGGGTCCTTGGCGAAAAAGACATTCTCTGCTCCCTCTGACAACTGACTCCCTCCCTTGGAAGTCTGCCAATCACAACGAATTAGCTCTCTTTGATCCTATGATTGATCTTCAGATTTATTTGGCAGGAAATCTACTAAGAATCTGTTCTCCTCCCGCTCTTTGTCAACTTAGCCTAGGCTAAATTTTGCACCAGCAGAATCTTCACCCCACCAACAACTGCTGAAGGTCTGCAGCTCAACTTTTGGTTCACGACACTCTGCAGAACAATTAGATTCTGGACTGTGTCACCCTGGTTGGTCTCTGCATCAGCAGACTAGCTCAGCGCAGGCTGCTCCCGTGTCCCTCTGGAAGACTCTGCGTAGTCTCTGCGTCACCCAGCTTGGATTGCGTCAGCCTCTGCATGGCTCTACTGCCTCTATGTCCCTCTATTGCTACGCTGCCCTCTCTGTTTTATTTGCTGCAACTGCTGCTTTTTCTACTGCTTTCTGCAACACAGATTCTTCTGCCTTCTTGCTGGAGATTTAGCTAGATCTATAATTGCTCTGATACCATGTGAAAATTTCTGAATATACTTGAACAAAAACCTTATTGTTAAATTCTTGATTTACTTCTCCTACTTACATAAGTTATTAATTTGAAATCTTCAACATTAACATCGAAGTAAATACACTAACAACCTACTCATGCAGATCTAAACTGAATAACATGCATAATGACAAAGTGACACAAGGATTTTCTGGACAACTATCCCCGGAAAAACCTTATGCGGGAAAACTGGTGTTGCTAGCTTCTGGAGGGTTTTTATTATTATGTAGAATCTGAGTACAACAAATCTAGGCACCAAACTGGTTAACCCGACAGAGAAATGAATTTGCAACAATACCTCTATTCTGGAGACAGAAAAGTGACTGATTCACACCCTTAAATGGGATTTACAAAACTCAGCCTTTTTTAGCCTCTAGAAACCCCAACGCTGCTCTGAAGCCCTCTGCGTCAACCCTGCTAGCCTGCGTCAGCCTCTGCACTGCTCAGGAAGGGCTTGCGTCACCCTAGACTAGGTTACACTGCCCCTGCACTGCCCTAACTGGGCCTGCGTCAGCCCTCCTGGCCTCCTGCTGCCTTTGCGCTGCCCCTGTTGGGCTCTCGGCTGCTCTGCGTAGCTGTTGCCTCTGCACTGCCTTGGTCTGTTGCCTCTCTGCCCTTGTTGTACTCTTGTCTTGGGACTAGACCATCCCCCTTGACAATACTGCTCCTTGTTGTAGCTGAAACCCTTCTGAAATTCTTAGCAAACCACGCCCTAGAGTTCCAGCTTAGATTCAGTGCTCTACTAGTGTGTGTGTTCTCCAACTGACCCCAAGCCCTCTTCTTATACTTTTCTCGTTGAAACATCAACAGTTGTGATCTAATCTTGAATCGACGGCTAAGATTAGAAAATGCTTGATCCACATCACTTACATCATTCTCATCACATGTTTAATTTACTTACCTTTAATCTTTTAATTTTCGTAAGTTAGAATTAGGGTCCTTAATTAAAAATATTAATTAATTAAATATCTCTTAAATTGGATGGAATTTCCCAAAACGCTTTCTGCGTCTTGGAGATCTTATGTACTCTAGTCCCTCCACAAAGTTTGGGAGCTAGAGCACATCTGATGCTACCCCAATACCCCAAAATCTCAATAGAACATTGGTCAAATAACAAGCCTTAAGAATGAATTAAGAACTATTAAGATGACGAAAGATGATACTGTGGCATCCTTCGTTACAAGGATATCTAGAATCAAAGATGAACTCCAATCAATAGATGAAATTGGACTATAAAAATAACTCATAATTACTTCTCTTCTAGGACTACCTAAATCTTTTAGTGCTTTTGTATCAAGAATCCATAGTTGGAAGGATACTCCAACATTCGAACAAATGTGGAATGCATGCAGTAAAAAAGAAGCCAGAATATCATTAGTAAACAACAAGAAGGAGGATGAAGAAGAAAACATCTTGAATGCCTATTCCGCTCATCACAAGAAGAAGGGAACCTCCAAGAAGTTCAAAGGACAAAAGAAGAAATTAGACCTGTCAAAGATTGAATGCTACAATTGTCATAAGATGGGTCATTATAAAAATCAATGTCCAGAGAATCCAAAGAATAGGAAGAGATAAAGAGAACATGCGAATATTGTCGATGAAGCTCCACCAAGTAACAACAAGACTGAAGAATTTGAAGTCAAGGACTTATACTACTAAATCCCCTCTCTCTTATCCCTCTAAGTCTTTTATTTTAGTTTTGAATTGTTTTCCTTTCTGTTTTGATTTCTAGTGTTTGTAGGTCTAACATGTCTCGTTAGAACACTTTTAAATTATTTGACAAGTTGTAGGTATCCCTAAAGATTGGATTAAGAGGGAACCCTCACCAATTTACCAAAGATAAGTATCTTGTTTCTTGTCTCCTCTTTTATGTTTGGTTTCCCTCTCATATCAAGATTTGTTTGTATTGAATGCTAATAACCTTTTCTCTCTATTTTCCATGGTAGGAAGGATTGTAGAATACACAAAGGGTATGGAAGAGACTTCAAAGGATAAACTTGAAACATGAAAGAAGTTATGTTGCAAAAGAAACCCTTCAAAAATAATGTCTTACAAGGTTTGTGAAGAAACAAATCAAGGTATCTTATAGACTATTAGCTTTGTTATAAAGTTCTCTTCATGTAAAAGGTACAATCATTATTTTTTTCTAAATTTGCTTTACATTATTGACATCGTCACGTCTACAGTTTTGAATCACAAAGATTCTTGTTAGGGTGATTAATCATTAGATTGAATCTACACTCATTATATTATCATTCTTGTGGAAACCTAAAATGGTTCACTAAAAAACCCTAGCCTAAGGGTATGTCAATATTTATGAAATCCTAGTCTACTTAGGGTAATTGATAAAGTCTTGAAATCCTATTCATTTTATGCTTAGGGTTTTGATAATGTTATGATAGAAACCCTAGTCCTTTAGGGTTTAAAGTCTAAGTTATTTATTGAAACCCTAGATCTTTAGGGTTTGGTAAATTAGGGTTTATAAGCAAGACCCTTGTATTAGCTATAAGATGAGGTGCTAGGAATGAAACCTTAGGTGTATATCTGTTTGTATGTTTGAAACCCTAGCATGAGAAATTGTTGTATTTCTAACTTCGATTTATCTATTAGATATTGATGTGAAATGCTAATGCATCCTAGATATGTATGTGCGAGTATGCTAACTTAATTGTTGATGCTCATAGTTTGTGAATTGTAGGGTTCGTAACAAAAACTTAGTAGTAGAATGATATTCTGGGATATTATGATACTGTTTCCGATATGATTTTGATGATAAAATCGAGGGTTCACAAACAAACCCTAGTAGAGTCTAACATGTATAGTAGAATTGTTATTTGATTGAATTATTGATATGTAAGGCTTTGTGTCTCAATCTAGGGTTTGCAAGAATAGATTCTGTCATATATCTCTGAAATTAGGCCCCAGATATAATAAATCTGATATCTTGAGTGAATTGCTTTAAGTCTTGATGATGTGGTCTAGGTTTATGACAATAATCCTAGTAAGATGTGTCTCTTCCTGATCATGAACCGTACTAAGTTTAGGTATTTAAAATCCAAGTGCTTTGATATAATAACATGGTTTTGATATAGTTAATTTCATGCTTCTGTATGTTTTTATTTGGTTGTACTTGCTATTTAAATTTTGCAGAATCATAATCTTCAAATGGTGAAGATGTTTGTATAAGCATGATGAAGGAAGCTATATATCAAGATGTCGTAAGAAGGGATAGAGCCATGAAAGGTTCTCAATGTTGTAAAAGAAGGAAGTGGTTGATCTCCCTAAGTTGAGAGGGAGTCTGGATAGAAGAAAAGGTGTATATCAACCTAGTTAAGATGGCATATTATGATAGTCAAGATGAATACCTTGAAGAAAGAATGAAACCAAAGAATGAATGAAAGAATTACAGATAGATGTTCATGTTTCATGAAGTTGCAAACAAAATATTTTCTAAAGCTGCATTTGGTGCTGCTGAAGAAATGAAAGGAGAAGAAAGCTTTCGACAAATTGTATATGAATAATTTAATGATGATATAAGCACCAGCCGAATGAATGAAGAGCCCGAAGGTTTGTGTTTTACTTATATGTATGTTTGAAAGTTTATTCTTGATTGGGGTTTGTGTTTGAATAGATAAATCTCTCCATAGTGAAGGATGAACACTTGGAAAGCATGTTTGGACAAATGGATATATCTAGTTTATTAGGGAGAGATGAAGCATCTAATGGCAGATGCTTGTGAGGACATTTCGCCGACCTATGTGTTGATATCTAGATCCCTCTTGGAGCTCTTACCTTGGATACACACCTAGATCCCTGGGTTGATTGTTAGTAAGTAAGCTTGGTGGTACCTAGACTGGCTGAAAGCTTGATTCCTTCTTAGTCACACCCGGATAGATACCCTGGTCAGGAATCTAGTCCACAACACTGAGTGTGCCAGAACTCTTCGTAGTTCATTTTGGATATCTTCCATGTACCTCTATAAATATAGGTAATTATGAATACCTCCCCAATTAAGAGGGAGTGTTGAAGAATGTAACTATTGTCGGTCTTCATAATTGTATTTGAATATATTTATCAAATGAAAGAAAAATAAATTTTATTATTAAATAAATTGACTTATTAAAGCATGGGTTTCATGCTTGGGTCAATTGTTTTTAAGTCAAAGCCTCCATTCAAGGCTTCTAGGGTTTATGTCAAGTGTTCTTGTCCATGTCATATTGTAAAGAGCCCTCCTTGGTAATTATTTTTTAAAGAAGAAATTTATTTTATTGTAAAATAGGTCAATTAGGCCTCTTCCACCAAGTCGGCCTCAAACTGGACAAGTCGGCCTAATTTGAGGGGTAGAATCACTATATAAAGGAAACAACTCGACCTCATTTTTCACTCACAACAAGTTCGATTTGCAACTTCTGGGGCTAGAGACAGTGCGAATTTCAAGGAAGAAGAAGAAAAAGGATAGCGAAGAAGAAGGAGGTCTCTAACAAGCTTACGAAGTCGAAATTATCTCTCTTTTTCGGACACGTGTGAAGCTACTAGAGGGGCTGAAATTTCGCAGTTGCTCGGGAGGCCGAAATTCTGAAGTTCTTGGTGAAGCTGGGGCTGAAAGTTCTGGGTTGATGTTGGGTTGTAGCTGCTGGATAATAAGAGACTATTGAAGGTTGTTGTATCTTATTGGAAGGTTGACTTGGTGGAGGAGGAAGGTTTGTTGGTCTCGAGTCTTGTTCTATCTTATTTGAATTACTAAAGGAAGAGTTCTTGACTGGGTTTTCCCCTATATAGGGGTTTTAGCCCCGAATGAATGCGTACATCTGGTGTCCTTGATCTTCGTATTTTGGTTTTGGTAATTGCTTGATGAACTAAGATAAAGGAAGAATATATGAAAGATAATAAGAACACAAAGAAATCACAAGTAATTATCAACAAGAGAAAATCTTTTTGCCTTTCTGATTTTCTAACAGTTTCCACTATTTTACACCATTCTTCTTCGATTTTTTAGAGGCATCTAGCATGCTGAACCTTATCTGTAGGTTTTATTTTTTAAATTTGAATTTTGTACCTGCTCTTTTTAGTACTCTATGCAGGCTAATTGTTTTTATCTACCATTATAAACATCAACTTTGTCTTAATTACCATTTTGACACAACTTGGGTTACTACCCACTTTCAGGAGGGGTACATTGACTCTTATACTTCCGACCTACCCTAGCTAATTATAACTCTCCTCCTCATTATGTCTCTCAAGATGACTATGTCCAAATGCAAGTTTCCCTGAGTCCCATTTGCGAGGTTTCCCTTTGTTAATTTCTCTAACCCCAACAACCTGTCTAATTATTTGCTATCAGATTCTTTGCTGTAAATTACTCATTACGTTCGATCTGCTGAATAAAAATCACAACTGAGATTTTAACATGTAAATAAAAAATAATAGTGGAAGCAAACATTAACCAATCTCATTCACATGCACATATATATTTTTTCCCTTCAAATATGTGGTTTCATTAAAAATAATCTACAACATATAGGGGCTTCCTTCCGAGGATAATGGCCTTGTGAGGAAAATATAAATACGACAAAACCCTATAGTTATACCAGTTGATCAAACCCTTTGCCGATATGTCTTTCTATCTTGCTTCACTGATCTAGATCCTCCTCCCTTGTTGCCCCATGCATTCTTTCCTCGAACTCTGCACACTTGGATGGAAGTCCTGCTCCACCCAATGATTGTCATCTCACAATCTCATTGTGTCTTATGCTCAAAGATGTCTCTTCTTCCTTAGCCTAACCTTCCTTTTGTATGTTTGAGTTATTGACCAAGTGCATTGTTGAGAAAAGGTACCAAGGAGGTGTTTCATAGTGCTTTTTCCTTTTTGCCTAGGAAAACCCATTAGAACACCTTTTTAGTAAGTAACTATATAAGTTATTAAAGTCATGTGACTTAAAAGTTACTTTATGAGGTACTTTAGTACTATTTACTTTATATTATTAAAGTCACTTTATGTTTTTAAGTTGACTTTATGTGAAAAGGGTACAAGGTACAAAAACAACATTACAGTGACTAGGGAGGCTCTTAATGAAGGCAGGACATGAAAAAGGGGGTCAAGTGAAGATTAGATCTCCACCATTGATCTATGGGAGCTAAGATCTAATCTCAACCATAGATCAAAGGGTTAAGGTTCTATCGTCATAATGAGGCTAAAAAGGAGGAGAAAGGCTAGTGAGCTCTTCTTTTATTAAAACCATAAAATGCAGATTTTCCATAAAGTCATCAAATCAAAATGTATTACATAGATACTGAGGGAATGCCACTAGAAAATACAAAAGAGTAGATACAAAATAAGTAGGAACCACGTCACTAGCCACAAGTCCACGACTCATCAAGTCATCACTCTATCAATAGTCCATGTCCTCCTCCATGTCATAATCATGATCACTGCCACTACCATCTTGATCTGACCCATCTGACCCTACTCCATCCTCGTCCTCTATGCCCAATCCAAGATATCCTACGTCCGCTGCATTTGCTAGTGTGGAGGATGACCCCTCAAGAGACTCATCATCAAAAGTCACTGGCTCTAGCACTGGGTCTTTAAGATCCATGTTGGCTAACGCCAACTCAACACTGTCGTCCAAGCCCATATCATCAGGAAACACATCCCACATCTTTGTCTTGCCCTTCAACCATTCCTGTCTCTGCCTGTAAATAAGACGAAGGTTGGTGTGCACATACACCATTGTCTTCGCCCTGTATTGCTCAAGCCCACTCTTTTTCAAACTATATATATTCCCATAAGTGCTCCAATTCCTCTCACAACAAGAAGATGAAGTAACTTGTGAGAGGACCCTCAAGGCTAATTGTTGTAGAACAGGGCATGTTGCCCCATGAGTTGCCCACCAAGCATAGGCATCATTGACCCCCCTATCTCCAAGTACATCATACTCGCCAAATCCCCTAGTGCCAGTGGAGAACTTTACAAAGCCTTCCTCCACCTCAAGAAAAGATGCTCTATCTTGAATTATCCTTTTGAATGCTATCTTCCTCCCCTTTGAAATCTCTCCATCCATGTGAGGAGTGTATCTGTGTGAGGTACCACCACGGAGCCACTCTTGACTGTAGTACTTGGGATTCAAAGAGTGAGCTAAGCAATGCAAAGGAGTGCAATTCTTATCCCACCTAGAGATAAGAATATCCTGTATGGTGGACCATTAGCTCTTTGCTGATGTCTCATATCCAGGGCGCTCGTTCTCCATAACAATAGTCTTCATAGACTCAATCAAAGAATCCCAACCCTCATAAACCTCTCCTAAGATCGGCTGGTCCGCGTCTGCAAACTGCAAGAAAGAAATGATAGGGTTCATGATCTTTATGGTAAGATCCACCCTCTCCCACGAACCATCATCTAACACTGTGTCCTTTACCTTTTTTGAAGCAGCTTGATCCGTCTTTCTCCAAAAAGACCAAAGATTTGAAATAACCATGGCCCTAGGAGCGGCCTTCACCTCCTTCAACCTCTTAAGCATCATGAATGAGGAAGCAAGCCGAGTATCTGCAATCTTCAACAATGATAGATGTGTGTACTCTTTATATATTGTGAGAGCATTGGTATGGTTCTGTACAAAATTTCGGATATGGCGTGCATCCTCAATAAGATTGCCAATCCATGTCACATCTGAAGCAAAAGATTTTAGTGCCAAATTCAAGGAATGAACAATGCATGGTGTTCAAAATACTTGTGGATATTTAGTTTCCACAATCAAGTTAGCAGCTTTGCAAACAGGTGCATTATTTGTGATGATTTGCACACAACATTCAACGCCTACATCTTCAATAACTTTAATAAACAATTCTCCCATATACTGTGCATCTTTGTATTGACCAAGAGCATCAATTGCTTTCAAGAATACTAGTCCATTTTGGGAATATACCATGAAATTGATGAGAGGATGGCGTGCTATATTTGTCCATCCATTAGACACAATACTGACACCAGATGAGATCCATGATGATTTGATAGGTTTTAGAATTTTATCCACCTCCTTCCTTGCCTTAACCAACAATGTGGTTCTAAGCTTCTCTGAACTTGGAGGCACATACCCATTTGGAGCTATATCAACTAGAGCTCGACACATCTCAACAAACAAAGGAGACTGTGCAACATTAAAAGAAATGAAGTTGAGATAGAAAAAGAATGCAACTGTAAGATCAACCTCATCTCACTTCTCACGTTGAAAGATCTTGTCCATTGGACCACAAGTTTGGGCTGCCCTCTTTTTTGTTGGCTGAATTTCAGCCCCACTCCCAAATCTACTGCTACTGGTATTCCTCAAGAATGGAAGAGGATCTTCATTTTTTTTGATTTCCCTGCTTGATGCCTCCACATTCCCCAAGCCACCTGCATCCTTCCTTTCCAAATCCATTATTTCTCTAGCACTAATATTTTTGCATGCTCCAATTCCACAAGGAAGACCCAACAAATGGCCCTTAACTCGAAAGTAAGTGCTCTTAAATTCACCCTTGCAGAAATTACAAGACCAAGGCACATTCCCTCCCGCACCAGCCTTTGACCCTTGTTTTTCTTTGCCCAATCGTTTCTTGCTATGTACTAGTTGGTGGAGTGTTCTGTTACGCTAGCAAACACCACTCTTCCACTTCTCCACTCCCCCTGAGACTTTGGTCCAAGTGTCCCCTTAGAGGTTGGACTTTTAAAGATTAAGGTATGTACTTGAACACCTCTCACAAAGAGAGTAAGGTATCTTTGGTTAGGATAACAAAGGGGGAAAGGTGGAGTGTTCTGTTACGCTAGCAAGCACCACTCTTCCACTTCTCCACTCCCCCTGAGACTTTGGTCCAAGTGTCCCCTTAGAGGTTGGACTTTTAAAGATTAAGGTATGTACTTGAACACCTCTCACAAGGAGAGTAAGGTATCTTTGGTTAGGATAACAAAGGGGGAAAGGTAGCCTTTGAGTATCAATAATACACAATGATATCTACTATTGATTTTGTATTATAATACATTTGCTTTTTTGATGTGCCCTGTCCAATTTTGAATATCTTAGGACTTTGATATGTGCCAACACTGTGTTGTACATGGTCATCAGATTTAACAAATCCTTTCCTCTTTTTTTTTTTCCTTAATAGATTGTGATGTTGATGCGATCAAAGTAGACCTTTTTGCCCGTTCTTGAAGATGCTCAGGTGGAGAATTTGAAGTATCCAAGACTTTAGTGACCTGCCTTTCTCCATTCTGCATCTGCTCTAGCATGGGTGATGGGCGAATCTCATAAGTATAAACCTGATTCCCCTTAGTTTCCTTGTGATCCGGGTCACCTTCAATTAGCCATTTTTCAATGGAAGAAATGACCTCATAATAAGATGAAGCTTGCTTCAATGGATCAGGAGGTTTGTGATCTGTTTCTTTGTTCTTTTCCCATTCGTCATCTGATCTAAATTGGAATTTTTGTACCTGTGATCTTTCCATTACCTCAGCCTATTCTGAAAAATGATTTGATTAATATTCATAACACTTATTTCCTTGGCATGATTTGTTTCCATGGTGTTGATTAATTGTACTTGTTTTTCTTCCATGGGGAGCAATCTGTTTTGAATAAAAGTCATCTGATTAGAATGATTGACCTCCATGGCCTTTATTGCGTGTGCATGATTTACTATTAGTCTTGTTTGTTTGAGTTCCCTGTTTTTAATGAGTTGAGTTTGGCTAAGCTGCATATCCTTCATCATTTTAGTCAACTCCCTCATTAGATCGCTATCATTGTCATTTGATTGAGTTTTCTCTTTGATCTTTCTTTCATCTCCATATTTTTTTTCAAAGGCATCAATGATTGATTCTAGAGAATCAAAACTGTTTGCAGGTAAGTCTATGAACCAATCCATAGCATCGCCATCTAATGAAAAGATGAAAAGTTTCATTTTAACGTCCTCATGTTTAATATCATGGTACCATTTTCACACACAAAGGTAAAAATTCCTAAGATGAGTTTCGGTGGTAATGGCATTGTTACCTAGAAAATTAGGCAACTTATCAACAACCTCAATGGCTTGATCCGGAATAAAATTCAGATAGCCTGGAATGTTAGTAAAATCACAAGGGGCAAACATATCATTCATAATTTCATGCTCACTTGACCCTGAAAGAGAAAATGGATATCAAAGAGAGGCTCCTGTCCAAGATTAGCAAGAATTATACAAGAAGAAGTCTTCAAGCAGAAATCCTTGCAGAAAATGAAATAAGTGGAGTCGCCACTTGAACATGAATCTAACTCTAAAATCCAACATGCAAAAACCAAAAGTTAGTCGATTTCCCAGGTACAAGAAAGCTTGTCCTCGACAACGACGCTAAAAATATTATTGCTTGCCACCTACACCTACCTAGAAGTTAGTGAGAAAAGCCTTTAACTTCACAAGGTGTGGTTGGTGGCAAGGAACTCAGAGAAGGGGTTGTCACACTAATCCCGACTCTCTCCGTTTAAGCTATCTCCTAGGTTAGCTATGGGGGGTGGTCCCTAAAAAAAACCTAAGTTAAAGATGTGAGTCTTCTAGGAGAGTTGTTAGAGTTAAATAGATTACTTCTTCAGATTTATAAGCAAAAACGTGATATGAGCAATAACCATCAATACATGAGATAAACATGAAACATATGAGAAACCAGTGCTTTCAGAGTCTTGTTCTTAGAATGAAATTGTATTTGCTTAAATGAAGTGAACTATTTTCAAATGGAAAACAAAAGTAATCCCAAAAAGTGAAACAAGAAACTGTTTGCACAAGATATTATAAATGTAAGCTACAATAATGCTTTTAAGATATATAAATTGGTGAATCAAAACATGTGAAAATATCTTGCCAAAATACAAGCAATTAGTAATCTATTTTGGAGAATGTAAATGAGATGATAGAAAAACTCAAATATTAGACCAAGATAACAACTTGCAATTAGCCTTGCAACATGAAATAAGAGTACTTGAAAAGAAAATGAGACTCATTAACCCTTCATGAACATGATGATCATTAAGCATGAAAGGGAGTTTGCTAAAGTAGACAATATTCCAAGTACAAGAAAATTAAACTAAACTTTTTGCAAAAGAGATTACAATACTTGCATGAAAGGAAATGCTTCTTGAAAATAGGAAATGATGTTGCATGTGAGACTCTAAACCATCAAGAAAGCAAAAATTTAGAACTTGCAAGTAAGGTAAATGTGATGAAAAAGCTCTTGGTTTATTTTATTAATTAGTTCTAAAGCAAGGTTACAATTCAACTTTTCAATCCTCAGACCTCACCCTCGCCCAAAGTATGGATCTCACAGTGAGGAGTCAATAGAGGAGTAGAGGGTCCATAAAATGTCTATTCAACCAACTTATGTTGGAGGTAAAATTTTAGTGGTTGCTTGGAGCATGTAACTGAATTAACCAAACATGAAAATTAACTTTAACTTGAAATGTACTTGCTTTAGATGAAATAGACTGTTACGTTATGGAGGAGAAATCTTGCCCAAATACTTGATGCATGTAAGATGTAATTAAAGGTGAAGCATAAGTAGACTTGGAACAAGATTCATGACAAATTAGATTCAAGTTAAAAGTGCATGCATGCCAAAGTTTGAACTTTTCTATGAAAGTGAAAAGACTTAAAACTTGTGGCAAATTAAATTAAAGTGCATGCAAAATGAGTGTAATGCATGTAGTGTTAATTTCCCAATTAGATGTTATGCACGCAAAATGAAATAACTCAACAAAATCACGACACCAATCCTCTCCAAAAAATGGAGATAGGGATACCAATGGGTAAAACCCGCACTCCCAAAACCAAGAATTTTATTAGTTGTTACAAGGAGAGAACTATGAAGTCTTCTCTAAAATCCAAGGAAAGTCTTCATAATTTAGACTTGAGCCATACAACTTTCCTTGCTGAAAATTTCTGCAATTTGAGGCCTACAAAAGCTCTCAACAACATGCAGATCTTTCAAGGAAGAAGAAGAGAGGCTAAGCCTCTTTGAGTTCCACGGCCAAGAGAGATAAATAATCTAGAAGTTGGAGCCCCAAGGTCCTCCATGAAAAATTGTAAGTAGTTTTTTGAAGATGAAACCCTCAAGTAGCTGCAAGATAACAAGTTAGAGCAAATCTACAATAACAAATGTTAGCTCAACTAAGTCACCTGATACGGGGATACGGGGATACTGAGATTCGAAGAATCGGATACGGGTACGATGACCCCGGAACAAGATACTTCTGGGATACGATATGTTATATATTATTTTATTAAAAAATATATATATTTAAAATATATATATATATATATATATATATATATATATATATATATATATATATATAATAAAAATTAGATATTTTTTACACAAATTCATACTTAATTCATTGATTTAAACATAGATTTATCTATCATCTTAGATAGTCAAGGTTTTGTTTGAGTGATGGGTAGATTTTTAGTAGGGTCATGATAGAGGAGTTTGACAACCAATGTCACTAACATCAAGGTACATAGAGGGATTGGTGCTTTTGATTAAATACGAGTTCCATACCCTAATACATGACAAAATTCGATGGAAACATTGCAATAACCCAATCCCGAAATCCTGAAAAACTGATAAGTCTGCTGGATTTTGAATGAGATCTAAAATTCTACTTTCTCGATATGAAATCCAATGAGGTCGGAACCACTCAAACATCCTGAGTCATTTCATGGTAATGTTAAAAATTTAAGTAAAAGGATGAAAATGAAGATTAAGGAGAATGTCACTTTAACATTACCATGAATCACATATAAATACTAGGGCCATAGGCTTGATGCCCTCTCTTGAAAAATCCTGAATTGGTGAAAAACAATGAGCAAAAGCCCCCCTTTATAATAAAAAAACAATGCTTTTTTGAACCCGCGGGCTCGGCCGTATCCGGTTTTACGGGATACGCCGTATTCGAACGGGGTACGGTCGGGATACGCCGTACCCCGTTCGGATATGCCCTATCCGTTGAATTGGGGCAGAATCCCGTACGTATACGTACCCGATACGGGGATTCGGGATTCGTGGCCCCTTTTAGGCAAATCCGGTGACTTAGTAGCTCAAGAAATCACAAAGTATATTACAAAAATAATCTACAAGAGGCTAGGCCAAAGAGTATGAGCAAGCTCTCCTCTTTGACTAGCCATGACTTAGCTCTTTGAAATAGCCAGATATTGATAAATGAAGTGCACTATGTGAATTTTAATTTTTGATTTTTTTTTTGATTTTGATGCAATAAATAAGAGCCCAAAACTTAAGAGCATGCCTGCAAAACAAATCAAAATAGATGAGATTTTAGAATTAAACGCATGTGGGTTCTCCTTGAATATTTTGAAGAATGGGTTGGTTCCTCCGAGAACTTTCCTTCACGCTTGAATGCTTGACCAAAAAATGATTCCTCTACAAAAACTTCACCAAAACTCATTAGATTCACATGAAATTAAATAAGTGCAATGGAAAGAGTTCCTAAAGATATATTTGACATCAACTAGAAGATTTCTTTTCCTAGAGCAGTTAAGTAATTATTATGCTAATATGAGATAGCTGCATACTAACATAGCTTGAAACAAACATGAAAGAAACAATAGCATACATAAATAAATAGAAGCATAACAACAAGTCAAGAATTTACCACATATGCAAGGAGAAGAACACTATCACAAGTTACCTCAAAGACTGTATTATATTGCAAGTAGTGAATACAATTCTGCAGCGTCTCTTCAAGCCCAATAGCTCGTATTACATGATACAATGTGAGAGCCGATAACTCGATTATATAGAAAGTTGGGAGAAAATCCCAATGAAGAACCAAATGGGAAATAGTGAGAGGGAGAAGATCACAAGGCAAATTCGAATTTGATAAGTGGAGCTCCATTGCCAAGTGTAAAAATCGAATTCTGGCAAGTGGACATCATTTTCTTGTTCCATTATGTGCCAAATTCGAATTTTATGATGGAATGACAAGTGTATATGGGTGGTAACCAATGTGGGGACAATTTCCCACAAAAATATCCACCAAATATTCTCCCAAATCCATCTCAAATGTGCATTAACTTCACAAATTCGAATTTCCAAGTAAGAAGTTCTTATTTAATCCCAGAAATTTGATTTTATTTGAGCACATGTCATTTCTTTGATTTTAGGAGTCCACATCACCTTGTGACTTCACTTTAACTCCTCCATAATTTTCCACCTCATTTAGCATGTGTGGATATTTATTTTTTTCCATTTATTTAATTTCTGGCTTAATTAATTGCCAGATTTCTCACTAAACATAGGAAAAGTGGATTTTGAGGGTTCAAAACAAATTTTTAACCCCTCAAAATGTGTCATAGTAGAAAGTTGAGGGTGGGAGGTGTAATTTTGATTACTCATACTCCATACTCTAGGAAACTCTTATTACAATTCAATTACAATTTTTATTGCAATTTTCGACTTGCGGGGAATTTCAAAAATTAAAAAATCACTATCTAGACCTAACCAAATTCCACGAATTGTTTTGTGTGATCTAGTATGGTAATATACATTGACTCTAGACACTAGGACTCACCCAAGTCCTCACCATCAAGCCGTACTCCGGCATTGAGGTAAAATTGGAGGATAAAACTCAATAAAGTCCTGACAAGGAGATGATAATTAACCGAGTGAAAAAAACCTTCTAGAGTAATACTCACTTGTTGGCAAGGTCCTAGGTTACCTAGGCCTATTACAGACTCAACACTGACTCAAATTCATCATTACTAGCATCACTTATTACAATTCTCCATAGGGCGTGGAATCTGGGTACAAGAGAAAATGATAATAAGTAGAAGTAGAGTTTAAAAACTCTGTTGAACTAATGATCATTGATATCCAATGATATCTGATGGTACAAGTGTCCTTTGATTCATGCTTGGGCATGGAGTCTTCATATAATCATAAGTGTCACTCCAGTGGTCAACACTTCCCATCACATGCTTGCACCAAAGATAAAACAAATACGGTAATAATATCAAAACAGTAACAGAGATATATAAACAATATTACAATAATATTGATGGAAAGTTGTCTGTATTTTTTTAAACAAGTCTTTGCCTTGGGTGTGGTTACGTGTTTGTATGTGAGTGGATTGTGGGCATACAGACTATATTAGGAAAAAAGTCTTTGTATGTGGGTGGATTGTGGGCATACACACTATATTAGGAAAAAAGGGCATCGATGCATCAATCGCAATAAACAGCTCCTCCCATGTGCATACTTTGTTATTGTTTATGAAGTATTTGCTATTATTACTATTAATCACACATGAGAACATTGAAATAGTATAAAAAACAGCTAATCTTACAATAGTAGAAAAAATTACAGAATTTAACCTAACAATATTTCATAGAAAATGCTCCTGTAATAATTCCAATACCAGAGGTATTTCAATCCTGGCAAGTGTTTGAACTTTGCCGCAAATTGGATTTAGTGCATGCATGGTTGTTGTTGTGATAATTAGAAGGCACTTATCTGATTGCAGCTCTTGTGCATCTTTCTCAACAAAAGATGTTTAGAATGTTTTGGTAAACACATATTAAAATTATCAGGCCAAAACTGTTATGGGGATATTGTCAAGGGACATTCTCCCTCAACTTGTGCACTCTTTTGACTGATGAAAGAAGGGCCCACCTTAACTCCCTTCCCCACCCCTGGAGGGATAGGTTGGCCTATCTATCTATCTATACCTCTTGGGGGCCAACAGAGACAGATGAAGCAGAAAGCTTCCGTCTATGTAACTCCATCTTTCCCCAACTGCATTGGAATATAATGAGATCAGAAACGTTATCATTAAGGCAGACAATGCAATAGCTTGAGTTAAAGTAAATCTTGAAATGGTGTGAGCACTATAAGCTCTCCCTCACGGGAGGGAGTGGAAAGGAGATGGCTTCTCCTTTCTTTTTTGATGGCCACCTGATAAATCATGAGATCAAGATACCCTTCTAACAAACGGCTAACATACACTGGATTGTGCCTGGAGAGTAACCTTTGTGGGTAACCCTAGTGTCTTCTGGTTCAGCCTAGTGCTTAAGGGGAAGGAGAATTGCTTTAACAAGCCTTTTGTACATAGTTGACCTTTTATGATGGATGCCTCCCTGGGCGAATTAGAGAGCATAGAAACTACGCTTCTATCTGTGCATACCAGGGAAACCACCTTCCGCATACCAGGCTGCCACCTACCTTGCTATTACTTAACCTTACGAGCATATGCCCAAATAAAAGCCTATACTGCCAGGCTCGACTATTTCTGGCTGAGAGGCAAATAAGCACTTTCCTATAGGGGAGGTAATTTATTTCATTTCTTGGTCTCCCTAAAGGGCATATCCCAAGTTTCCTTGTGTGGGGCTATAACTTATTTCATTTGTCTGTCTCCCTAAAAGCCTATTCTATCAGGCTTGACTATTTCTGACCAAAAGGTAAAATAAACACTTTCCTATAGTGATGATAACTTCATTCCTCAGTCTCCCCAAAGGGCCAATCCGAAGCTTCCTTGACCAAAGGAGCAGCACATCCTAGGGAAATTTTGAATACCATGCTAATATGAAAATAAAGAGAAAATTAAACTATATGAAAATAATATTAAAATGATTAAAAACTATATGAGAGTATTAATACAAATATTTAAATATATATTAATGGAAAAGTGTGTCATAGTAATAAAGTATTTAATTGTGTTTGTAACTTCGTTCCTTTGTAATTGCTCTGGTTGACATATAAATGACTAACGAATGGTTTATGACTTTTCACTTTATCTGGAATCTTTGGCAAGAACTGTTGGGATGAAATTTTCATTGTTGAATACTGTCACTTTGTTACAGTAGAATTAGACACTGAAATGTTCATTCTTATGCAGTATGCAAATGGTTTGGGAGGAGCATCAAATGCTCATAAGCTACCGCCTTATCTTGGTGTTTTGTCAATATTTGTTTCCTTTCTTGCTCTAGCAGTATCTGTTGGCATAGCAACTTTCCTTGTACCAAGGCAGGTATGAATTAACAGGTTTATCTTCCTATTAGTTGTTATGGAATACCTTTTCATTTAGTTTATGGATTAGAATTTAAAAATCTTGCATATGCTACCATGGACTAAACTAAGGATTGATGTCATCTTGTTTTTCTCATAGGTAATGCCATGGACTGGGATTGTGCTGGCTTATGAGTGGTCTTTCTTTCTTTTTATGATGATTTTTGGAAAGTATCTGGACGTCGTTAATGCATGGGGAAAAGCATCTGCTTCTGGTACATTTGCTGGGGGCTCTTCTGATTCTTCTGAATATGATTCTGGTAAAGGTGTGTATTTGATATTTTATGCATGACAAGGACTTTTGTACTGGATACGTGAAAATGGGCTCTTTCTGTTCCAGTTTTTGAGAACACATAGGGTATTTCATCAATTGATTATTTGGCTGTAAATTTACATTGCTTCTATGATTTAAATGGGGTGCAGGTCATCAACGACACAATTCTAGTTGTGATGCTGCAGCATTTTATTTTGGAGTGGGAATGACAGTATTGGCTATACTCATACCTAGTTTGCCATTCATCTTTGGAGTTACAGCACTGTTTCTGAGGTAAGTGGATATCTTTGATGCCACATTTATTTTTTATTTAAAATGTGATTTTTTTTGGTTGCAAATCTGAGTTTCTGTAAAGTGAAATTACAGAGTGAGTTCAAAATGTCATGGGAAACGCAATAAGGCATTTCTTTTTTGCAAGGAAAACCTCATGGGAAATCCCAAGAGATACTTCCGGATCCGTACATTAGTGGATGGCATCCTTAGTAAACTGGTCTGTGTAGGATATGTGCCTCATCCAAGGAGATTCAAACAGGGCACCTGTTGACATGGAACTAGGTGAATGCCCAGCAACATTGGTGACAACTGTCGAGCTAACCCTTTGGGCTAAAAGAAACAAGGCATTTGTGTAAATATTGTAGAAGATATTACGAATTTGAAATTGGCAGCATGCTTAAGGCTGTGCTTGAATTTCTGTATTCTAAGGTTTGTATATTCTTCTCTTTGGAAAACAGAGTTGCTGCAGGCAGATGTGAATTGCTGTCATTAGTGCTTGTGTATTCTACCTGTTTTCTGTTACGAACAAAGTTTGTTTACGGTCTGATACCAATGTTATGAACATGGTTCGTATACGCAGCTGAATATTCAAAATATCTGAAATATATAAATATCCATGATAGAACAAGTAATAACTATATATAGAAATGTTGAATGTACAGAAGATATGATAATGATACAATTGAGGGCCTGCTTATATACCTAGGCAAGTGCCCCTTCATGAATGGTTATGTCCTTAAAGTCATGCCTCTTCTATACTAGTAACTAATTAATTATTATTATGATTGTTATATATATATATAGACACATATGATTGTTATGATTGTTACCAGGCTTCTCTCAAAAAGGAAGGCATAGATTATGATGATATATTTTTTACCTGTCACCCGCTATACCACCATCCGACCTATCATCTCCCTTGCTGCAATGCAATGATGGAGTCTCCATCAGATGGATGTGAAGACTGCCTTTTTGCATGGTTCAATAAAGGAAGAAGTTTATGTGGAGCAACCTCCGAGGTTCGAAGTCCAAAATAGAGACACATATGTATGCAGGTTGAAGAAAGCCTTCTATGGGTTGAAGCAAGCCCCTAGGGCTTGGTATGAGAGGATTGATAGCTACTTGATGAAGCTGGGCTTCACTTGAAGTGATGCTAATCCAAACCTTTATTTTAAAGTTGATAAAGAAAGGCCTCTCATTCTAGTTCTCTATGTGGACGATCTCTTCCTGATAGGCGTTGACCCTCTCATTCATCAATGTAAGAGGGAGCTAGCTTCTGAGGTTGAGATGAAAGACCTAGGATTTTGATGCACTATTTTCTAGGTTTGAAGGTCTAGCAAAGGCCAGACGAGATTTTCCTTTCTCAAGGAAAATATGTCGTGAAGCTACTAGAGAGATTTGGTATGGTGGATTGTAAGTTTGTGTCGACATCGATGGAACTCAACTTTAAGAAGCTGTATGGAAGCGCTGCTGGGCCCGAGCTAGGAAATCCTGTGAAATTTTCAGATATGAAAATTATTACTGCAATGATTGGTTTATTTCTCCTACTTATGAGATAAGTTATTTACAAATGCTTAAGTAAATTATGAAATAAACACATTTGCAGTACTTGACTCTTATCAAAAGCATAAGAACAAAAATAATACAAGTAGCACAATAGAAAAAACCATATGAACACAGTTAGTTTTGGACAATTGTTCCCGGAAAAACCCAATGTGGGAAAACTGGTGCAACAGATGAGGGTTTTGTATTTATCTTCAGTAATGAAAAGTTCGTTTACAAGAGTCCTGATGAGCAAAGTAAAATTAGCATACACCTGGTTGAATTTTTTGGAACCTTCAAAAGTATTTCAGACCCTCGGAGTGACCTCCTACACCCTCTGCGTCAGCCAGCGTGTGAGCTCTATGCAGTCCCTCTTTGGACAACATAACTCTGCGTGGAAGGGTTATTGTTGCCGATCAATACACCCTTCCCTTCATCCTCCTGCTCTTCTGCTTCTTCGTTAACTGAATCTTCCCTCCTCCTGCTTCTGCAAACCCTCCTCTACAGACTCACCCACTGAAATCAAATTCTCTTGCTCCAGAATCGATTTCCTTCGGGTACTGAGAATGTCCCTGGCTTAAATTCCAAATGACCCTCCAATAGTCTTCTCGCTGATGAATTAATGACCAAGATTATATCGTTAATCAATGGCTCAGATTAAAAGATGACTTGATCTTCGTTTTCTAGAAGATTCACATTCTGCTTTATTAATACCCTTTCATTTTTTAGTTTCCCTAAGTTTAGACTTAGCGTCTGCATTAAAAAAATCAATTATTTTAATAAAACCATATCCGAGTGGAATTTCCACAAACGGTTTATGGGTTCTCTGGATAACTGTTTTCCAAGCCTCCACCAAATATGAAACCTGGAACACTTCCCGATGCTATAAAATCAACAAATCCCATCGAGTATTGACATTTCGTAGGGGCCCTAATTTTCTTAGTGAACTCCCGTTCGGATGTATGTTTTGCAGTGAACACTTTGAGTCAACATATGGTTGAGCCTCATCACATTCATTGGATTGGTGCCAAGAATCTATTGAGATATCTTCGAGGCACAATCAACCATGGGCTGAGATACACTGACGGGAGTTTGAGACTCCATGGATATATTGATGCTGATTGGGTTGACAGTGTGGTGGATCGTAAGAGCACATCTAGATGTTGATTCACCTTAGGTTCTGCTTCGATATCTTGGATGAGTAGGAAGCAGAAATCGGTGGCTTTGAGCACCGTTAAGACCGAATACATTGCAGCGAGTATGGCCTGTTGTGAAGCTGTTTGGTTAAGAAAGATATTCAGTGAGCTGTTTGGACATGTGCTAGATACCAACGTTATCCTTTGTGATAACCAAAGTGGGGTTCGTCTTTCTGAGAATCCCGTGTTCCATGAATGATCCAAGCATATTGATATTAGGTCGCAGATATTATCACGAAGACCATGGGGAAGGTCAAATTCTTAACATTCCGTGAGAAGCCTAGAATCGTGGACATACTCTATTGTGAGGGTCCCGCTTGAGTTGGACTATGAGCTCTCGTAGCTCAAGGGGGCTTGGGGATAACTTCTTGGAGCTATAAGCACACACGGGGCTAGGCTTGCCGAAACTTGTTGTGCTTTTGCCCTACCGTTATGATGTTTGAGTTGGTTTACCATCTCTTTTATATATGCCCCGCATGCATCCTACCCATGGAGTTTCAGACTCATGGGAAGTACCTCTCATTTTGCCAATGAGGTGGGAAATGTGGATAGAGACCATAGCAAGACCGATGGACGCATCGAAGATTGCCGTAGTCTCTATGTCTAGGATTGGTTGTGTCCAACACCTTGATCCGAGATCAAGTCTGATGAGGTTCTTACCTCTAAACTGACTTCGTGTCGGTAAACTAACTTCGGGTTAGTATGTGACTCTTTTTGAGTCTATTGAGGTTTTACCCTCTAGGATGACTTCGAGACAGCGAAGTGTGATATCTTTTGTGACTCACTCTCATTTGTTCTCCCTTAGAGCCAGAAAAGCATGTTACAACAGGATGATGCAGGAACGCATGATGATGATGATGATGATGATGATAGTACACGATGGTACTGATCATTGGATGGCATAGGTGGATAGATGGAGTTCTCCCTAGTTGAGAGGGAGTGTTAATTTTGGGCAACTATGTCCAAACTCCATGTTGCACCGCTCATATAATGATGATTATATTTTTGTTGGATTCCTCTTTCGGAAAGGTGCAAGATTGATCTAAAGGTCATCTTGTTTGGATGAGCAGTGTTGGAAATACTGAGAGGGGGGTGAATCGGTATTTCTTTTCAATTGTTAGTTTTACTAGTTAGATCACCTGTATTTGGAACACAAAATGAACAATAAGAATAAATGCTTTTATTAATTTCTTCTTTACAATAAATCAAGTACAATATATGTAGGGCTCCAACCCTAGATGAAGACACCAATCTTCAATCTCCCAGGCTCCAACCTGTATTTGCTAAGCACCGACTTGGACTTCCAAGGCTCCAACCTGTATTTGTCAAGCACCAACTTGGACTTCCAAGGCTCTAGCCTTGTCAATTATGAGGCACCAACCTCAAGGGCTCTGACCCTATATCTGGTACATGCTCCAACCTGGTCTTTTGAGGACTCCTATCCTTTAGGGCTCCAACCCTATCTTCCAATGCCCCAACCTTATCAATTCCGAGGCACCAACCTCAAGGGCTCCAACCCTCTACTTCAAATCGTCAAGATATATTTGGTTATACTTCACTGCTCCCAATGTCTTCTTCAACTAGCCCTGTCAATCTTCACTTAGTCTTCATTGTAGTCTCCACATTATGTCATCAATGACAACCTTTTCTTCTTAGAAGGTGTCACCACTGCTCTTCATCGTACCCAAACACTTTCTCCAAGGTCACCTCATGATGACATCAGTGATGCATCATGATCTTCAGTAATGCTCCAAGGTATCCTCAATTTGCTTCAAAAGGATCTTCAATTTGTACGTCTTTAATTGAAATCTTCACCGTTCAATTCTTCGTAATTCTTCACTATACTTTGTGCTTGTCTCTCTTAGTGATTGACTTATGCTTGTCTCTCTTAGTGATTGACTTATGCTTGGCTTCTGTTTGGAAGGGTGATTTGGCTGTTGGAGAAGTTGGTTTGACCAACTCAAGACTTTGTTGGTTGGGGCATCTTGTTGACTGCTGTAACAAACATTTATCTATCCATTTGCTGGACAAGTAGAATTACAAATTTTGATATATTATTTGGCTTGTCTTCTGTTGATCTATTATTATGTTCTATCAACTTTTTACTTTCATGTTTATGTGATTGCTAAATTGAATTGGGCCTATAAGAAAGATTGAAGTAAAATTGCATTAAGCATAGAACATACCATGGTTATCTAAATTTAGCAAGTAGTGAACATACCATGGGGCGCTGTGAAAGTTTAGGAAGGGTGAAAGAGATATCAAGGGCATGGACAACATTAATATGCATAGCATATGTCTGACAACATTAATACATTAGACATACACTGACATAGACCAAGCTAGGGTTTCGACCAAAAAGGAGATACCTATATATACCTAGGGTTATTTCATATGATGTGTTAGTCAAAACCAACTTTGCAAAAATATTAATAAGATTTATACAACAAACTTGATTAGACCAGGGTTTGATTAGACAAACACACACATTCCAAGGAAATCATTTCTAAGACATTATAAGGGTCTTGCTTACACATTCCACTAAACCCTAATGAGTTAGGATTTCAAACAGGGACATAGCAAACCCAAAATCACTAATGTTCCAAAGGTCCAAGACTTTAGACTTTATCATTCAACCCTAACAGGTTAGGTTTTCCTGATGATACCAAAATCTTAAACATAACATCATCAATAAATTTTCAAATAGAATTTCACAATAACCCTAAGCAAGCTAGGGTTTCACACATAATCATCATACCCTTAGGTTAGGGTTTTTCAGAGAACCTGTATAAGGTTCTATATAATCAATTAAGGATAGGAGTGGTAGATTTATCAAGCGATGAATCACCCAAAATAAGAATCAATGTGATTCACTATAGTTAGACACAACAATATTAGTAATAGATTGTCCAACGAATAAACATTTATTATAAAGAAATCAATGTTTTAAAGCATACCTTTGTTCCTTGACAAACCTTGTCTTGAGAGATCCTCCTTCATACTGCTTGAGAATATAGCAGATCTTTTCCTAATCAAGACAATAGAGGGAGAAAGGTGATTAGTATTATTATAATCAAAACTTAAATAAGTATATGAAACCAAGCCCCAAGGGTTAGCTCAAGTGGTAGTGAGAGCCAATACGTGGTCCTTTCCGTTGTGAGAGGTCACGGGTTCGATCCTTGAGTCTTTGGGGTCAAGCGCCGCTTATTGCGCCGAACGGTTTACCGCGCGTACCATCCAGAAATTTTGGGGAAGTACTCTCGGGTTTCCCGTGAACTTTGTTCGTGAAAAAGTATATGAAACCAAAAACTGAAAAGAAATGAGATACTAATCTTTGGGAGTTGTTGAGGGCTCCCTCCAAAGCTTGAGGGATACCTATAAAATTATAAAAACAATAAAATGTCTTTTTCAAAAATATGTTAAAAATCTATAAATTCTAAAACATCAAAAATATAAAATAAGATATATAAGGCTACAAGCAAAGGACTTAGTAGTGTAAGTCCCTAATATCAGATTCTTCAGGCTTGGCATTCTTTGGGTCTCCTTTTGTTGGAAAGTGTAACTAGGTTCGATCTTCATATTGACTATGTAATTATGTATTTATGTAATGAAGAAGACATATAATAAAATGTATTTTTTTTATGCTTTCTTCATGGGTTTTAGCAAGGTTTTTATTATAGGTCAAAAGACTTCTTCTTGATGTCTTTTAGGGATTTGTCGTCGTGTCATAAATGTACTAATTAAGAGTCATGTATATGAAGAGTCTAGACAAAGAAGTATGCTTCAATACCTTGTCATATAAGCCTTGAAGACACAAGTCCATATGATTCTCAAGACCAACGTTAAACATGTCCTAAGGACAACAAAAAAGTAGTGGACAAAGTCGGCTTCCAAGTCGGTCGGCCTACCCACAGATTGGAAGGTCAGAGTAAAATGAAGGAAGAATGTCACTATATAAGTATGGGTCTGCGGTTCATTTGGACATACAACTTGTTAGGTCCTTATATTACTAGTGTGGTCCCTTATTATTGTTAGTCTAGCCTCCTTATTGTTATTGTTGTACCCCTGTAGTCCCCATATTGTTATTATTGTTCCCCATAAAAGCCCACTATTGTTATTATTGTTCCCTTACATCATTATTGTTAGGTCGGCTTGGATTATACTGTGACCCCATGGACTCCTATATATAGAAAGGAGGTTTTGTCATCTATATCATCCAGGAATTGTTCATTTATGTAATGTAAAGGAGGTTCACTCCTCGAAGAGGCTTATTTCTAAGTCGTTGATCTATCTTTTCTTCTATTTTGTGAGTTGGGTTCATAACATTTGGTATCAGAGCTTTGGATTCTAGGGTTTTGCTGTTCAAATAGGTCATCATGGCATTTTTTCTACAACTTTTTTTCTACGAAGTTTCAGAAGCTACTAAAAAAACCCATTTGAGTCGAGATCCTGATGACCATCGTGTAAAAATTTCAGACCTTGGTTTGCTATATTTTTGGAGATATGATCTGAAGGAGTTATGGTTTTTGCATGCTCAAGAATTTCATCTCAAACAGGTGGCTGAGGGAAAATCGTCATAACTTTCGTTTCAGACATTGGATTGGAATGATGTAAAAAGTGGCCAAAAGTGCACAGACTGTAGTTTTTGTTTTATCGATTGCAGAGTTGAAGGACGAAACAATGACACGTGGCACGCCGTACAAGTTCGCTCTACTAAACCAGTCCATAATTAGGTCATTGTGGGTGATTGGTTGGATCCGAAATCACAAAGATACATCAATATCAATATCGAGCTTCTCAAAAGCAAGAAAAATGTGTGTTTTTTTTAAAAATTGCGTAACTTGTGTTTGAAAAATCAGTTTGAAGTGATTCCAAGGGCATATTGAAGCATAGATAACAATGTTGGGTTCTATAATGCCTCCCAAAAAGAATTCCACACCAATTTAGCCCTCAGAAAGCTCTACTATGACACATGAAGATGAATAAGTGCAACATGATATATCAAAATTACGAGACCAAGTGCAACAAATCTTGCTCTCGCAAAAAGTAACCAAAAATGAAATGGAAGCTAAGATAGATGGTTTGAAGAAATGCATGGAAACTAAGATGGATGGTCTGAAGAATGGCATGGAAGCTAAGATGGATGCTATAGAAGGCAACATGGAAGTTTTGAAGAAAGACATGGAAGGTTTGAAGGAAGGTTTGGCTAAGGTGGATATTATAGAAGGCAACATGGAAGATTTGAAGAAAGACATGGAAGGTTTGAAGGAAGGTTTGACAAAGTTGTTAGAAGAAAAACCTCCTAATGTTGAGAAGGTAGTAGAGGAAACTCATGATGAGAACAAAATAAATGTTAATCGTGATTTCATAGACTCTAATGTTCAATTGAAGACCCACCATATTCCAAAGATCGATATGAGGAAGTTTGATGGCAAGGATCCTGTAACATGGATAATACAGATGGAGCAATTCTTTGATCTCCATAATGTGCAAAACACGCAAAAGGTATGCATTGCAACTTTATGTTTAGAACAAAATACATTTGTATGGTATCGATGGCTTTGCTCTCGTAAACAAATTGTCACTTGGTTAATTTTTACGGAGGAAATTATAGCACATTATGAGGATACAAAAGAAACACATTCTTTAGGCAATTGATAAATCTCAAACAAAAGGTTTCAATGGTGGAGCAGATTGAGGACTTCCAAAAATTGAATATAAGGGTAAAGGATATTCCAGAGGAGCACATGATTGATGTCTTCATAGGGACTTTAAAGGATAACATCCAACATGATGTTCGTCTTTGGGAACCGTATTCATTGGAGAAGGGAATCAAGTTGGCATGCAAAATTGAAAGAAAAATTATGGCGACAAGGAAGCCTACCACTCACAACTATAAAGATGGAAGTGTTGCTACCCCTAGAATTCCACAACCTACAAAGTTGACACCACAACAATTGGAAGAAAAAAGAGCAAAAGGGTTTTGGTATTGTTGTGATAGCAAATACACTAAAGGTCATAAGTGTGCTGAGTGTTAGTGTCACTCTAGTCATACTGTCATCAGTGATCAAAATTGCTCTTTTGCATTTGCATATTAGGAGTCCCATAATAATCAATTTCGCCATTCCGTTAGGTCATGGATTCATTGATGGTAGTAATGTGTTACCAGTTTTCCCTCATGAGGTACTTGCTGATTTTCCTTCCTATGATCTTCAGTTATTTGTCACTTTCATTCTCAAAATCATATTAGTAGGTCATAGGATGGGTCTCATTAGTCTCTAAGGTCTCGCCATGGTCAAATTAATGAGTCAAGTGTTAAATAAAGATTAGCGAAGTCATGAGGAAGTCAATAAATACAAAGTCATAGCACCAGGAAGATCAAAGATATCATTTGTTTGGTTTGATGCAAGCTTCACCTCAAAACCATGTTTTGAGGTGAAGACATGATACTTTGCCTTTCAGCCACAATTCAAAAGCTGTTATCTCCACAAAGTGATGTCTCTGCCTTCAGAGAAGTTTTCCGCAGTATGTTCAGCGCCAAATCATCTTCAAAGTAGATCCATCAGAAAGAGCTCGGAAAGAGCTTTCCAACGGTATACTACACTCTCAAAACTGGCTTCTGGATTGAATTTTGTGCTTAAGTGAAGTAAAAGCCCTCTATTCCTAAGCCCCACCTATTTCCCATGTTTCCCCTTTAACTTTATGTTCAAATCTCTTTAAAAACCCCTTCCTTCCCTCTTTCGATTATAATATCGCATTGTAAATCATTTAATAAAATATGCGATTTTATTACCCAACCACTTCCCCTCCATGCCTTTGGACTTTATAATAAAAAACTTCATATTACAAAGTCCCTCCCCTTAAACACTTCTCCGACCAATACCCCACAAATTTTATAACAAAGTTATATCATATATATAAACCCCACCACTTTAGCGCAAAATCGCAAGATCGCAAGTTTAGAGATTCAAGTGTCTTGTTGATGTGGAATTTGCGATGTGCGATGTGCGATCATCGCAAAATTCCCATCACAAAATCCTCGTCGCAAAATTCCCATCGCAAAATTCCCGTC
This sequence comes from Pinus albicaulis, assembly GCA_034641835.2. Classification (NCBI taxonomy): domain Eukaryota; kingdom Viridiplantae; phylum Streptophyta; class Pinopsida; order Pinales; family Pinaceae; genus Pinus; species Pinus albicaulis. The sequence continues at coordinate 342,153,654 of CM076583.1, forward strand.
GCAAAATCCCCGTCGCGAAATTCCCATCGCAAATTCCAATATTGCGATTGCGATTTTATCCTCGGGCCCACCATATAGCACTTACTCCCCATTATAATATAAAGGCCCTTTCCCCTTTGTAAGTCCCAAAATCGCATTTTATTACATTTATTAAAGGACTTCCCATGGTTTAATCCGACCGCATCGAAAGTTTTATTTTGTATATATTTTCCCGCTCCCCGATCTCGATTGCGATTAAGATGCTGGTCCCGCCTCCTCTCCCTTCCTTCTTATTCACTATTTCCCTTCACGTAAGGCATTATTTCAGTTTATTCCAGTTTACTGCAACGACATCTTATTAAAAGCCAGTTATTCAAAAGGAATAATGGAAAGCAAAGCGACAGCCAGAGGCCGAGACCCAAATTGTAACAATCACATCTTCAGTTACGTTGTAGAGAAATCTACGTTACAATTTTTTGCCTTCTCATTGGCCAGATGTAATGCAGCTCTTCCTTTACGAAGAGACTGTTGGCTTTTGGCCTTCTATCTTCAGTTGTGATTTCTCCCCTTCCATCGATTTGTATTCCAGCAAAATTCGTCTATTTATTGTAAATTCTAATTATTTGCAAGGGGAAAAAATCTGAGGTCTGAAAACTCAGAAGTAGGGGAATAGTGTGGCAGTGAGTTCTGGGCTCCGTTGTACAGTTTGGCAGGGAATTAAATAAAGTGATGCAGCTCTGATTTATGGGATTCATGTGGTATGAGTTTTAGCATATGTTTCTCCTTTATGTTTCATATGTACATTGTTGTGTTACACCATTCATTCATTAACATCTCCAGTTGAATGTTTTCAAGTAAGAAAGGTATAATCCATTTTATATGCTCTGCCTTGGGGAATCATTCATACTCTGTGTATTTTCTTCTGTTTGAAAATGATTCATTTATTATGCCCTTTTCAGCTTCTCAACAGTGTTTCCATTTCATCTTATTTAGACTTGATTGCTAAACCTCCTGCCTATCTTGCCCTATGAAATATTCTATATCCCGATTTAATTCCTCAATTCATACTGTCCTCTTGTCCCATACATCCCTGAAATTTCAGTAATTCATCAAAACTCTTTTTCCCATTTATATACCTAGCCTAAAATCAGTTCATTACCATTTTATTGAATATCTATTCTATGGAGAGAGCCCTCTCCTGTCCTTGTAGGGCTAGCTACAAGGCTGAGCGTGGTTTAGTTGTTACCCTGATTTGGCCTTTTTCAGCCTGAGGTTCAGATTGGGTGCTAACAATGAGAAGAAATTATTTTACATAGATTGTGAAGAGGAGGAAGAAAAGGAACAAGAAACTTCAAAAGAAGAGGATATACACTAGGAACCAATCCTAGAGGAAGGAGAAATGAATCCGACCATATCTTGTAATGCATTGGCAGGAATTACCACTCCTCAAACTCTTAAGATTGAAGGACATATCAAAAAGAAAAATGTAATAGTGCTAATTGATTCAGGTAGTACCCATAATTTTATTCATTGTAAGGTAGCCAAGGAATTGAATTGCTTTCTATACCCAACACCAGAGTGTCAAGTGATCGCTGCAAATGGAGGAACTATAAGTTGCTCTGGAAAGTGCCATAATATCAAGCTAACCATGGGAGAATATGTATTAAATAGTCCAATGCTCTCCATTCCAATGGGTGGTGCTAATGTTGTACTAGGAGTACAATGGTTACAATCATTGGGGACGGTAGCTTTTAATTTTCAAGAACTTTTCTTGCATTTTTTTCCGAAAGGAAAGGAAGTTGAATTACGGGGTATCGCAGGGAAGCCGGGAAAGATAATAAGCTTTAATGTGACAAAACTTCCGAAGAAAGAACAACAAGGCGTAATTGCACGATTATGCTCACTAGAGGTTCCAACATCAAAATCCTCTGTTTCTCCAGATCTCCAAAAAGTCTTGGACAATCATTCCAAGGTGTTTGAAACTCCCAAAGGACTTTCGCCTATTCGTGATCATGATCATGCTATTCGTTTGATTCCATGGAGTGTTCCTCCAAACATCAGGCCTTAGAGATATCCTTATTTCCAAAAGAGTGAAATTGAACGTATGATTGTAGAAATGCTAGAGGCTGGTATAATTCAACCTAGTCAAAGTTCTTTCTCTGCTCTAGTAGTATTGGTGCACAAGAAGGATGGATCATGGCGCATGTGTTCGGATTATAGAGAGCTCAATTAACTCACTATTAAAGATAAATTTCCCATTCCTGTGATTGATGAATTATTGGATGGAGTACATGGAGCAATTGTTAATTTTGGACAACTGGGTCCAAACTCCATGTTGTGATGCTCAGATGATGATGCTAATATTTTTATTGGATTCCTCTTTCGGAGAGGTGGAAGATCAATCTAAAGATCATCTTGATCAGATGAGAAAAACATGTATTTTGAATTTATTCCACATGTGCAAGGTCGACTTGTTTTATCCCAAATGCATAAGAGATGTGTCACACACCCCCACAGATGCCTATATATTGGAGAGACTTGGAGTTCATTTAATACACACATTTTGGTGGAGGCATTTTCTTCTCTCTTGGATGATGATGGAGCAACGTTCTTGGTTCTGCGTTTAGGGCTTCTTGGTGTAGCATCTTGGTGGAGTATTATTGATGAAACATCTTGGGGTTGTGTGACACATGTGGGAGGCTAACCTTATGAAGACTTCGCTGGGTGAAGCATCTTGCTGACTGTCGTAACACCACCATTCTTTATCTCTGTTTTTGGCTTGTCTTCCATCGATCTATTGGTATGTTTTATCTGCATCTTAGTTTCATTGAGCCCTAGAACTTTAAACTATTTGCTTCTAGCATAGAACATCTTCAAAATTTAACATGGTATCAGAGCTAGGAGAAGGCAAAGCCCATCTAGTTGAGAATCTAGGGTAGCGAGATAAGGACTGTTTTCAGGTAACCAAGCTTCTGTGGATCAGACTATGAATCTGTCTATCTCTGAAGATGTCAATTAAAAGAATGATAGGGAATCGGGGGCATCGACATTGGATATTGTAGTGGATGGCCATGAAGAGGAAGAAAATAAATTGCCAAAGCAATTACATAGAACTATTCTCAGAAGTTACATTAGACCTATGTATAGTCTTGTACTTGAAGGAGGACTCGAAACATAGGACAGTCACCTGAGAACAGTGAATCCCAGACTTGTAGCTCGGTTTATTGAACTATTGTGGCTCGAAGTGCAAGCTTGGTCAGTCTCACATTGGAGCTCGAACTATGGACTATTACCATTTCGCATAGTGTGCGAACAACAAACCCGTAGGAGCTCGGAACCTTTGACATACCCTGTGGACAGTCGATTATAGGCCTCTTTCTTGCTGTAGTCTACAAACCTAATCTGAGAGTTGTGAATAGGGCGCAGTGCTTGGATTTGTGGGTGAACTGTGATTAGTCACATTTCAGACAGTGGATAGAAAATTGGTTGGGTTCTATGGTCGTAACTTCGGACCTACAGTCCTGTAGCTTACCTTTGCTGTGGTCAATGAATAAACTTGAAGACCTCGGATCTGTGGGCAAGTTACACTTGTACAAACCTCGGTTATGCAAGCTTGGAAGAGACTACAAGAAGACTCGATTTCCAGATTCCTGAAGTTGAGCTTCCAGAATCGAGTACTATCAAGCAAAGGTGACTAGTTTGTCATTGTTGACGCTGGTTGGGTTTTTTATTATCCTAGAGATTGTGTTGCTAATGTTATCCTTAGAATTACATTGCTGGAGTTAACTATCCATGGTGTATCGTAAATTCTTCCCCAACAAGAGAGGCTAAATTCTGGATTGCAACAGTCATATAGCAGTGCAGCAGAAGCATCTGTCACGAAGGCATATATCATAATTGTGCCGCAGGAAAGCATAAAAAAGGGGGACTTTTTTTTTTTTTCCCTCAAGTATCACAAAGACATTTGATGTCTGGCAGTTGATACATTCTGATCTATCTGATATGCTGCCCGAAGAAGAAGATCAAGATTCCAAGGACTGATAATGACACCTTTGTAGAGGAGCTGGCATTAAGAGGGAGACCACAACTGTGTATGCTCCTGAGAAAATGACGTTGCTAGAGAAGTCCCTCATGGCTCATTGGTACTCTCGAGGATGCCAAGAGACATATGGCTCCAAAGGGGGACATTCTGGGAAAGTAAGAAGCCATATAGATACCAAGGGTATCTAGCAGCCATGAGTACAATATGAGCCTGGATCATTTGAAGAAGTCGTAAAGCATCAAGTCTGGAAGGATGCTATACAGAAAGAGTATGAGTCCATTATGAAGGATGATGTCTGGGATATGGTTCTGAGATCGGAGGACAAAGCTGTTGTCACCTCGATATGGCTCTATAAGATCAAGCATGGATCTAATGGGAGTGCTAAAAAGTACAAGGCAAGATGTGTTGCCTGAGACTTCTCTGTAGGAAGGCATTGATTATGATTGCACCTGTGATCTATTATTATGCTTGCTGCTACGCAAGGATGAAATCTTCATCATATGGATGTGAAAATCGCCTTTCTGCATGGTGTGATAAAGGAAGAGGTGTATGTAGAGCAACCTTTGGGTCTCGAAGTCCAGGATCAAGACACCCATGTTTGCAGGTTGAAGAAAGCCCTCTATGGGTTGAAGCTAGTCCCCAGAGCTTGGTATGAGAGGATAGATAGCTACTTGATGAAGCTGGGCTTCACTCGAAGTAATACTGATACGAACTTTTACTTCAAGGTTGATAGGGAAGCGTCTCATTCTGGTTCTCTATGTAGACGATCTCTTCTTGACTGGTGCTAAAGCTCGCTTCCGAGTTCGAGATGAAGGACCTAGGACTGATGCATTACTTCCTAGGCCTGGAGGTCTGGTAGAGACCTGGCAAGATTTTTCCTCTATGAAGGAAAATATATTATGAAGCTACTGGATAGATTTGGAATGATGGAGCTCAACTTTAAAAAGTTGAGTAGAAGCGCTGCTGGGCTCGTGCTAGCAAATCCTATCGAGTATCGCCAACTCGTAGGGGCCCTGATGTTCTCAGGGAACATCTGTCTGGACGTATGCTGTGTAGTGAACACTTTGAGTCAACACATGGTTGATCCTCATAACATTCACTAGGTTGGTGCCAAGAAACTCGTGAGATATCTCTGGGGCAGGATAGACCATGGGCTGAGATACACTGCCAGGAGTTTGAGACTCTGTGTATGTGCTGATGCTGATTGGGCAGGTAGTGTGGTGGATCGCAAGAGCACATTAGGATGCTGCTTCACACTTGGGTCTGCTTCGAGCAGGAAGCAGAAGTCGGTAGCTTTGAGCGCCGTTGAGGCCAAATACATTGCAGCATGTATGGCCTGTTGTGAAGCCACTTGGTTGCGAAGGCTCTTCAGTGAGTTGTTCGAGCATGTGCTAGATGCCACCGTTATCCTTTGTGATAACCAGAGGGGGATTCATTTGTCAGAGAATCCTGTGTTCCACGATCGATCCAAGCATGTTGATGTCTGGTACCATTTTATTTGGGATATGGTACAGTGAGGCGCCGTAAGGCTCGATCATATAGGGACTGATGAGCAGGTTGCAGATATTCTCACAAAGCCCTTAGGGAAGGTCCAGTTCCTAACCTTCCGTGAGAATCTTGGAATCGTGGAATGACCGTATTTGGAGGGTCCTGTTGGACGATGAACTTTGGGAGCTCCAGGGGGCTTTGGGGATAGCTTCTTGGAGCTATAAGCAACCACAGGGCTAGGCTTGCCGAATCTTGTTGGTGTGCTTCCACCCCACCATGATGATATTGAGTTGGTTTACCTCTCTCTAATCTGTGCCCCGTATGCATCCTACCCATGGAGTTTCAGACTCATGGGAAGTACCTCTCATTTGGCCAATGAGGTGGAAAATGTGAATAGAGACCATAGCAAGACTGACGGACGCATCGAAGATTGTCATACTCTTTATGTTTAGCATGGCATGTGTCGAACCACTTGATCTGGGATCAAGTCAAGTGAGGTTTCAGACCTCCAACTGACTTTGAGTCATTTAAACCAACTTCGGGTTGGTATGTGACTCCTCTGAGTCCTATAGAGGTTTCGGACCTTTGAGTTGACTTCATGTTAGCCAGGAGTGATGTTTTTGTGACTCACATTTTGTTTTGAAATAAAGAAGCCAACGAAACAAGTTACGACGAGATGATGCACGATGTTTGGATGACACAGGTGGATGAGTTCTCCCTAGTTGAGAGGGAGTGTTAATTTTGGACAGCGAGGTCCAAACTCCATGTTGTGATGCTCAGATGACGATGCCAATATTTTTATTGGATTCCTCTTTCGGAGAGGTGCAAGATTGATCTAAAGATCATCTTGATCGGATGAGCATAACATGTATTTTGAATTTATTCCACGTGCAAGGTAAGCTTGTTTTTTCCCACATGCATAAGAGATGTGTCACACACCCCCACAGATGCCTATATATTGGAGAGACTTGGAGTTCATTTAACACACATTTTGGTGGAGGCATTTTCTTCTCTCTTGGATGATGATGGAGCAATGTTCTTGGTTCTGCTTTTAGGGCTTCTTGGTGCGACATCTTGGTGGAATATTATTGATGAAACATCTTGGGGTTGTGTGACAGATGTGGGAGGCTGACCTTATGAAGGCTTTGATGGTTGAAGCACCCTGTTGACTGTCACAACGCCACCATTCTCTATCTCTGTTTTTGTCTTGTCTTCCATTGATCTATTGGTATGTTCTATCTGCATCTTACTTTCATTGAGCCCTAGAAGTTTAAAGTATTTGCATCTAGCATAGAACATCTTCATAATTTAACAACAATTTATTTCAGCAAGTTGGATCTCCATTCAGGGTATCATCAATTTAGAATGAAGATTGAAGACATTTTGAAAACAATATTTAGAACTCATGAGGGTCATTATGAATTTTTGGTCATGCCTTTTGGCCTTACCAGTGCACCTCCTACATTTCAAGGGTTGATTAATTCCATTTTCAAACCCTTAGAAAATTTGTGTTAGTATTTTTTAATGATATACTAATCTACAACAGGTTTTGGAAGGATCATGTTCAACATGTTGATAGAGTGCTCAAGCTATTGTAGGAGAAACAATTATATGCAAAGACCTCCAAATGTTTCTTTGGGGTACAAGAGGTGGAATATTCGGGTCATGTTGTATCTCAGGAGGTTGTTAAGGTAGACCCTAACAAAATTAAAACCATTAATGAATGGAAAGTCCCCACAACCATAAAGAAGTTGTGAGGATTTCTCGACATAACAACGTATTATCGCAAGTTTGGTAAGAATTATGGGAGAATATCAACACCTCTAACAACATTATTGAAGAAAGATGCATTTTCATAGACTCTTGAAGCAACTAAGGCCTTTGAACATCTTCAAGTGGCAATGTGCCAAGCACTGGTCTTAGCTACACCAGACTTGACAAAAACCTTTATTGTGGAATGTGATGCTTCAAGAAATGGAATTGGTGTTGTTTTAATGCAAGAAGGAAGACCCATTGCTTTTGAAAGTTGTCTAATCAAAGGAAAATATTTACAGAAAGCTATTTATGAGAAGGAAATGTTGGCAATACTACATGCACTAAAGAAATGGCGACCTTACCTAATGGGAAGACATCAAGGTAAAAACTGATCATGATAGTCTTAAATACTTTTTGGAACAAAGACTATCTTTAGAAGAGCAACAAAAATGGGTCACAAAGATGTTGGGTTATGAATTTGAAATCATTTACAAAAAAGGGAAGAAAAATGTTGTTGCAGATGCACTCTTAAGAAAGGATGAGGACATGGAAGCATTGCTTTGTGCCATTTCTATTATCCAACCATATTGGATAACCGAAGCAACGGAGGAATGGAGGAATGATGAAGAAGTGTGGACACTTATTCAAAAGTTGCAGCAAGATCCCAGTACGTCTGATACGTTAGGTTGGAAAATTGATTCCTTTTGGTACAAATATCACTTATATCTTTGTAAGAATTCTCGATTAAAACAAAATATTATTTTGGAATTGCACACCTCCCCCTTAGGAGGACACTCAGGAACTTTAGAAATTACCACAGGGTAAGAAATAATTTTTTTGGGATGGCCTTAAATCTGATATTCAAAAGCTTATGTCAAAATGTTTTGGTTTGCCAACAAAATAAATTTGAGACAATTAAGACCCCGGGTCTGCTACAACCTTTATCCATTGTAAGTCAACATTGGGAAGAGGTTTCGATGGATTTTATCACAAGTTTACCTAAGTCCGAAGGAAAGAGTGTCATCATGGTGGTAGTTGATACACTTACCAAGTATGCACACTTTTGTGCATTATCTCATCCATTTAAAACGAGTACAATTGCTACTGCATTTATGGAAACAACTCAAAAGCTACATGGAAACCCAAAAATTATTGTAAGTGACAGAGATGCCATTTTCACTAGAAATTTTTGGACGAAATTATTTTCTTGTTTGGGTACTCAATTAGCTCATAGCTCATCTTAACATCCTTAATCCATTGGGCAAGCTGAGATAGTGAACAAATGTTTGGAAGGATATCTTCGTTGCTTTGTATTTGATAAACAAAGACAATGGGTCAAGTGGTTACCTTTGGCTGAATGGTGGTATAACACTTCCTTCTGCACTGCAATAAAAATGACCCCATTTATGGCACTCTATGGATATCATTCACCGTCCATCACATCATCTTTAAGAGAAAATTCTAAAGTTAAAGTAGTGGAAGATCACATCGAGCATCAACAACAAGCTCTCAAACTCTTAACGGATAACCTAAATTTGGCACAAAATCGAATGAAATAATAGGCAGATCAACATCACAGCGAGAGAGGTTTTGATGTTGGCGACTGGGTATTTTTACAGCTATGACCATGCAAACAAATGTCCCTCAAGCAAGCTAAGAAGGATAATAAATTATCGCCAAAGTACTATGGTCCTTACAAGGTGTTGCAAAAGATTGGTACTATGGCATAAAAGTTGGAGCGTCTTGCATCTTCTCGAGTGCACCCAGTTTTCCATGTTTCATGCTTAAAAGAAGGTTATAGGTGACAAACTTCCAGTCCAAACAAAATTGCCAAAACTTGATGAGGAAGGAAAAATCATATTGGAACTTGAAGGAGTCATGGAAACAAGAACTCGACAGCTACGAAATCGATCAATTTCAAAGTATCTCATCAAGTGGAAGAACTTACCCACTGAAGATTCCACATGGGAGGATGATAATTTTAGACAGAAGCATCCAGAACTACTCAACCGTTGAGGACAACACTTTTTTGAAGGAGAGGGGCATGTTAGGTCCCTATATTATTAGTGTAGTCCCTTATTATCTATGTTGCAGGAAACGTGGGTTACACCTCTGTTTCAACAAAAAAAAAAAAACGGAAATGTGTTTCTGGATATCGTATAGTCTGGAAACGCGTTTCCAGCCGTACTGGTACGTTTCTTGTATAGGAAACGTTGCCAGTACGACCGCATTTCCTTCGACTTAACTTGACTCAACTTGTGTTTATTTTTTATTTTTTATTAATTTTCGGTTTGTGTGCGTTTTAATAATTTTTTAATTGTTTAAAGTGTCTTTTGGATGCTTCTAGATGGCTATCTCAACTTATAAAAAGACTCTCGCCTCATTCTCTCATTACACAAATTGAGCAAGTCATTTCACTTGGAGAAGGGCGATTTTAGCAAGGAGAAAAGAGGAAGAGAGTAGTGCTTCGGCTAGGGCTTTTTCACTGGTGAGCAAAGGATATTTTAGTAGCAAGAGAAAGAGATTTCAAAAGCAGATTTGGAGTGTGAAGTTTCCAGCTACACATTCTTGGTTTTTGGCTCAACTACAACCATATTTTTGTTTTTTTTTCCCTGGCATTTTGGGGTAGCTTCAGACACACAAAATTAATTTGGATAAGAAGGATTCAATTTCTTGGTTTTTTTCCCATTGTTTCTGCTAATTTCGAGGGTTTATGGTACCAAAATTATAAAAAAACACACATATATATATATATATATATATATATATATATTTGTTTTTAATTTAATTTTTTTTTTTTGCAGCAATGTCTTCCATCCAAGGTTCAAGTTCAAGCCCCAAGGCCAATCCAAGGGATGAATATTATCCTCTTTGGAGGCATGTTGAGAAGCTTCAAAGATGTGGAGGTGGTAGCTCATAGGAATGGCGATGTAATCTTTGCAGTATTTCTTACAAGGGCTCTTACCCAAGAGTGAAGGCACATCTTTTGCATGGAGGAGGACAGGGGATTGCAGGTTGCACACAAACATCAGACCGTGTGGTGAGGAGGGAATATCAAAGAGAGCAAGATCAAGCGGATGGAATTAAAAGAAGGCATGATGATGTCAGTCAAGCTAGTACTAAAGCTCCAAAAAACAGTGAGCCAAGGATTGTAGCTGAAGTAAGGAAGAGGAGAGCCACTCAACAACCAGAACAACCACCATCCAGAGGAGCATCCGATACAGTTCAAGATAGCAGAATTGCTAAATTGGTGAATGTGCAAGCAAGAGAAGAAGTTGATTCTTAAGTGGCTAGCCGCTAGGTGCATCTATGCATGTGGTATCCCATTCAATGTTGTTCGCTCTCCTTATTGACAAGATATGACAAGGGAAGTTAACAAAGCTCCTCAAGGGCACAAAGTGCCCAACTATGAGAAAGTTAGAACTCAGCTTCTCAAAAATGAGAAGGATCTTCTGGAGGATGTCTTATCACCATTTCGTTCTTCTTGGAGTAGCTCTGGGGTTACCATAGTCTCAGATGGATGGACATATATAAGGCAACGACCATTGATAAATATCATTGCCACTTCACCAAAAGGAGAAATGTTTTTAAAGGCGGAACACTACTCGGGAGAGGTAAAAGATGCATAATTCATTGCTAATATTATTATAAAATCTATTGAACAAGTAGGTCCTAACAGGGTGGTGCAAGTTATCACGGATAATGCACCAGTATGCAAAGCTGCAGGTTTAAGTATTGAGGGGAGGTATGACCACATATTTTGGACACTTTGCATTGTCCATAATCTGAATCCGATCTTAGAGGAGTTCGACAATAAAGTCCCATGGATAAAGAAACTCACAGGGGAAGCAAGGGAGATTGCTAAATTCATCACCAACAACCACCAGTCTCAAGAAATATTTCGAGAGTACTCCAAATTGGAGTTGTTAAAAGTTGCTGAGACAAGATATGCATCAAACTTCATAATGTTGCGCCACCTTGTTGAGGTTAAGCAAGCATTAGTGTCTATGGTGGTGAGTCAACTTTGGGCTGTGTGGAGACAGACAGATTCAGAGCGGAGATATACAATGTGTAGATTGTGCCTTGATGAGGATTGGTGGAGCAAGATAGATTTCTTGCTAATGTTCACAATCCCTACATTTGAGCTTCTTCGGAATGCTGACACTAACCAACCTTTCTTAGGAGGTATATGATGGCATGGATTCCATGCTTGAGAAAACTATGGAAATCATTTCACAAGAGTCTCCACAGCTTTTGTTTGTAGATGATCATTTTGTTGAATTAATGAAGAAAATAATTGTTGATAGGTGGAACAATTTCAACACTCCATTGCACACTTTAGCACATGCCTTGAACCCTAAATTTTATGATGAGGAGTTTATTGCTCAAAGCAATGGGAAGAGGAAGGCACCCGATAAGGATACAGAGGCGGCTAATGGGGTGAAAAAAACCCTTATGAGAATTTTTCTAGCTCATCTACACAGGGAGGTGAAAGAAGAATTTGTCAGTTTCGCTGCAGGAATAGATGATTATTCAGATATATCATCTTTGGAGGAGAGAAGCACCATGAATCCAGTTAGGTGGTGGATTTGTCATGGAGCAAATGGTGCATAGTTTCAAAACCTTGCCATTCGCGCCCTTTCACAAGTGGCAAGCTCCTCATCAACAGAAAGGAATTGGAGCACCTATGGTTTTATTCATTCTGTGAAGCACAACAAGTTGGGCTTCACTGAAGGCAGAGGATCTTGTTTATGTGCAGTCCAACCTTCGCGTTGCATCTCGCAGGGGTCCAAAATATGGCAATGGTCCTTCTAAAGAATGGGATGTGGATCCAAAAAATCCTGATTTGGATCTCTCTCTTGCTACCATGAATATTGAGGACCAGGATCATAGAAGTGGAACTAGCCAAATGTCTTCTTCAACTACACCATCCACTGCTGAGCATGCTTCTGTTGCTATTTTTGATGAGGATTTTGATAATGAGTATTAGTCTTTTGACTTTATAGTACTTGCAGTCTCATAGTCTTTATTGTGCTTGTAGCCTCATATGTATAATAAACGCTGATTTTGAGATTTTGATATATAATAAACATTGGTTTTGGATATTCCTATATTGCTGTTTTCATTGTGTCAGTTATCATTCATGACTAAATGTGTTGTAATAGTTTATGCTTTGAATGTAATAAATTATAATTTATCATGTATGTTTTACGATTTCACATAAATGTCCTAAATTCTAATATATATATATATATATATATATATATATATATATATATATATATCGTGTTTCCCTGTATCCAAAATTTGGGGAGATCGCGTTTCGTATTATACCCCGTTTCAGAGACTCATTTCCATTTCTCTGTTTCGTGCAACTTAACTTATTATTGTTAGTGTAGCTCCCTTATTGTTACTGTTGTGCCCCATAAAAGCCCACTATTGTTATTGTTGTGCTCTTACATTATTATTGTTAGGTCGGCTAGGATTATATTGTGACCCCATGGACTCCTATATATATAGAAAGGAGGTTTTGTCATTTGTACACTGTATCATCCAAGAATTGTTCATTTATGAAATGTAAAGGAGGTTGCTCCTCAAAGAGGCTTATTTCTAAGTTGTTGATCTATCTTTTCTTCTATTTTGTGAGTTGGGTTCATAACATTTCGGACAAGTCTGCAACTTAAAAGTTTCAGATCACAGATATAAAAGTAGGAGTAAAGCAAAGACACTTATTGAGTAATGCAAGGATAGGTCACTATGATTTTGTGGTAAAACTCCGTGATACGATTCCTGTGAATACAAAAAGGTTCGAGAACAATTCTCAGGACTGGTGACACTTGGTGTAAGTATAGAACAACGCTGGTGTTGCTCGGTGCAAGTGCTAATAGACGCTGTAACAAGAGTATTATAGAATGTGAAAAGGAATACTATTGAAGGAGTAAATAACTGAGTTATCTGTTGCTATATAAAGACCGAGTTTCTCTATGTAAGCAAGTGCAGATCAATGCAGACAGGAAGGTCGAACGATAAGACTGTGTCATCAAAGCGCTGAAGTACATCTAGAAGACTGAGACTAGAAGAAGATACTACAAGGTGCCGAAGAATCCCTAGGAGGACTAAAGGAATTCACTAAGAACCGAGTTTCTTAGTATTGGTGCAGAGCATTGCTGAAGGGAGGATCAATGAAAGGAAGTCAAGAAGAAAGCAATGATAAGGTCTTGGAAGCATACATAGGTCAAGGGTTTGAGTCATGGTCATGGTACTTAAAAATTGAAAGTCTATAAGAAGAATTCCTTGTGGGTTTTCCTCTCCAAGAGGGAGAGGTTTTGGCCCTGGCTTGAATAGCCTATATTTATTTCTTGTGTGTTTTGGTAATTGACTTGATGAAAGACATAATAAGCTAAGAAGATAATACTTAAGTAAGAAAAGTAAGCTCACAAGTAATTATCAAGAAGAGAATTTGAATAAATCACTGCCCTACCAAATTCTCAACATGGTATCAGAGGTAAGGTGCTAAAGACAAGGACTACTTGACTAAGAGACACTCAAGGAAGCAAGAATCAACGTCAAGGTCAAAGTTTGTGTTGAAAAGTCAAATCAGGCTGCAAGGAAGATTCTCAAGTCATCTAAAAAAGACCTTCAATGTCATTCAAGAGATTCACTATCAAGTAGATGATCATTGCCATCAAAGACTTATATTGAAGACATCGTTAGAAGTGACATCATCTTGTCCTTTATCATCAAAGATCCAAGGTCACCTACATTGGAGAATTCATTCTAAGAGGAAGTTCCTAACTTGATTTTCATCATCTTCAAGGAAGTTGTTGGAAAGAGAAAGTCACCCTTCTCATGTAAGTATCTATGACCTTATCTAAATCTGTCAAAATGACTTATTGTATAGAGAGCAACAAATTGGTTGGGTCATCAAACTTTAGTGCATGGAAGAAGAGGACAAATTTGAATCTAATTGAAAATGAAGTTATGGGCTACATTGAAGGATCTACAATTCTACCTTCAAAAGGAGACATTCTAGCATATATCAAATACATCTAGTGAGACATAAGAGTTCGAAGGATTCTTATAGAATCCATACAGGGCTCTCTCATTCCCTATGTATCAAATCTAGAATCCTCAAAAGAAATATATGATAAATTGGTGGAGCTGTTCTTGAAAGGTTCTGCAGGGGAAATAATATCCTCGAGACAAAAATTATACAAATTAAGAATGTCAAGAAAGGAAGGAATAATTCCATATTCGATGGAAATTTTTGCAATACGAGATCAATTGTAGAAATTGGGAGAAGTAATGTGTGATGGATAAATTCTCACTATAGTATAAAATGCTCTACCTAAAGAATGGGGAAGGTTCACTTCTAGCATCAATGGGAAAGAAGAAGCAATACCATTCCAGGATCTATAAAAGATAAAGTGAAGGGAATCAAGCCTTTGCAGCCATGTCCAGGAAGAAAGGAAGATTCGGTAAAATGTACAAAGCCTAATGCTTTGGATGTAATAATTTTAGGCATTATAAACAAGATTGTCCTAAATCTGGAAAGGACAAGAGGAAAAAGGAAGAAATCCATGTCATAGATGAAACGGATGAACCCGATGCAAAGAAATCTAAGAAAGAAGAAAGTGAAAGATCTTTATTATTATTGAGAGCATCTTTCTCCTTAAGAGATTTTTGTTGGTTGTAAAATAGTATGATAGGAAGCAATGTATATTAATAACATCATGATAGAAGCAGGGAAGGAGGACTTGAAGAAGTAGCTCCTGGAAACCTCGCTGATAACATTATTGATCGAAGGTAGTCATCAAAATCAAGGGTCATCATTCAATAATCAATATAGAAACGAGTTCTGACATTTTCTAATAGGGTTCTCTATGGAATCATTGGTTAGAAAGAAAGCAAAAGTTTTCATCGAGAATTCTATGTTACAGAATGCTGGGATTAGGATAGGATGACATATTGATGAAGCAGGTCAAGGGAATGAAGTTTTTCATTCTTGTAAAATTGTTGCAGGATGACTCAAAAGGAATAGGATGAGGTACATATGTCTATATGCTGGCATTGGATGCTGTGAAGTCCTGTCATATGGTTGCAGGTGATGAACTTCTATCTTTAGAAAGTATGATCTATGGAAGAAGGATCTCTTTTGGTACACAGGTTGCCACAAATAGATGAAATTAAATGTCCTCATATGAAATATGAGGTGGTTGTATACAAACAAGGAACTAGATACTGGAAGTTCCTGGGAATGAAGCTGTGTGGAGAAAAAATGGAAGCGATCATGAAGTGCAACCATGTAAAGAGGCGGTTATCATCTAGAAGCCAAGAAGATGTAACTAGGAGATCTCCTGGGAAGATATGTGGACTCTGATAGAAGTATGGTAAAGAAGAAGACCCTTTACAATACATATCTTTAGGAGATGTGTCAATCTAAATAAAGGATGCCGATGCCTACAGGAAGATGTCATGGTGAAAGATCATCACTAAGTTAACTTTTGATTTAAAAGTTTTTATGTATATGTTTATTTGGATAAGTTTATGCAGGACTGCCAATTATGTGGAAGGATGTAAGATCCTTGGGAGATGGTTCGAAGGAAAGCATCATGGCATAAAGGTGGACCAGATGAGAAAGGACCAATGAATCACTTTCAGGTGGAAGGCATGACTCATAGATGAAAGTGATGGATGATTTGTTCCATATGAAGCCAAAAGTTGAAGATTTCTCAATATCAAAATCCATGACTTCGAGGCGAGGAATTCTTGATGAGCAACTAGGTGTCTCACCATATTTGCTACAGGTCCATGGCTAACAGCGAGCCTGGTGGTAAGTTTCTTACTTGGAAGAAACTTGAAGTATGTCCTTCCTAAGCTAACAGGGAGTGATGTATATGATTCTCTAATTCATGTGTCATGCACTAGACAAGGCCTAACAACTGTAAGTCTTAGTGAAGGCCACGAGGAGAGAATGGATAGACACATCATTCTGGTCTTCACCTGGAAGACAAAATGGAGGATTGGGTAATCATCTGGCATCCGATACTCTTCGAGAATGAAATAGGGAATTCAAGATGAGAGTAGTTGGGGACCAATATTCTTTGAGGGCTGGCTACCCAAGAGAAGAATAGTCCAAGAAGGTCATATTCTGGGAATACCTGGGTGGAGTATGTACCTTGGAGAGACAATGAATATAGTGTCTACAAGTCATGTGTCTCGCCAACATTGTAGCCCATTGTCTCGTTGAGGGATGGGGCTGTTAGTCAAATTCTTGCACTAGGACAATGCTGGTTGATATGATGCTATATAGATGCGATTACCAATCTGATTCTTCTTATGAGATTCTTCAGATTGAAAGTGACCATGTGCCTATATGAATACCTGCCTAGTTAAGAGGGAGTGTTGGAAAGTGTAACTTGGTTCAGTCTTCATATTGACTATGTAATTATGTATTTATGTAATGAAGAAGACAAAGATAATAAAATGTATTTTTTGTTATTCTTGCGTCATGGGTTTCATGAGCAAGGTTTTTATTATAGGTCAAAAGACTTCTTCTTGATGTCTTTTAGGGATTTGTCATCGTGTCATAAATGTACTAATTAAGAGTCATGTATATGAAGAGTCTAGACAAAGAAGTATGCTTCAATACCTTGTTATATAAGCCTTGAAGACACAACTCCATATGATTCTCAAGACAAATAAATAGTGGACAAAGTCGGGCTTATAAGTGGGCCTACACACATATTGCAAGGTTGGACTAAAGTGAATGAAGAATGTCACTATATAAGTATGGGCATGTGGTTCATTCGGCATACAACTTAGGACAAGTCTGCAACTTAAAAGGTGCGGATCACAGATATAAAAGTACTGGGAGTAAAGCTAAGACACTAACTGAGTAATGCGAGGACAAGTCACCATGATTATGTGGTAAAACTTTGTGATATGATTCCTGTGAATACATAAAGGTCCGAGAACAGTTCTTTGGACTGGTGACACTTGGTGTAAGTATAGAACAGGGCTGGTGCTGCTCGGTGCAAGTGCTAATAGAAGTTGTAACATGAATATTATAGAATGCGAAAAGGAAGACTATTGAAGGAGTAAATAACTGAGTTATGTGTTGCTATATAGAGACAGAGTTTCTCTAAGTAAGCAAGTGCAGATCAATGCAGAATGGAGGGTCGAAAGATAAGACTATTTCATCAAAGTGCTGAAGTACATCTAGAAGACCGAGACTAGAAGAAGATACTACAAAGTGCTGAAGAATCTCTAGGAGGACTAAAGGAATTCACTAAGAACCGAGTTTCTTAGTATTGGTGCAGAGCAGTGCTGAAGGGAGGATCAACGAAAGGAAGTCAAGAAGAAAGCAGTGACAAGGTCTTGGAAGCATACCTAGGTCAAGGGTTTGAGTCATGGTCATGGTACTTGTCAGTTGAAAGTCTATAAGAAGAATTCCTTGCGGGTTTTGCTCTCCAAGAGGGAGAGGTTTTGGCCCTGGCTGGAATAGTCTATATTTATGTCTCGTGTGTTTTGGTAATTGACTTGATGAAAGACATACTAAGCTAAGAAGAGAATACTTAAGTAAGAAAAGTAAGCTCACAAGTAATTATCAAGAAGAGAATTTGAATTAATCACTGCCCTACCAAATTCTCAACACCTTCTTCAACTATGTTGGCTTGATCTCTCTCTCTTCTTGTTTCTCGGATTTGTGAAAATTTCTGAATGATACTTATGCAGAAATCTACTGTTAGATCTGGTTATGCTCCTCCTACTTAATTAAGTTATTAAGCTGAAAATTTCAGATTGATATCGAAGCAAAACACATAACAAACTTTCACCAATTCAGATATAGAAAAAGTATATTCAGACATAGACAAAGTGACACAATGATTTTCAGGACAATAGTCCTCGGAAAAACCCAATGCGGAAAAACCGATCTTCTGGCTGCTGGAGGGTTTTATTATTAAGAGTATTTCTAAATACAACAAATTTGGGTTCCAGATCTGGAAAACCCGACAGAGAAAATATAGATCTGTAACTCACCGCCTATTCTGAAGCAAAAATATTGATTGATCCACACCCTCAAAGGAGGTTTATAGGACTTAGCCCAATCTAGGCCCTAAAAACCCCACGCTGCCCTTGAAGCCCTCGTGTCAGCCAAAGTAGCCTCTATGTCCCTCAACGCTGGTCTGGAAAGGGCTGCGTAGCCCCAGACTGGTTGATGCAGTCCCTACGCTGCCCCTGAGTGTCTTTGCGTAACCTCTGAGGGTTTCCAGCTGCCTAACGTTGCCCTAGGAGTGACTGCGCAAGACCTGCGTAGCTGAAGCTACCTTTGCGTTGCGCAGCTGCTGCGCTCTTTGCTACTGATGCTCCTGCTTCTCTGCGCTGCCTTTCTGAAGCTGCTCTTTGTCTCTTACTGATTCTAGACACTGGGATCATACCATCCCCCTTGACTAAACTCCTCTCTTTGCAGCTGAAACACTTCTGAGAATTCTTAGCAAACCACGCCCTAGAATCTTAGCTTAGCTTCATTGCTCTGCCTCTGTGTGTCTTTACAAATGACACCAAGCCTTTCCTTTATACTTTTCTCGTTGGGATACTAATGACCATGATCAGATCTTGAATCAATGTCCAAGATTAAAAGAAAGCTTGATCCGTGTGACTTAAGACAATTTCATCACATGTTTAATTTAATTAACTTTAATTGTTTAATTTTCCTAAGTTTAGACTTAGGAAATACATCAAAATAATTAATTAATTAAATATCTCCCAAACGAGATGAAATTTCCCAAATCCCTTTTTGGGTCTTGTAGATCATATGTACTCTAGTCCCTCCACAAATTTTGGGAGCTAGAGTACATCCAATGCTACCCCAACTACACAAAATCTCAACACTCCCTCTTAGCACGAAGTGTGCTCTAGCAATCCATCCCACCATGTATCACAAGATTTTGGGCACTGGTTTTTATGCTGTTGATGCTTGGCCTGCTGCCACTCAACTTTGCACTGTTGCTACCATTTTGTACTGTTGCCCATGACGCTGTCACCGCCACTGCCACATCTGTACTGCAACTCCTCTCAATCTGCTGCATCCACTGCTAATTGCTGCACTGCAACTTCAGTTGTTGAGAAAAACAATTGAATCTTCTGCCCAATATTTGACAGAAAAGTTAGTTGGGCTGCAACCTCATCACTGAGCTCCATCGGCTGCTGATCTGAGCTGTCATCTGAAGGATGATGCACAACTACAACAAGGCACTGCGTAAGCAGACTCCCTCTGCACTGTTGAAGTCACATCAGCCCCTTGTGCCAAAGTCTCTCTCGCTGCTGTTGCACTGCGATGTTCGCTTGAAGCCCCCTACACTGCTGCAACTCTGCTCTGCGCTGCTGAAGTCACCTCCGCCCCTACGTTGGTGCTCTCCCGCTCCTTCAGCCTCTCGCATCTACCGCCATCTTCCGAGCTTCTAACCAAGGCTCCACTTGTCCCGCTACTGTCTTAAGGCTCCCGTAGCTCGGATGTGATCCAAGAGATGAGCTGTTCAAGGATCCCGCCCTCATTCCGCCCTCATTCTGTAGCTGCTCTACAGATCCATTTCCCACCACTTTCGTGGTTCATGAGTGCTCATGGCTGCATCATCTTCTGACCCATCATCCTCCACAACAGCCTTGGAAGAAGAAGCTTTCTTGTCCTTTTTCTTCCGAGGACAATTGTTGGCGAAATGTCCTAGTTTGCCACACTGGAAGCACTTGATTTTTGATAGACCCTTCTTCTTCTTTCCTTGCTGCCTCTTTGATGCCAAGGATGCATCTTCTTCATCTTCCTTCTTCACCTTACTTGATCCCGTGCTGTACTAGTTCTTGGTGATTCTCCGGAGTTATTCTTGACGCATGATTGCCCATAAGTTGTCCCAGTCTGGGAGGTCCCCTCTGCCCAAGATACTTTGGACAAAGGTTTCCCATTCATTTGTGACCGCATTGAGAGCAACCCTGACCATCACATCATCCTCCACCTTTGCACTTGTGGCAGTCAACTGGTCTCTGATCGACTGTAATCTGAAGAGAAAGTGTACCATGTCTTCCCCCTTGGTTGTCATGAATGACTGCTTTTGAGTCTCCAGAAGCACCTTCCTTTGGACGAATTTTTCCTCATATAGGGATGTTAAGGCCTTGCACATCTCATTAGCTGTTTTCTTCTCAGCTATATGTGGGACAATATGGTCCTTAATTCCATCCATTATCAACCGCTTGGCATGTCCAGCAGCTTCATTGTGCTTCCTTAGGAGATCTGCATCGGTCGGCATGGCCAGAACTTGTTCTGCATGGTCTCTTAGATGATATGCCTCTATGACTATCAAGATTCTAGCCTTCCAAACTGAAAAGTTGGATAGTCCATCCAATCTGTCCTGATCACGCAATCCATGAGGTGCCATCTGCTCAGAAATCTGATGGAGCTCCTCTTCTCTATGCTAGAGATCTGGATCTAAGGTCCTTGGCGAAACACGCGCCTTCTGCTTCCTTTGACAACTGATTTCCCTTCTTGGAAATCTGCCAAATCAATAATGATTCAACTCACTTCGATCCTCTGATTGATCTACAAGTTTCTTTGGCTATAAACTCTCTGAGAAGTTGATCTCCTCCTGCTCTTTGTCACTAGTGCTTAGGCTAAAATTCTGAAAACTTCAAAAATTTAACCCCACCAGCACCTTTTGAAGTTCTGCAGCTCTGCTTCAGGCACTTATGGATCTGATAGCTTCAGATCTGCGTCACCCTAGCTGGCTTCAGACAATCCCAGCACTGTCTCTGCGCTGCCTGTACGCGGTAAGTGCGTGAGCTTGCTGGGAGACACCATAAGTCTGCGTCACCATGCGTTCTGCATAACTCTGCTTCTTTGAATACTACGCTGTCCCTTCAGATTTTCCCTTTTGCTGCTGCTGCTGCTGCGCTTCCTGCTGCTTTCTGCATCAAGATCATTCAGTCTTCTGCTGGTGACCCTCCTAGATCTGCAATTGCTCTGAAACCATGTGAAATTTTTTGAATGATACTTATGCAGACTGTTAGATTTGGTTATGCTCTTCCTACTTAATTAAGTTATTAAGCTGAAAAATTCAGATTAATATCAAAGCTTAATACATTAACAGACTTTCACCAATTCAGATCTAGAAAAGGTACATGCACACATAGACAAAGTGACTCAATGATTTTCTGGACAATAGTCCCAGAAAAACCCAATGCGGGAAAAACCAGTCTTTTGGCTGCTTGAGGATTTTATTAATAAGAGTATTTTTAAATACATCAAATCTGGGTTTCAGTTCTGGAAAATCCGACATAGAAAATATAGATCTACAACTCACCGACTGTTCTGAAGCCAAAATATTGACTGATCCACACCCTCAAACTGGATTTACAGGACTGAGCCAAATCTAGGCCCTAGAAACCCCAGCGCTGCCCTTGAAGCCCCTGCGTCAACCTCTGCATCCCTTAGCGCTGCTTGGAATGGGCTATGCTGCCCTTGAGGGTCTCTGCGTAACCTCTGAGGGTTTCTAGCTGCCTAATGTTGCCCTCGGAGTGATTGCGCAACACCTGCGTAGCTGAAGCTGCCTCTGTGCTGCGCAACTGCTGCCCTCTCTCCTGCTGATGCTTCTGCTTCTCTGCGCTGCCTTTCTGAAGCTGCTCTCTGTGTCTTGCTGATTCTAGACACTGGGATCAGACCATCCCCTTTGTCTAAACTCCTCTCTCTGCAACTAAAACACTTTTGAGAATTCTTAGCAAACCACGCCTTAGAATCTCAGCTTAGCTTCAATGCTCTGCCTCTATGTGTCTTGACAAATGACCCCAGCCTTTCCTTTATACTCTTCTCGTTGGGAAACCAACGACCATGATCAGATCTTGAATCAATGGCTAAGATTAAAAGAAAGCATGATCCGTGTGACTTAAAATAATTTCATCACATGTTTAATTTAATTAACTTTAATTATTTAATTTTCTCAAGTTTAGACTTGGGAAATACATTATAATAATTAATTAATTAAATATCTCCCAAACTAGATGAAATTTCCCAAATCCCTTTCTAGGTCTTGTAGACCATATGTACTCTTGTCCTTCCACAAATTTTGTGAGCTAGAGTACATCCAATGCTCCCCCAACTACACAAAGTCTCACTAGGATTGTCGAGACAATCACTCCCATAGTGACCCTTCTTATGGCATTTGATAGCATTCTACCTTTAGATATCTCAACTTTCTTCCTTGGTCCTTTTGATTTCTTTCCTTTATCTTGAGCAATGTAGGCATTTGATGCTCCTTCAAGATTGGTAGCTAATGAGATCCTTAATTCTTCCTGACTGCAGGCAGTCCATAGTTCTTCAATGGTGGGAACTACCTTCCAACTGTTAAGTCCTGTAGCAAATGCACCCCAAGTAGGTGGTAATCCTAATAGGACAGTGATCACGAGTTCTTTGTCTGGAACAATTTTATCAGTGGCGAAAAGATTATCCCTAATTCCTGCTATCTTCACAAAGAAGGAGGCCACTGTGTCTTCTTTAGTCATCTTTGTAGTCCTTAGCTCATTTTTCAAACTTGCTACTTGACCAATGTTCTTAATAGTGAATAACTTTGACAAGGCTTCATACATTTCTTGAGCATAATCGATGTTGGCTATGAATGGGACAAGGTTGCCTTTTATTCCTTCTACCATTAGAGTCATGGCCACCAATTCTAGTTACCTGAATTTCACTTTGTCAGCATCATTGGAATCCTCTGTAGCCTTCTTTACTTTTCCTTTGACCAAGTCTAGTACCTTATTCTTTTCAAGGATGAGGTCAATTCTCTTCTTCCAGGACCTATAGTTTGAGGCTCCTTCAAGTTTGTTTTCTCCCTTGATTGGATTTAAAACTTAAAAAATGAATTGTTTTTTTTCCTATGTTGCATTTCCTATTCCCATTTGGCATTTTTCCATTTGTTTTGCAGGCTAGAAACTTGAAACTTGAAACTTGTTTCCATCATGGCTATATGGCTAGGGATTTTCCTCATGTTGGTTCCTTTCTTTTTGATAATGGTGTTGGAGAGTAGTAGAAGAAAAGAGGCAAATCAGAGAAGAGGAGAATGAAGAGGAGGGTTATGGTGGATTTGAAGAAAATCCTGAAGAGGAGGAGGATTATGTTGAGGAGGAAGTGGGGAGTGGAGAACATGAGGACACAGATTCCCCAACTAGACAAGACCAAACTCAGACACCTTTGTGGAAATATGTTTAGAAACAAGAAGGAGGGAAAGGTGGTGGAACCACTAAATTTATTTACCCCCATTGCAATAAACAATACCATGGTTCATACACCCGTGCGAGAAGGCACCTTTGTGGGAAAATGCCAGGGGATGGAAATAAAAATATTGGAATCAAAATTTGTACTAATGTGCCAGCAACATAGAGAGAGAAATATAGGAAGGAAGAGGAGGCTGCCTTACAGAGATCATCTAAAAGATCTAGGGGTTTCATTGATTCTTATTCAGGCCCAACACGTCATGGACAAACAGGTACAACTTCCACCCATGCCAGTGGTTTTGGAGGCAGTGGCACACCTGGATTAAGGCGTAGAACCATATCCGATTTCTTGGACGAAGGGTGTAGGAATGATGTGGATTCAAAAGTTTACCGGTTTCTATATGCATGTGGGGTGCCATTCAATGTTCTTCGCTCACCTTATTGGCATGAAATGGTTTCTGCCATTAATGATGCCCCCAAAGGATACAAAAGCCCTGGGTATGACAAGGCCGGAATCGTGGGTCTTGATCATGAAAAAGCTAAAATAAACCATTCTTTGGCTAGAATGACAAGTTCGTGGAATGAGCATGGACTGTCCATTGTCTCTGATGAATGGACCAATGTAAAAGGAAAACCATTGATAAGTGTTTTGGCTGTGTCGATTAGTGGTGCAATCTTCCTGGCAGCATATGATTATTCAGACAAATTCAAAATCGGCATTAACATTGCAGAACCATTACTTGATATAATTAAAAAGACTGGGCCATACAATGTCATACAGGTCATCACTGATAATGCTGCTAACTGTAAGGCAGCAGGAGCAATTATTGAGGATAAATACCCCAACATTTTTTGGTCTGGGTGTTTGGTTCACACAATGAACCTTTTGATGCATGATATCATCGAAAACAAACAACCTCAATTCAAATGGCTTGGTGATTTGCACAAGAGAGGTAAAAAAATGATAAAATTTATTACAAATCATAGCAATACCCATGGGCTTTTCCGTACTCACTCCAAATTGGAGTTGTTGAAGATAGCAAAAACTAGATTTGCTAGCTATTACCTCACCTTCAGGTGCCTTTTGAAGGTAAGAGAGTCATTGGCTGGAATGGTATCAAGCCCACACTGGCAGCTATTAAAGGACAAGGTAGCAACAATAGTTGACAGGCAAGGTTTCGAACATGTGGAGGACACTGCCCTTGACCCTCTGTTTTGGGCACGTGTGAGGGAAATTTGAATTTTACCAAGCCCATTTAGAACATGATTCGGTTTGTAGATATTGATAAACCAGTGATTGGAGAGGTTTATGAGCAGATGGATAGCATGTTGGGGCAAATAAAATATATTGTTAAGGATAATGATCCCAACTTGTATGCTATGATTCATGACTATGTGTGCACGGTGGAATAAACTCAATGTTCCACTACATGATTTGGCATATATCCTTACGCCAAAATATTACTCTCCATCTTGGTTGGGCCAACTTGCACCTGGAGGTGGGGTTAGGATGAAACCTCACACAGATCTAGAGGTACAAGAGGGGTACATGAAGGCATTGGACAAGTTGGTACTCGACAGGGAAGAGTGTGCTAGATTGCACCTTGAATTAGGCAAATACTTCAGTTGCACTGTTAACTTTGGTTCTTTCCATGCAATGGAAGACAGGGACAGATTTGATGCTCTCACATGGTGGGAAGCATATGGCAACATGGGACTTTTGGCCAAAGTTGGCTAAAAAAGTTCTCTCACAAGTTGTGAACACTTCTTCTGCAGAGAGGTGTTGGAGCACCTACAGCTTCATACACAATGTGAGAAGAAACGGGCTGAATGAAAACCGAGCTGAAATCTTGGTTTATGTGCATTACAACTTGAGGTTGTTGAGCCATTACTGTGATCGGGCAAATGAGGATCAATCATACAGAGTCTGGGACAACAACCCAGAGGATGATAATTTGGAGGACGATACGTTACATCTGGAAGAATTGGAAGCAAAAATTTTTAGGGATGATGATGAAGCATCAACAACACCGCCACACACAGGGCCAGTCCCACCATCTACTGGTAGTAGTGCGGGTGCGGGTGTTAGTGCCAGTGCCAGTTCTCGATATCACACTATTGTTCCTTTGCAGATCCAGCCTCCACCTTCTAGTCATGGTCGTGGTACTCCTGAGAGTACTAGAAGACCAACATTTCCTCGTGGCTTGCACAAATTAGACATTTCTCGTGGGCGTGGCAAGGGGCCAGCCAGGAGATAAAATAGATTTGTTGTTTACTAGTCTTTTCTAATTGTTGTTGACAGTTGAACAGTTGAAGCTTGACTCTTTCTGATTTCATATATTTAATGACAATTTAAGTTTGAAGTTTGAATTTGAAAGGTGAAACTTTGAAGTTGGCATTTATAAGTTTACTGTTTACAAGTCATTATGAATTATGAATATGATGCTTCATGGAAGTTATATGGTGATCAATGAATCATTGATGATAAATGTATATTGAATTTTGAAATCAATGAATCAATGATGATTAATGTTAGATATTGAAATTTGAAATCAATGATGATAAATGTATATTGAATTTTGAAATCAATGAATCAATGATGATAAATGTTAGATATTGAAATTTGAAATCAATGATGATAAATGTTATATATTGAATTTTGAAAGCTTGAAACCTTCAGATTGATGATTCGCGAGACTCAAGAGTCAATATGTTGTATGCTTCCAACTTGTGGGCGTGGTTGATGAAGATTATAACTTCTAGATGATTGATGTTATATGGTTCAATCTATGTTTTTATGCTTTTTATGTCTAATTCATCATTCTACATGTTTTTGTTGACATATATGCATCAATATATATATAACGCTCCCGGAAATGCTCCGGACCGGAAGCTTCTAAAAATGGCGCTCCCGCTCCCGCTCTCGCTCCGCGTTTTCGCTCCCGCTCCCAAGTAAACTTGGTTATTACGATTCTTTATATCTTCTTTCTTTTAGTTCATCTAGCAATTACGAAAGCTGCAACATAGAAAATATTAGACTCCAGATGTAGGCATTATGCCAGGGCAAAAGCCCCCTTAAGGGGAAAACCCAGTCAAGAAATTCTTCCTTTCAATATTATTCTTTGGGACTCTTCACCCTCGACAAAGACCAGGCCTTCCCTCCACACCAAGTCAGCCTCCAGAATTTCGACCCCTTTCCAGCAACTTTGATTAGGCAGCAGCTTCCAACAACAGGCAACTTCCAGCAACAGTGAATGTTGGAAGACTTCGATCTCTCAATCTAGGGCACAAAATAGAGAGAGAGAGGCACCAAAATTTCTATTTTGTTCTTCTCCTTAGACTTCCCCAAACTCACACTTCTTTTGGCTTCCTGACAACAGACCTCGCACTTTTCCCAGCTACAGGAGATATCGAACTTCTCGTGAGAGAGTGTGTTCCAAATGAACTTGATTTTCTTGTATTTATAGGCTCCATGTGAGGTCGAATTAGGGTTCTTAGGCCGACTTGATCTCTTCTAGGCTGACTTTAGTGGAGGATACATAAATCATATTTGACTCAATACTAAACCTTTTTACATGATTCAAAAGCCCAAGAAGGGTCTCTTTAAAAGTACAATGCCTCAATTGACTCAGAATAAATCCTAGAAGTCCTCAATGGGGGCTTTGACCTAAAAGACGGTGGCCCAAGCATGAACTCCATGCTTTAATAAGTCACAATAATAATAATAAAAATTCTTTTATTTATTTTTTTGACAAGTACATTACAAGATGACTCAAATACATTAAATGAAGACCGAACCTAGTTACATTTTCCAACACGGGTCTTCAAGGATGATGGAAGGAAAGTATTGAGAAGTGTGACTAGGTTCGGTCTTCACAATGACATGTAATTGTGACTTATATAAATGATGTAATGAAATTATTGTTGTAAGTCTTGCTTCATGGGTATCATGAGCAAGTGATTTTAGAATATTAGGATTTATCATTTAGAGTAAAAAAGTTAATGTCATGAATGAAGAGCTCTTCTTGAGCTTATGTTAAATGTATATGAGTTTTTAGAAATGTCTAGACAACCCTCCAAAGGCAAGCACTGCTCTCCTATTAATGTTAGCCTCAATATATATATTTAAAGGACATGTCAACCCACATGTGGAGACACACCTATTCAACAAACTCAAGACGGCTGAATATGTGGACGAACAACTATATAAAAGAGGTTGGGCTCCTCGCATTTCCTCAGTCAAGGAACGCGGTCTCTCTGAAGTTTTAGGTGTGAAGATACAATCCATAGATTTCAAACTTCTCTGAGGTATTCGAATGAGTGGACAATAATTCAACATCATTGTAATTGGTTCAGATATATGTCTCACTGTAAGGAACTTTGTCTTGGGCAAGCTACAGTTCGAATCTCTTTAAGATAAGGCTGCAGTCATGATTACAATGACTTGGTAACATTGCAGTATGGCGTGGTACAACAACATGACTAGACGATATTATGGTGTGGCTCTGTACTACTACAAAAGGCTATTTCGGTGTGCTACAAGTGCTATTTCGATGGCTCGGTGCTACAGAAGGCTATATGAATTCGGTACTACTACAGTCTTGGTCTTCGGTGCTATTTCTGTCGTGATGTCATGATGGTGCTGTGAGCTTAGTACAACGTTACTCTCTTGGTAACAAGCAATGTTATCGGAACCGAACCGGTCATCGAACCGAAAAACCTTGTGGACTGGGAATCGGTCGGAACTGGACTGGAACCGGAAAAAAAACCAGTTTAACAAAAACCGGTTTACCAAAAACACATAAAATATTCATATTTTAAAGAAAAAACAAATATATTCATGTCCATCCATATGAATCCAAACCATTTATACACAAATATGCAAAAGTTCTCATATATATAGCAAGTAATAGTGCATACAGCCAAAATAACACTTAGTGCAAAACATCGTTGAACTTAAAATGTTACAAACATCAAGAAGCAGGCTCTAAAAGGCCTTTATAGTCAAAAATAACATCATAGATCATAGTATTATACTACAAACTACAATACTACAAGCTACAGCGACAACAAATCAATGATCAAATCATCGATCATCAATCATCATCCTGATCGTCCTCCTTAACCTCATCTAAAGAATGAGTAGCATCCAAGTATACAATGGGATTATGGCTTGATTCCCATGGTCCTTGATTTACCCTCTAAAATTTTGGAGATAATCAGCTCCAAAATCTTTTGAAATCAACTATGTAGCAACCCCAACAAAATAAAAAAATCTTCCACCAGTGGCAAAAACCATTGAAGAAAACCCAAAGATCTTTGGGAAAAAAAAAATATTTGAAGTATCTCGAAAATCTGCCAAGCCAACAACTCTGCAAGACTCCAATCAACTCTTCAAATCTACAAAAAATCTCCCTTAGAACAACCCTACAAAAAACTCTTTGAATTTTCCTCACTGAACTCAGCTCAAGAATTGCAAGAGACTCGAATGAATAGTGTGAGTGAAATAGAGGGAGTGGGGGTGTTTAAGTAGCTTTACGGGGGGCCTAGGGTAGCGTTAGTAACTAGGAAAAATAATAATTTAAAAAAAAAAATTAAATTTTTTTTTTTTTTAAATTTAAGAATTTTTTTTTTTTTTTTAGTGCCCCAGGCTTGTGAACCAGTGGAACCGGTCTTTGAACCGGTCCGAACCGGACCGGTACGGAACCAGCCGGTTTAGTGACGGAACCGGCCGGTTCAGTACCGAACCGGTCATTTTCGGTTTGGAGGGCCGGTTCGGACCGGTTTTGCCTCCAAACCGGTCGAACCGGTCGGTTTTTCAGAGCCGGTTCGGTTCTGATAACACTGGTAACAAGGATGACAATGACAATGAAGATAGCAATGAAGATCTACATTATGCTTTCAAGTGTGAAAGAAGAAGAAGGAAGACGAAGAAGACAACAAAAGATAATGTGTGTCTTGGTCTCGGAGTGGCGACTAGGTCAAGGGTCTTGGTCTTGGTATTCGTCAATTGGAATCTCTATAAGAAGAATTTGTGCTAGTTTTCCTCTCAAAAAGTGAGAGGTTTTGGCCCTGGTTCATAGCCTACATGCTGTGTCTTTTGTCTATTTTATGTTCATGCATTGGTTACTGTTTGATGAAGAAGAACACTAATAACAAAGATCAAGAAGATCCTAATCTAAAGATGTAAAAATAATTCACAAACAATCACTAATAAAGAGAAATCATCTAATGCTAATGCCCTAGATTTCTCAACAGAAAGTCTCTTCTAGTTCAGAGGGAGCAACCATCGCAGTGGATGCATGCCTAGGATCAGAGCTAGTTCTAGGTGGTAGAAGTACATCCCTCGCTAAGAGGGAGTGTTGATGTTTGTAGCTTAGGTAGGTCCTTCTGTATAGGTCTATGTGTCTAGGTGTGTAGAAGTCACACATAGTTTCCTTAGGTACTTGCTCTAGTGAGAGCAAGTTGCTAATGTAACTTAGCTTAAGTCTAAGGAAAAAGCACACTATATTATTATGTTGGCTTACTGAGCTAAAGAAACTTAGGAAAAGTGAAGTAAATTACTTTAGTAAATATGTTCTAATCTCAACCATTTATCTCAAGTGAGGAGATTTATTTTGGCCGTCTATCACTTTTGAGATTAGGGTTAGGGATTTAGCTCAATGCAAAGTTATAAAAGCAAGGTAGGGAGAGGGAAAAGACACGCTACAACAACACAAGATTGAGACAGTTTTCTCAGTGATTGTTGGTTCCGAGGAAGGGCAGCAAGGAGATCTGGATCAACTAAGGAGGTTTGATTAGTTGTATCAGATCTAGGGTTGTAAGTTATTCCTCATTTGGGCCATTATCGTAGGACATGAACCTAAGTCAGTTTGGATTATTAATGAAAAACTCTGATTTGGGCGGAATCTGTGTCATTTTATGAGATTGGTTATTTTAATTTTTTATTTTGTTGAATGTTAAGAACTTAGCTGTGTAAGAATTAGTAGATCTGCAATCTACTAGGTTAATAATTTACCAGGTGCTAGGTTTAATGGAATCTAACAGCTTTGCCTCCCTTATAGACCTGGTTCACATGCTCAGAGTTGTTAATTTGACAGCTCAGAGACAAATTCCTTCTATATGACAGTCTTCCTCATATAAAGAAGCCTCAAATTGTCCTTGGAATAATTTAATTTGGTCAAGGAAAAAATAATTTTTTTTTGATGTGAAAACCCACTATGACACAAATGTCTTCTTGGAGGTTTGTACAATCTGAAAATTGCAGGTCTTCATCCATGCGTGCGAAGAGAGAAAATTTCAGTCCCGAGTTCTGTCTTTGACCAGTGTTGACTTTTGGCATTTGGGAGCACTTTGACTTGGTTTGACTTCTGATTTCTTGGATGCTACATTCTTTGGCACAAAGACCAAGGTTTTCTGGCCTGCTTGACTGCAGTTGACTGCAGGCCTTGACCACAGACTTTCTCTGTTGACCAGGTTTGACTGTTTATTTTGGGGCTGTTTTGGCCAGCTTGGAAGGCTAAATATTTTGACCTTTGACCAAGCTCTCTTGGAGGCTGTTTGACTGTTGACTTGAAACTGGTTAGGGCATCCTATGTTGCTGTTGACTGCCATTGACTTTGAACAGATTTGACTCTTGGCTCATCATTTGGATATTGGTTGGTTGACTTTGTTGGATAGTCAAAGGATTGACTTTGACTCTTGATTGGTGAATTGGAATTGTACTCTCTTTGCTGAACATTTTATGACAATCTAATAAGAAGAATTTGAAAGGATTTTCCCCGTTGTGGGTTTTTCCTTGGGTCTTTGAGCAATTCCTTGTGTCTCTTATTGCTCTTGATTGTCTTCTACTGTCATTGCATTTACTGTTCTATCTACAATTGCTATTTGTTACTGGAAAGATTAAATTGTTTTGAAAGTGATTGCTAACTGAAGATAAGATTGGGCTAAAGTTATTGTAACAACATAGAACAGTGGAAAATTAACAAGAGTCCTCTTGGGCAGCAGAGAGTCAAAGAGAAAAGACATTTATGATTTGAGTTGAGGAAGAATTTTTTGCCCATGGATTCAATGTGTGATTGGCATCTCTATGTCAAGATAATAAGCATTGTTCTATTATCCATTCTGCATTTATTTGTCACCATAGTTTTTAAAACCAGAACTGAGTTCCGAACCACTCACCTATCAAACCTGGTTTTGAACTGGAGCCAGATTGAACCTGGTTTTTAAAAAAAATACATAAAATAATTGATTTTTAATGAAAAAATTGTTTCTAAGATTCCAAATCATGATTCCAGACCATTAAAGAGAAAATATGGAAAGTTTTCTTATCTATATACCATGTAAGGGTGAACATAGCAGGATGGCACTGAGTACAATATGTATCAGCATTAAAATGCATAATCAATGAGGCTCTAAATGGTCCAAAGTGTCCAAAATCCATGCTACAAGCTATTGGGCCACTGGCCTACTACAAATCACTGATCAACATGATCACTCATCAAACACATCACTACTACTAGAAATGGAATCAAAAGAGTGTCCAAAAAACACACTACAAGCTATTTGACCACTAATCAACATGATCACTCATCCAATTCATGACCACTACTAGAAATGGGATCAAATGAGTGTCTGAAAGACATCAGAGCAGCTAAGAAGACAAGAAATCAGACTGGTTGTGGATACCAAGAGGATGAATTGAAGAAGTGTACAAGCATAAGGGCAGCAGAACATTTTCATGGTTTATCCTGGAACTGAAGACGGACCATGGAATATTGAGGGATCACAGAAGACAAAGACTTGCAGGAAGAGGAAAAGTCAGCAATAATCTGTCTTTTTTTAACAGAACATTTTGTTAAATATTGTGATGAATGGTGGATATATCATTTAGTTTCAAAAGTGTTAATGGCGAGTACCAGTGAGGGTATCTGTGTGAAGTTTGATCATTCTATAGCCTTTTGATCTTAATTCAAAATTCCAGGTTTGCATTTGCATTGGAGTAAATCCATGTGTATCTTCAGTGCGATGGATGCTGTGGTTAGTTGTCTTGGTGACAGTGTGTAGTCATTGCATTGATATTCTTGTTTCTGTATATTTGTAGTTTGTTCTCTCCTCTTAGTGAGCTAAGGATAGATTAGCTATTGTAGGGTCAAACTGGTGGCTAAATTTCTATACTAGTGCTCTTGCATGGGACAGAGCCATGCTATCTTGAATGTCCAAGGCATGTGTTTTCTCAAGCTCTCCTGCTTCATGACTAGAGTTTTGATGTTTTTGTTTTCAAATTTCCCGCAAATTCCTCCCCTCGAAGAAGCGACTGGATGCTCTAGGGACCTCTGTTCCACTCCATGACTTGAACCAGAAACTCCCAACCAAAAAATTGAATTTAGAGGGAGTTGCAAAGCGCCTTATTTTTTCCAATATTATGACTGATTTGATGATTTAACCCAATGTTGTTAGCTATGTTGTTAGCTATCCACTTTTAGTGATTCAACTTATTGGGAGGAAGCTCAAATAACAAAATTAGGCAAATGGTCAATTGAAACTCTGGCTGCCAGCCATAAGAATTGGAGATCAATTTAGTTCTACAGGTGTGCTGCAGTTTATAAATCATGGCCAAACATAAATAATTGGAAGGAAAGGAGATTATCAAAATCTTTGTCTACACATACATATTGGAAGCAGGGCTTTTATATTGGTGTCAGAAAATTAATTTCTTGCAATCAGAATTGGGGACTATTAGGAATTGGCATTATAGTACTTCTGATTGCTTGTAAAATCTGTCAAAGACATACATATTGAAAGCAGGGCTTTTATTTTGGTCTAAGAAATTTAATGTCTTGCTATCACATTTGAGGAATTTGCATGAGTACTAAGTCGTAACTCATATGATTGGGACAAAGCAGTAATCGCTGCCAAGATTTCTGTAATGAGGTCATATATTAATGTTTAAGCTATGTGTGAAGCTTGGGTGAAAGAGGTGTGGTACAGTTTCTCAATTAGAGATGCTTCGTCTTGGAGGCGTGTATGTGGAGAACCGAAACCCAGGTCAATCTATGTTGAATCTATAATGAGTTGAAATCGAATGGCCCATTTTCTCAATTCATGATGGCATATAGCTGTCAAGCATGCGGATATGAAGCTTTATCCAAACTTATCAAGCTTTTAACTAAATTACCAAGCTTTAGAAATACCATGTCTTATCTTTAAAATTCGTCCTGCTATGCCTACGTCGTCACCGAACCCAAATCTATGTTTAATTCATAATTGGTTGAAATAGAGGGCCTCTTTTATCA
Organism: Pinus albicaulis; assembly: GCA_034641835.2. Classification (NCBI taxonomy): domain Eukaryota; kingdom Viridiplantae; phylum Streptophyta; class Pinopsida; order Pinales; family Pinaceae; genus Pinus; species Pinus albicaulis. The sequence continues at coordinate 342,187,467 of CM076583.1, forward strand.
ATTCACGATGGCGTATAGTTGTCAAGCATGTGGGGATATCCCTGACAAGGTAAGCTTTTAATTAAATTTCAAAAATTTAGATAATGAAGTCGTCATGCCCTTAAAATTCTTCCTGTTACACCTGCTGCATCTCTTTGGTTAATGACTTTACTGTATTGAGATGATTGCTGAATAATTGATGAAATGTTAGTGCTTTTTGGAGACTAATTTGAAAGTGTTGTGATAAGCATGCAGTTGCACAACCTTTTCTACAACGGTAAGCTTTCTATATATTGTATTACTTTCTTGGAAAATGTATGGTTGTGCATATAGTGCAAGAATCAATCTTCTTTTCCCCACAGATCACCTTGTGCAGAGGAACCCCGGGTACATGTTTGCTTCAAATCAATCCTAGTTAACAATAACATCACATTTCTAGAGATGCGTGGCTATGAAGTGTGAAAGTCGTGAATCTTCTCTTTACACGGTGCCCGAATGTATTACTGTATTTTGGAATTGCGTTCCTTGTTTTGGGTTTTCGAGTTTCAATTGAATCTGGCATGTTAAAATTTCTTTCTTTCTGTTTTATTCAACATTTACTATTCTCATTTACTTGCAATTGTTTATACTGTAATCTCTCACACGAGGCGGGTGAAATATAATGATTCTAAATTTGCTCTACACAGATTGGCTATGATGATAGGAGGCGGCTTCGTCTTAGTATCCTTCATGACCTATGCTTCAGAACATCTGGCAATTCGATCATTTCTGAAAGGGCGCGAGGACCGGAACTTGCTTAATTCAACACATCTGTGTTGTGGATTTTAAAAATGGAGGCTTTGTAAATTGTAATTTATTGTATTATTACACATTTCAAGTGCTGAAGATAAAATTGAAATTATTTATATTTAAATTTGTGCTAATGTTCCTCGCACTAACTTTGGTTGATAAAATTAAAACATTTGTATTGTCCTTTTGAAGGAACATATAACTCTTCGGTGCCTTGTTTAGCTCAGATCCATTTTATATTTTTAAGCCAAGAATGGCGCGGTTTGTATCTGAGCAGTTAAGTTAATTTTTTAATGAGTAACTTACTACAGTTGCCATCTTCCTTTAACCATATAAGAGCTTCGAGTTTATGGTGCACTATGCGTTAAAATAGTTTGGGGATGTGGAAATATGATTATGGTGGTTAATATTTGTTTTCTTGTTTTTAGATAATAGTTTGGGCATGTGGAAATATGATTATGGTTGTTAATATTTGTTTTCTTGTTTTTAGCTAATCTCAAGTTCATTGCAAACTTGTTTTAGGACTATGTTAGATGGTTACATGGATATAGAGGGCCTCCTTGCTTTGTAACCATGTTTATTTGTTTTTGTCTCAGGGAAGAGTGCTGATTGTAGCTTTAGGATTTTAGTGTTGGTTTAGAAATAGGTACTAAATATGCGATTACCATTCATAGTTTTAGTTTTTTTCTTTTAAAAGACAACGTAGTGCAGAGTTAATTCTGGTGTTACAGGGTAGTAGTTATATTGTTGTGAAAAAAATGAAAAAAATGTAATTGTAAATTTGGTTGTCACAATTTTTTGTTTTTGTAAGTTGGGTAGGACTACATCTTCATCGTCATGTCCAAATACATTATTTTGATTGAGCCGAGAAATTGAACCGGTGACTTCACATCAAGGAGTGCCTTAAGAGTGCACCCGATCACCATCTATTCAAGACCCCGTGGACTGGTTGTCACAATTTGAACAAAGTTGTGTCATTTTATTTTTTCAGTTTGTAAGTCGTAAATGTAGTAAATTGTGGTGGAGAAGAGATCAAATATGAAAGATAAACTTTCAAGTTTAAAATAACTTTTTTTTTTTTTTTTTAAATTTCAGAAGTACCAAAATACATTCACATAAAAATAGACACAATGATGTAGCGAGAAATTTTAAGCAAGAGTAACACCATCAAATACTCTTCAAGGAAGGATTCACTCCACTAGTCATGACTGCTGCAATATAATAACCATCATTCAACACTTACATATCAAGACAATGGTATTGAACAAGTATATAAACTTTTTAGTAAGTATACCTTTGGGTGTATGTCAATTACACTAGTATTATTTTATTTCTTTAAACTACATAATATGTTTTATTCTATGATAATGATCACATTACATTCATTATCTCCTTGGGTACTTTACTAGGTACTCCATATTTTTCTTTTTAAATACAACAACAATTGATTGGTAAAGGATATTAAATGTGCTATAAAATGTTGCTAAATTCAACTATGTTTGGTTTGATGGCTCATTCTTGTTTAGACATTCTCATTGCTTTGGTGAATAATTTTAGAGTTATTTTGAGTTGTTTGGTCAAGGACCTCTAATGAATTTACCTTATGCAAAATGTGCATATTTGGTTTGATGGTCCATTTTTGCTTTGAAATTCCCCTAGTGTTTTGGTGAATAATCTTCAAGTGGCTTTGATGATACAAAGAACATTTTTTTAATGAGCACACTCTTTTGTAAGATGAATTATTATTTTGGTCATTCTAATTAATTATAGCTATATTGTATTTTTTGTGATCATAAAACATATTTGACATGTATTGTGCCCAATTAATTGTTTGAAATATTTGTTGCATGCAAGGATTTCATTTGAAATGAAAAGTAATCACAAATATTCTTGAGCACGTGATTAGCGAAATTTGGAGATGTAAATACACTTTCTTGGATTTAGCTCTTCCAAATTACAAGGAATGGTGTTTGATGATTTGTGATTGATACAACTTAAATTACACACCAATGTGAATACTAGGTATATCCTATAGGATAAATATCTTAAGGAAATTGCTCCCATGAAGAAAACAAATACCAATACACCAATGTGTTAGGTGGTTACAAGTCTCGAAAGGGAAACATTTCTTGGCACAAGTCAATGTGGCAATAAAGAAGTTATTAATGTAAACAAAAAATTGTGCACATATGAATATTTCACAATTAATAATTAGCAGTTGGCCCTCTATGTTTTTTAAATATAGATCATGGACCGATCAAATGTCAAACCAAAAATTAAGTGTTGTTAGTATTAAGGAGATGATGAATCATCTGTTCATTTTATGTTGAAAACATAATTATGATCATTAGGTTAGTTAGTTACAAAATCACATTAAAGAAGCATACTTTAGTACTGAGGAGATGATGAATTGTTTGTTCATTTCATGTTGAAAACATAATTATGATCATCAGAATAGTTAGTTATAAAAGCACAGTCAAGAAACACACCACCTAAAGACATTATATGAACTTGATTTTACTTAACTTCCTAAGTTTTTTAAATAATAGCACCCCTCCAAGAACATTTTGAGATATGATTGAACCATTTGCAACTGTGATACAATAGGGGAAAGAAGAAGGCAATAAAGCTTATCCTTCTTCATGACAACCTTTTCAACTTTTACATTGATTGAAGTTCATCATCACTTAATTTCGAAACAAAATTAGTACTTATATACAACATAACGTGAAGCATATTCTATGTATCGTCAACACTTAATTTGTCCAATTTTTTGAAATAAGTCAACAAACAACCTGATTCTCCTTCCTCAATTGCAACATCGTGGGCACATTGAGGGTGTGAGAAAACTGATATCGAAAGTGTCCTTCATGGTAAAGAACAACTCGAACTTTGGACCAACAGATCCATGTAACTCACTTTCACCTCGTAAAAATGAATTAAAAATAAATGACTTTACGGCAATTCCTTGCAAGAAAATGTGTCAGGAAGCTTATCCATTCAATGATAATTCTGTCCACACTTGATCCCCAACATGGAAAAGGTCATTTATTTCATGGCTCTGAAATCCTACATTCGATATATTGAATATTGAGAACCCAAAATTATTGAACCTCGTTTTCCCTCCTGGAATCTAGTGATGGAACCAAATCACAAATGCCAAGCCACGTGGTAGAAACTCGATAGAATGATATTTGGTAGTAGTTCCCTTACGCGCAAACAATATCAAGAACTTATCGACAATGTTTAGAGTCGAAATGGCATAATTAGAAAGATTCTCCTTTTTCGATTGGCTTCTCTCAAATATCACGTAATCAGGATGCACACAAATCTCATGGAAATATCCACAAAGGTATTTCTAATCAGTTGAAAGGATGACTAAGATCAGGATGAATCTACTCTACTTCATCATAGAAAGTCACCTACGTGGTCACCCACCATTCCATGATGGTATATGCTCCGACGAATTTCGACGAATTTCTTATAGATGTGAGACTCAAATCTCTTGAAATAACAACCATATATATATATTTTTTCCGCGTCCACTGGCTATACAACTTGTTATGCACAAACCATTTCAAGGTGGACTTCTACATTTGGAAGATAGTTGATAAAATATTATGTGGTGTTGCAATATGTTGGCTCCCGAGTCTCAAACGAATGACTCATCCAATGACTTTCTTCCTTCCTTTAGGTTCTCCTCTCCTTTGCCCATGACTTGTTCTATTATTTGTGATGTATATCTACACGCTGCTCTTATTTGAGCTTCATGATCGATTTGATGTATACTTCGATAAAGATTGAGGTGGACAAACAAGCACTCCTATAGACAATCACACATGCTATCAACTAATTTAATCTACAATTTATATCTACAACAAATCACTCTCCCATTATCCTAGGCCCAAGGGAATCTTAGGTCCCTATATTACTAGTGTAGTCCTTTATTATGTTAGTGTAGACCCCCTTATTATTATTGTTGTAACCCTGTAACCCCCATATTGTTATTATTGTGCCCTTACATTATTATTGTTAGGTTGGCTAGGATTACATTGTGGCCCCACTAGGATTACATTGTGGCTCCATGGACTCCTATATATAGAAAGAAGGTTTTATCATTTGTATCATCCAAGAATTGTTCATTCATGTAATGTATTGGAGGTTGCCCCCTCGAAGTGGCTTATTTCTAAGGCATTGATATCTCTTTTCTTCTATTTTTGGAGCTGGTTTCACAACATTTGGTATCAGAGCTTTGGATTCTAGGGTTTCGCTACTCAAAACAGGTCATCGTGGCATTTTCACTATAACTTTTTTTCTACAAAGGTTCAGAAGCTGAAAGTTTTAGAGTGCGAAGCCGAAATTTTGAGAAACATCTTCGCAAAATTTCAGAGCTTGGTTTGCAACATTTTCGGAGATATGATCTGTAGAAGTTAGGTCTTTTTGCAGGTTCCTGAATTTAACCTAAACAGGTCATCGTGGCATTTTCACTATAAGTTTTTTTTCTACGAAGGTTCAGAAGCTGAAATTTTTAGAGTGCGAAGCCGAAATCCTAAGGAACATCATCGCAAAATTTCAGAGCTTGGTTCACAACATTTTCAGAGATATGGTCTGTGGAAGTTCAGGATTTTTCAGGCTCTTGAATTTCATCTCAAAGAGGTGATCGTGGGAAAATCTTCATAACTCCCTCTCTGAGCATCAGATTGGAATGCTGTAAAAAATGGCCACAAGTGCACGGATTGAAGTTTCCTGTCTATCAATTTCAGAGCCAAAAGAGGAAACAGTGACACGTGGCAAGTCGTACAAGTTGGCTCTACTGAACCAGTCCATAATTGGGTCATTGTGAGAGATTTTGGACATAACTTTGTCTTGAAGAATCCAAATCAAGTCAGACCTGTGGCATTTGAAAGAAGATTCAAAGGGCTACCACATGGCCGAATTTCAGTTATTGAGGATCCAAAATCACATATATAATTCGGTTTCAATATCGAGCTTCTCAAAAGAAAGAAAAATGTATGTATTTGGTTTTTAAAATTGCATAATGTTTGTTTGAAAAAGCAGTTTGAAGTGATTCCAAGGGCATATTTAAGAATTTTTATTAGTATTGGGTTCTATAATGCCTCTAAAAATAATTCCATACCCATTAAGCACTCAAAAGCTATACTATGACGCATGAAGAGGAAGAATTGCAGTATGAGATATCAAAATTATAGTACCAAGTGCAACAAATTTCGATCTTACGAAGAGCAACCGAAGATGACATAGATGGTTTAAAAGCAGAAATGGAGGCTAAGTTGGATGGTTTGAAGGATCAAATCATAGCTAATATGCATGATAAATTAGTGGAAGATGACATCGAGCATCAACAACAAGCTCTCCAACTCTCAAAGGATAACCTAACTTTGGTGCAGAATCTAATGAAACAACAGGAAGATCAACATCACATCGAAAGAAGTTCTAAAGCAATCACAGAAACAAGGACTCGACAAGTACAATCAGTTTCAGATTATCTCAGTAAGTGGAAGAATTTTCCTGTAGAATATTCCACATGGGAGGATGAGAATTTTATACAGAAGCATCAAGAAATAATCAAGCATTGAGGACAACACTTGTTTGAAGGAGAGGGGCATGTTAGGTCCCTATATTACTAGTGTAGTCCCTTATTATGTTAGTGTATATCCCCTTATTATTGTTGTTGTACCCCTGTAACCCCCATATTGTTATTATTGTGCCCTTACATTATTATTGTTAGGTCGGCTAGGATTACATTATGGCCCCACTAGGATTACATTTGTGGCCCCATGGACTCCTATGTATAGAAATGAGGTTTTATCATTGTATCATCCAAGAATTGTTTATTCATGTAATGTATTGGAGGTTGCCCCCTCAAAGTGGCTTATTTCTAAGGCGTTGATATCTCTTTTCTTCTATTTTTGGAGCTGGTTTCACAACAAATGACTCATCCAATTACTTTATTCCTTCATTTAGGTTCTCCTCTTCTTTGCCCATGACTTGTTCTATTATTTGTGATGTATATCTGCACGCTGCTCCTATTTGAGCTTCATGATTGATTTGATGTATACTTCGATAAAGATTGAGGTGGGAAAACAAGCACTCCTATAGACAATCACACATGCTATTAACTAATTTAATCTACAATTTATATCTACAACAAATCACTCTCCCATTATCCTAGGCCCAAGGGAATCTTGGAGCTAATTCATTTTGATGTATGTGGGTCGATGTATTTTGTTTTTATTTGGGAAGCTAGTAATACATGGGATCCATTCCCTAAAAGAGGAGAAAGAGTAACATAATTTTATATTCTATCAGGTGAAGTATAGAAGGATGCTCACCAGTCTTGAGGAGACATTCACAAAAGGATTCTCTAAAAAAGAGAATGCAACTATGGTCGGTTTTCATAATGCCATTGTTATCTTTGTATTTAGAAAAATATTTTATCATATTTTTCACCAACGTGTTCTTCATTCTTAATTTTGATCAAATCACATTCTTGTAAGTCATGTTCTTCATGACAATAAAATAAGATTTTATTATTATTTTATTTCTTACACTGCATCAACATCCTCCACAAGTGCTAAGTCTGGCAACATCAAGATCGAGTGAACCTACTTCCTCATTCACACCCATTCAAGCCAGTAGATGAATATATATACACAATTCGGTTCACATATTAAGCATTAATTAAATTCAGTCATCAATCTAATGCAAAGGTCTGTAATTGGAACTACAAATACTAGTCTTTCTCAAATTCATTTCTGAATGCCATCTGAAGTCATTTGAAGATACAAAAGTTTGTTTTACTGTCCACAAGAAACACATAAGGAGTTTATCAAAGTAAAGGGAGTTTGTTTGTATTAATATGAGTTCATTTGAAGTCCAGAAAGAAATCTGAGTTCATCCGAAGTATGAAAGGAGATCCAAGTTTACTCGAAGTCTGGAAGAAGTTTGTTGAAGCATCCGAAGTTATAAGAAGCACAAAATTATAGTGAGAGCCGAGGTCTGTAATAGTTGGTGGAAAAAACAGAATAAATATCTTAAAAATCTATCACAAAAATTTGAAAAGATATACTACATGGGTTTTGTTATAATACAAAGATCATAAGTCTTGCTGGAAGAAGTACGAAGTCTTGCAGAATAGTGATCTGAAGTATTTTGAAAACAAGAAGCAGAAACACTCCAACATTGTCTTAAAGGAATTGCAAGAGGACTGTCCTCCTGATGATCTTGATGGACCAGGTATTGAAGAATTGAAGAAAATAACTTAACACTTGTGGAGGACTACATTGACTTTGATTCTTTTGGTGATTTGAATATTTCTCCGAGAAGAAGGTTACTGGGGTTTTCCCCACAGAGGGTTTTCCTAAGATAATTTGTTTTCTCTTTTTGTGCATATTGTGATATTACTCTTATGGTAATTGATTGATGAAGAAAAATTAAAATAACAACATAATGCTCACACGTAATTATAAAGTGAAGGAATTTCATCATCTTCCTTGAAATTCCAACAATCTTTTGTTTTTATTTCGGAAGCTAGTAATAGATAGTATCCATTCGCTAAAGAGGGAGAAAGAGCTATGGAAGGATGCTCACCAGTCAATCAGGGGAAGCTATGGAAGGATGCTCACCAGTCTTGAGGAGATTCACAGAAGGATTCTCTTAGCAAGAGGGACTTGACCTTTGAGCCTTCTTACAAGCCTTTGCCTAACGATTCACAGGTATGGGAGTATTGCCCAAAGCTCCTAGATTTGATACCAATTTATAAAATTGATTGCACACCAAAACTTCTTTTTCATTACATTAAACACACATATAAATGCATCAATCATTGGTTGAAAATAGAAATTCTATCTTAACCACACAATTAATTTGTTGAGAAAATATCTCAACCAAACACCAAAAGTAGGAGCTATATTAGTTGGACTAAATCTCTCAAATCCAACTAATTAACAATCAAACAACTTACACAACAATAACATTTAATGATGAGGAACACCATTCAATATGCACAAGAAAAGTAGGAGTTAAATATCCAAGTGTTTTGGGTCACTTCAAAAGATTATAAGGTCATCAACCTAAACAACAAGTATGATGAGATGGTTACTCACTTTCATGGTATAATGATTGGGGTTTAAATGAAATCTAGAAAAGTTAATGTCAAGTAAAAAAAGTTATCCACTTTAACATACCAAGCTTAAGGAGCTTGTTTAAGGCCATAAAGAAATTAACGTGACAAGGGTTTTTCAAGTAAATTTTCCTTTGCAAATCCCCATAAGATGGTGGGATTTAACGTTCACTTGATGGACAAGGTGGATGGTATTCATTTTCGTTACAAAGAAAAGGTTAAAATGCAGTCAATTTATATTACTTGAGAAAATAGTTTGTTAATCAACATAGCTTTATGTTTTCCAATACTCCATTTGTTGCATATTTAGTTATATACAAGCATTTATATTTGAAAAAAATTATTCCTTTTGAAATAGGTTTAATATTCCAAATATTTTTGGCCATTAAGAAGATATATTCTTCATTCACTGTTGCATCTCAATTTGGATGGCTGTGAGTTTTATTGGAAATGTGAATGCGTTGACATTTGAGACGAGGGATGATTGGTAAGATTACAAGTCACTTTTCATATTATCTAGACCCATCTATGAAGTTATCTTGCTTATGTAGGTTCATGTTCAATGGACTTGTTTAGAGGAGGGTGAGTAAGGAATCTGGATTTTCAACCTCACTGTCATCATATTTGAAGAAGAAACTATAATAGAGACACTTGTAGAATAATTGGAAATAGAAGTTGGCACATTCGTCAAAGATAGTATAAAATTTGAATTAGGCACATTGGTTAAGTGACTTTCATCAAACTTGACATCTATATTAATACTAATCTCAATGCAATGGGGTTGAACAAGTCTATAACCTTTCAATTTTTTAGAGTATCAAACAAAAATGCACTTCTTACTAGTAGACTATAATGCTTTCTTCTTTTAGCGTTAAATTTTTTAATATTGTGTAGAAGTGTGATTAACTATGTAAAAATCAATTGCTTCCACCCAAAAATTAGCTTCATCTAGATTGGGTCATACAATATGCCATTTCAATTAATGTGCAATTCTTATTTTGAATGACAACATTTTGTTGTGTTCTATACGCAACATTATTTCGTATCTGAATTTCTTGTGCAACACAAAAAGTTGTAAATTTGTTGTTGACATATTTTCCCCATTATTAGTTATGAAGTTTGATGCTTATATGGTTTTTTTACAAGGACCTCGTAGGCCAAAAAATTGTCAAATATTTCACAGTTAAGTTTTAAGAAAGAAACCCAAAGATGTTTAGAAAAGTCATTCATGAAAGTTACAAAGTACTTAATCTAGAGAAAGAAGTAGAACACACAAATCACTATGAACAAATTCCAAGGGGGGCAAGGCACGCCAAGAGGTACATTTGTCAAAATTATCTTTATGATTTTTGTCAATAACATAATGATGCCGGGTAAACCTTAACAAATGAAAACTTATATGATGTGCTCACCAAAATACATTGATATATAAGTGGAATCCTTTATATATGTTTTTCATTTTGCAATTAAAATACATATACGTGGAAATAAAGTCAATGTCAATTTATTAAAAAGTGGGTCAAAAATATAAACAAATGCGGTCAACCTTTTGACCATGCTAACCTGTCACTTACCCAATATACCCTTCAATTAAATCCTTCAAATCGAATGGTCATCGCACGATGCCTCTTCTTATTTACACGATCCAACAGTCATCGCACAAAAATTAGCCCGTCACTTAACCTTTTCAGAGGTATGCGATATAAGTAGTTTTGTGCATACATGTGTCGCTTGTTGGGGTGTATCGTATGGATTCAACGAATTACCGCTAACTACCCACAAGCTGTGTGATAAAACCATGTGGGCTTTTCCAAAACCGCTTTCACCATTAAAACTCAATTTCTATATGGAATGAGGTTCATATATACACCAGTTTGGCTCCTTTGACGAATCAATCATAACGAAATTGAAAGCACTCTTTCTGTAGTGAATCTGTAAGGTATTCACGATTAACACAATTGCAAACCATCACTGTCTAATACAATTACAAATGCAAGAAGCGAATTTACAATGAAAACATATATAAAAACCAATTTCCAATGATTTTCAATTAAGAGCAACACTCAGAAAACACAGATTTACAAAACACACTTCAATCAATTTCTATTAAAATGAAAATCACAGGGTCTCGCCCTCTCTGGCTTAATTATCCAGTCTTTGACTTCTGTCTTACTTTGTTCTCAAAACCCAATATATATCTCTATTGTCTCATTCCCTCGCCATCTATATTACATTTATGGTTCCTTCTTTTATGGATCAAATGTAACAACTCAATCTTTATTTTTATCATTCTAATCCCTATTCCGAAGCCTTGATGCACACTTATGCTAACACTCACTTTCTATTCTAATCATAATACAATTGTATGAATTATTACAAATTTTAATTAAATGCAGATTTGAGAGATCCAACCCTCTCGGTAAATTTTGGTTTGGCCATTAGAAAATGAAAATTTCCTCATATTAGCCACAACATGTGAAAATCCATTCACATTGCTGGCTAAGTCTGGATGCTCCTGCATCACATAATGAGATCAAATCGTTAAGAGAGAACACAAGAAAAACATAGGAACTTGGTAGAAAAGGCTTGAAGTTATTATTTGCATTCACGTATTCATTTTGATGATCCAATTTTTCAATACATGAAACCATCTCATAAATAAGATATACTCACATTGGAACCTCATCAAAAGGTAAGGCTGAGAGGAGGAAAAAGAGGATTTAATACACTTATGACAAAATGTATATCCTATTATATAAAACAAAAAGGTGGTGAATGACTTTATGCTTTTGGATGGAGTTAGAGGCTAATGATACACTCCTCAATAATAAGTGTGAACCACTGTACCAACAAACAAGGCAACATAGATTAATATAGTCTCCAAGTTTTCATGCCGAAACTCATAAGCATCAAAGAAGATTTGCTTAAAAAATGGTCAAATTTGGATGCTAAAAATTCATATATTTTGAAAAATTCCACCATGTAAGCATGTGACTTACAACACCCATAATTATTCACCAATGCGAACTCCAATATTTGATGACAACGAATTATGTGAAAGTGATTCAACTGCAAGTTTGACACATCCCTCAAAATGCTTGAAGACTAGATCAAATGTGACACAATAATGCAGATGGATCTAGATATCCTCTTTTAGGTTAAATGACCATTTAGGGGAACAAATTTTCCATAAAACCACTCCCATAAAATGATACACAAATAGTGTCAATCAAAATCCCAATCTTGAATCTGATGCATGTTATAATGGTAAGATATTGAAGCATAGTTTTTCCAAGTAACTATTGAGTAGTAAAATGGGTGTGTTGTTGGAAATGCTTAAATATTGAATCATAATTTCAATGAAAACTTTATCACATCAACATATGTTTCATAAGAAAACAAGTGGAAAAAACATTGAAGTGCCCAAATTGGCAATTTATCACTAGTGATGAATTCTTCACAACACTCTACTTCTTGTTGTTGTCACCCATTTGAAATTTTACTTATCATAATTTTTCATGTATATATTGTTGTCTATTCAACATTTTTTGTTTTGTTTTCGAAACTGGAAGTCTATAATCATCATCACTATTCCCTCTTTTGTTATCTGAAAGGTGAGACATCATGGATTTTCTTATGGATTACACATAATCAATTTATCACTATATTTGGTCATTTTTTTATTAACCATTAACCATTTTTCCTCATTAGTTGGTGGTTTCAATTTTCCACTAATAATTTTCACACATCGATGTACCTCACCCACTTAAGTACTATCATGGAGTCATCTTTTTATTTCGACAAACATGTAGAATTGGGCCCAATCATGCCCAAAATATTAATTTGGACCAATTGTTTGAAATGCTTTTAGTTTTGTGATTTTTCCATGCAAATGTATCTTTACCCATGTTGGAGTATATAGTAAGACATGCAAAATATTGGTCGATTTTTCCATTTCCTAGTGCCAATCCAACCATAGTGAAGTGTTTGTTTCTAAACCTTTTTATTTATTATTTCAAGATTTGTTTGAAATATGATTTATCGTCCCATAATGAAGACACAGATGGAGATAAAAATAGTGATTCTCAATGTGACCACTTCAATGTCAATGTTGGCATTTTTCAAGAATATTTATATCGAAAATGCTCCTAGAGTTGACAAAAAACCCAACACACACACACACACAAAATTGATTTGTTGCAGTTATGAATATTAAAGTTGATTTTTTTTCATATCCTAGCCATGCCAATCTTTATTGAGTTTTAATTCTCCCCAAGGGCTCACAATGTTGTTGGGAAGATAATTTTTTCCCGTTTCTTGTCTTTTAGAGATCTATAAATGTTGATTTTGTAACCTTGAATGAAAAATATTCAAAGTTACTTTAACTTAAAATTATTTTAGTATCACTTTGTACTTTAGCATCTCATGATTATCATCAAATATTTGACATCCTTGAACTAAATGTTGAGGATGATTGATCTTATACAAAATATTATTCTGAACAAACACTACTTTAGAATTCTCTACTACCAAATTTTTGAGTTCTTATGTTGCCATTCAAGAATTGAGATTGCAATTATAGCATGCTAACATTTGTTTGCATGATTTTGAAACATGTAATACCATTTTCCATTGTACAAACATGCATTGTGATTGAAGTGCTTTACGTTGTTGCAAGAAATGTTTCCAATAAGGAAAACAATTTTATGATTCTAGCCATCACACTTTCTTGTAGTTCTTGTCATGCTCTCTTGCACTTGTTGTTTTCATGTCACAATCGCTTGATTATTTTTCATGTTCATTTGCAATTGTCTCCAACAATAGAGGGTCTCATGTAATATTGATCATGCACCGCAAAGTGTTATTTATATAATGATTATACTTTGAAAATGATCTTATTCAAACTTCATGCAAGGCCTTTTTATAATATTTGATGATGTGGTTCAATTTCTCAATGTTCTTATTCAATTTTACTATTCCATGACTCAAAGAGACACATGAACTCAAACATATGGATCACATGACTCATGCAAACAAACTTGACTTGGAAGATTCCATCTTTGAATGTTCAACAATGCACCACAACACTTAAATCTTCTTGTTTCATGAGATTAGACATTTGCTTTGTGTATGATTGAAATAATGCCTCACATTGTTGAATGATAATGTTTTTCTATGCTTTCCTACTCTATGAGTGTGTGGTGTTTAAACACCAATTTCTAATTGTATTTTAGTGTTAAAACTAGACACATAGTAAATAAATAAATATCCAAAAAAATATGCACCATTATAAATGTACTTATTGTGTACCTAAGATTCCCTTATTCAAAATTTTGGTAGATCTAACGCACCAAAACATTGTAAATTGAATATTTTATTTAATTAACATATTACATAAAACTCTCAGGCAAACTTCCTTTTTTTTAACAAGAAGTGTTTAATAATAAAAAGATAAAAACATTAAGTTTGCTTTTTCCTCCTTTTCAAATTTAAACTATAATTCCAAAAACAATTTAAAACATCCCATGCTCTTCTTTATTGACAAAGGTCATCCCATTAACCAAAATATTCTCCCATCTAAAACAACTTCCACTTAATTTTTTTTTGTTGCACAAGCTATATGCACGCTTGACCATTGACGTATCTTTCTTAATTTATGCTTTATGATAGTATAATAATGTTTATATTTCAATGTGTGCCATTGATGGGGAAATGAGTATTTTGAACTCATGGAAAATCATTGGATCCAAGAAAAAAAAGTGTCAAATCATTTACCACCCTTTTTTTTGAAGAGTAAACTCTAATTTGGTTAGTGTCAAAAGTGATGGTGTAGGTTGCAACGTAAACTCTAATTTGGTTAGTGTCGAAAGTGATGGTGTAGGTTGCAACGTGCTAACTACTTTAGTAAATCAAATGTAGGTTACACCATTCCTATGAGGCAAAATGAAGGAACCTTAGAGTTCATTGATTACAAGTCTATAAATATTGTAAGTATTTATTTTTTTATCGAGTCATGAATGTGTCAAATGGTCTCGTGCCATCCACATAGTTTCTTCTTTTAAAACCTAATTTGAGGAAGGAAGGAAATTCATTTACCTCATGCATGCATATTCGTTGAGGCCAAGTTTCACGATTTTTTTTTTCTTATCTCAATTTACTCCTATGAAACGAAATAAAAAATCTTCTTCACTTTGGACATTTGGTAGGTAAGTTGGGTATTGCATTAACACTTCATCAAGCAATAATGTGAAATAAGTTCATTGTATTTCCATTGTTCAAGTGGGACGTGGATGATAACATGGAGTGAGACAAATCATTATTAATTTACTATATGAGATATTCATTATAATGCACGTTTATTTCTGGATCATGCTTTCACTACTATAGCAAGGAAAACAACTTGGGATGGAATTTCTAAGAGAAACAATGCACCAAATAACCGATCATAATGCATATGATGATTTGTAGTTGTTGAAACAACCAATGAACATTTTCATGAATTATTTTTGCAAAACCACGATATATCATAGATAATTATTGCCGTAGATTACAATTGCAAAGCATATTCGAGCAAATCCATGGATTAAGAGCTAAATTTGATGCAGGGGCATTAGGTCCAAACAACCTTTGTCCATAAATAAATATAAAAGGGGGTCTTATGTTTTGTTTCCCCATGTAAATATTCATAATTGAGTTATTTTAGTTAATTAGAGGGAAATTGTAACTGCCCGAATGATTAATGGGCACCCGAAGAGATAGTCAGTTTCAGAAGTTAAGCTAATTTTAGGAGTCTGTCTCTGTCTGTCAGAGCGTTAGTCTCAGAGTTAGAGATATGAAGAGTTTTGAGCGTTAGAGGAGTTGAGTCGATCCAGGGTTTGTATAAAAATAAGCCTTATAGGCATAATAAGGCAGACCTGCATAAGGCTGCGTAGGGTTGTAGGAGAATCTACGGAGGATTGGTTGCCGAAGGACCGATTGATCAAAAATCTGGTCGAGTCAAAGTTTTAAGTACTTCACTGCATAAATGTAGAACTGTTTCAGTATGATTGTGCGTTTGTCGAGTTAATTCATGTGTTCTTGACAATTGAATTCCTGTGGCAATGTGAAAATCCGTGGTTGGATTATGTGCATATAGATCGTTTGAATTCTCTGTAAGAGTACGAAATTAATGCTCAGAACTCATGTACAGTGAGTGAATTAATTTATACGTGAGAATGTTAGTCTCTGTGAACCATGTATGCATGAATGATTAGTTCTATGACCTGTGCATTCTTTGATTGAATTATGCGTGTGAAACTCGGTGTGAATGATGAGCTTATTGTCTTAGAGTGAAAGGAGAAATTGATAGAGTTCTGCATACATACGATTGAGAGGTCTCGGCCGTAAGAGAATGCCTACCTGGTATTGATACGAATTAGTAAGAAGTGGTTGGTTCGATTGCCTAATCGACGACTATTCCTTTCTTGAAGCCATAGTACATAAAATCGATGGGATTGACACTTCTTGGTGAAGGACGCAAGTGGCTTTTATTTCTGCTGTTTGACATGTTCCCGAGTCCCTGTCTGTCGGAATTAGCATGAAGGGAGGCCGAGTACAGTGTTAGAGTGGAGGAAGACGAGTTTGACTAGAACAGAACCTTGGAAGGGAAAGTCAAATGGCTGTGTTAGGCTAACGGGGTAGGATGGCGTTAACATGGCGGAGTGTAACGAAAGGAGTTAGACGGAACCTAGAACCATGAGAGCAGAACCACAAAGGAGTGGACAGTAGAAGAGGGTTCATAAATTAACTAGCAGTATAGCGTGGGTGATCAAGAGTGTTAAGCAGTATTTAAGAAATTAAAGCGATCCCATAAACTGGGTGACGCGTGTCCCTGAAAAATTTTGAAAACCCACTCTCATCGCGAGTTAAAGCTCACGCATCTACACCGCGCGATATCCATTGATGAACGTCGGATCCTTCGAAGAAATAAGACGTGCTACCAGCCGTTGGATGGAAGGTCCGTTAGCGTTGGGGTCGTGCATATATATATATATTGATCGTTGCTAAGGTTGCGATTCAACAAAGATATAACGTGTGTTTATATTGACACGATTTCATATGTGCAGCCCAACATCCTTTAAGGTCATGGTTTATGAAGTGAATGGTATAACTAAAAGCTAGTGTGGTTCGACCTTGTTATATGTTTGTTTGTGGCCAAGCACTATTGTATTAAGGACCACGTTCCAAATCACAGCAAACCGTTAACATAACAAGTGTGTATGTATTGACCGAAGATATATATGGGATGGTATAACATACACGGGCGTTGGTGTTAAGTCAAGCTGGGTAAGTTAAAAGACAGAGGACTTGACATTTGTTATTGTGCGGATATGCCGAAGGTATATATGGTTTGGTTGATTTATATCAAGGACGTGTTATGAATATTGGTTGAGAGTAGAGCTCCCACAAAAGAAGAATGAATCTGATTGTATTGTATGAGATATTACATGCACATAATAAACCTTGAAATTAATATCTCAAATCTCTGAGATTTGAGATATTAAAGCTCTCAAATTTATTTGTTTAATTTTCTAGTCCCCAACATAAGAACATGTTGAGTTTTCCAGATTGTGAAGTTGATTGGATAAGAAATTTTGGAGGCATTTTACACACAGATTGAGGTCGAAATAATCTGAAACTGGGAATATGGGTTTAGCCCGTCATCAAGTGGTATTATAGCTAGAATTTAATTAGCTCTTTGAAAATTTTATTTTGAAATGCACATATATTGAACAGTGAGAAAGTTGATGTTTAAATCTGTTTAACAGAGTTGCAGATTTTATTAAGTATGCAGTGAAGGTTGATAGCCCAGATGTGCAGAATCTGGAGTTGAAAAAAAAAGAGACTTGAAGATTGTAGTAGATAGAGCGCAGTGCAAGTGAAGGGAAAAGCAATATCAGTCAGGGATCTTGAGAGGTAAGATGATGAACCTTATTTGAACTCTGGTTGGAAGGTATTTTTTGCAGATTTCATGGTGCAAGAAATTGAGGAGGGATCTCAGCAGAAGCAGATCACAAGCTTGAAAGCAGTGATAAGAGTAGTCCAACAAGGGATTCTCAGTGCAGAAAGAGTGTGGCAGAACCTGGAAGATTCCCAACTGAGGTTGGATGACAGAAGAAAAGAGGTGTTCTTGAGAGAAGTTGCAGAGTGAAGCCTAGAGAGCAGAAGAGAGTGCTCAGAAGGTTCCAAAGAGAGTGAACCAGTGCTTGCCAAAAGCCGGATCCGGAGGAAGGGATTGGTGAGGTAAGTTGCAACAAGAGAGCTTGCTGTTGCAGAGGCTTAGTGCAGATTGTGAGTGAATAACTCCTAGAGAAGAAAATGGATAATGAGAGCCATGGCAGAGATTGCAGAGGTTCTGAGAGAGGCCACAACAAAAGAGTGACAGAAGATTCCAAAGTAGTTGGCATGAGGAAGAGACTCACTGATGAAGAATGATGGAAGGAAATAGCTGAGATTACAGAGCAGGTTTATAAATTGGAGAGAAGGATAGAAGAAAGCCATAGATTTGGTTGGCTCATGAAAAAGAGAATAAATTGGCAACCATTACAGTTGAGATTGAGGCAAAAGAAGATTGCCTTATTGAGAGAAGAACTTAGAGCAACTGAGTTTAAAGAAGAAATTTCTGCTTGTGAAGCAGAAAAACGCACAAATGAAGAGTGGAGATTTGCAAGAGACCTTGTAGGACATGATGAAGACTTGAGGTAGCAAGGAGCTTGTCTTGCTGAGGAGGAAATCATTGAGGATTTCCTGAGTTATTGGAAAAGTCCAGATGAGGTAAGGGCTTGTGTTCTTAAGTCTGACAAATGTGAAGTGATGATAGACTCCACAGAGGAAGAAGAACCCTGAGTTCTTGAGGCAAGAATGGAAATTGAAGATTCCATGTGCAAGCCTGTTCAAGAAGAAGTGCTTGAGGAAGCAGCCAAGACCGAAAGGTCTTGTGATTTGAAAACTAAAAAGTTGTGTGTGTTTGTAGGAACAATAGGTGAGAGAGAAAAAACTGCTGATGTTGTCACTAAGGAAGAAAATGGAGCAGCTACATGTTTTGAAGATGTCCATGCACAGTTGGAGAAAGATTCTGCTTTCCCACATATCAGAAGCAGAGGAGATTTGGCTTATGATGATGGCCAGAAGCTGGAGGCTGACCGGCTTGGATAAATTGAAGAAGAGAAGACTATTGAAGAATTTCTGAAGCATATGGAAGACTTGGAACAACAAGAAGATTTGATGATAAAATCATCGAATGAGGCCATGAGGTCTTATGTTTTTAACACTGACAAGTTGTGTATTAGTGCAGGTGTTGATGAAGGCAGTTCACATGATGGAACTGTGACAAATGAAGCTGACTGTTGCCAAGCCATATATGATGAGTATCTTTCAGGTGAAGATCAGATTGTGGAGGAATTCATTAATTACTTATTTTATAGAAGGGATTTCCTCAAGGAGGACATGATAGTTGTGTTTGATGATAATGAGTTTGTCATTAATGATGATAATGACAATTTGCTTCTATTGAATGGCCAAGTAAAGGGTGATGGACAGATAGCTGAAGTTTTTGCAGAGATGGGAAATCAGAATTCCATTCTGATGAAGGCTGAGGAGATAGTGACAACAAAAGATAGTGAAGAGGAGATGCCAAGATTGTGGCATGAATTAAGTTTTTTGGAGCAGAGGAGAGAAACACAGCAAGAAGGTGTTTAGGTGGTAAGGACAGAGTTGGTTGAAGATGAGAGAGTTCATTCCTATGAGTTGGAGCAGAGAGACATCCTTAAAGAGGATGATGCGGAGGAAAGACTAACTGACAGTCTCAAGAATTGTTTGCAAGATTGGAATCAACATACTGATGTGCTGATGGAGAAAAGTAATTTAGGACATCATACCGAGATGCTGGCAGAGCAGAGGAAGGTACTGAGGCCTTGTGAGTTTGATTATAACAATTGTTTGATGAATGCAAATCCTATTGATGTTGGAGATAAGTTGACAACATGGGGCAGTCAATTGAAAGAGAAGGAGAATTCTGTGGAATATTTTAAACCATGGAATGGAGAAATTGAGCTGCTAGAGAGTATGCTGAATTAGCAGGATCCTGTGCAAGAGAGGAAACCTCAATTTATGAATTGGGGATTGCAAAATGAAAATGAGCAGCTGAAAGAAGATGAGACAGTCATGTCTCATGTGCAGAAGATTGTTGCTATTGGTAGCAGAGAAGAATTGGCTTGTTCGAATAGCCTAGAGAAAGTTGAAGAGAAGGTTGTATGGCAGACTGTTGGAGCTGCTACAACAGTGGAGAACCAGAGTTTCACTCTGACAAAAGATAAAATTGAAAAGTTGGAAGAGCTTGAAGTAAATCAAGAAGAAGGAAGGCAATTCCTGAAGATTGCTAAGACAAAAGAAGAAGATGCTGAAACTGAGTTGCAACATAGTAAAGATTTGTTTGGCCAAAGGAGATGGCAAGAATGGTTGCAGGAAACATCCAGAGAAGAGTGCGAAATGCCAGAACAACAACTTGGAGTGTTGTTGGAGAGAATGTTGAAGCAACAAGCTGAAGTGTTGCCAGCAGTGGAGCAAAAGTTTTACTGTTGCATAGAGGGTATGGATGATTGGGTGGCGAGTAGGGCAGCAGTAAGAATTGAGGAAATAAGAGTGCAACAAATAGAAGTAAGAGTCCAGCAGTCAAAGGAAATATTAGATAGAGAAATAGAATTTATAAGAAAACTGATGCAGAAGATGCCTTAGAAAAGGACAGCAGCAAGGAGGCAGAAAATCAGCAGCAGCAAGAAGAAGACAGTCACAGACTGTGAGGGCATAGCAAGTGCAAAGATGCAGACCAAGATATTGAAGCTAGGAGGAATGCGAAAGAAGAACACTGCAACGGATGGTTAGTTGCAGAACAAAGTATGGGATCCAGGCAGATAAAAATGAAGGCACATGATCAGGATATCATGAACTATTTTAACCTGGGGAGTCTGATGCAGGGGCATTAGGCCCAAAAAAAAAATTTGTCCATAAATAAATATAAAATGGGGTCTTATGTTTTGTTTCCCCATGTAAATATTCATAATTGATTTATTTTAGTTAATTAGAGGGAAATTGTAACTGCCCGAATGATTAATGGGCACCTGAAGAGATAGTCAGTTTTAGAAGTTAAGCTAATTTTAGGAGTCCAACCTTTTTACTATATAAACCCTAAACATATGATTGTAGATGCTCCAAAATACATACAATATTTTTAATTAATAACAAACTGGGAGATATACGACCTTGCCTTTTCCATTACACCTTCAAATGTATATAAATATGTGATTTTTTTGGTGTGGACAACATCATTACCTATCATGGATAACTACCATGAAGGAGTCACAATTCTCATCTTACATGGAACATTTCCATGGTGTTATCATGCCCCTAAAACCAACCATTGCAAGAATTAGAACAAAATAAAGACATATGAAGTTGAAAAAAAAGACTTTAAGTTATTATTTACATCATAATATTCATTCCAGTGATACAAATTTATAGTACATAAATGAAACCACCACATAACCTCGATCTATTATCACATTGACACTTGATCAAGTGATACGACTAAAAGGAAGAAAAATAAGAAATACACACTTATGGTGAAAACTATATACTATAATGTAAAATTCACAAAGGTGGATTAAGACTTCATGATTGTATAGGGAGTTTATAGGCTGAAATAAACACCATCTTTATAAGAAATTAGAGGAAGATTACGATGAGAGCACACTTATATTGAGAGGGTGGGGGTGGAGGTTGGAGGGTGGAGGGTGGAGGGTGTGAATCATTTATAAATCAATTTTATTTAAACATTCATGAATGATAAGAAAACAAACACATATGGGACCTATCAGTTGTAGAACATGGAACACAAGTTTTATGTGGAAACTATTTCGGGAGAAAAACATAACTTATTTTAAAAATTATTTGTATGTATCAACCTACTGTTACAAATATTTGTAGGAAACGAACCACTAGAGACAACAATCCCCACTACTTCAAATATTCATAGACGCCAACCTACTAGAGACACCAATCCCCACTGCTGAAAATATTCGTAGGCACCAATCTACTGGAGAAACTGATCCCCATTGTTGAAAATACTCATATTAACCAAATTGATTCATTGAGACTGCTTGCTACTTCTACCTTCATTAGGTCTGCTAGTTACTTATGCCTTCACCAAGTCAATTTGCTGCTTCTACCTTCACCTAGTCTAATTCTCCTAAAACTTGTTGTCTTTGGCCTCTTCCCATGAACGAACTTGTACAACATGCCACTTATCCAATTTTGTAGATATTATTTTAAAATTTCTACTTAATTCACTTTTGTATGTCTCCTCAGATCTCTAAAAAATTCACAATATGAAAATTCCTAGAAAATAAATTACAACAAAATCTCCAAGTCGACCTATTTGAAACTATTTTCAGGGTCATTCAAAAACCCTAACTTCCACGAGGAATATATCTGAAGGTATAGTTTAACATAGTATATAATTTTTACTTGAGGCATTGCTATACGTGTCCCTAGGTCTCCAAAAATTTCATAGTCTAAAGCATCCCAAAAAGTAAGTTACAATGAGAATGAAAAACCAACTTGATTGAAACTAGTTTCAAGACTGTTAAAAAACCCTAACTCCTATAGGGCATATCTTTGAAATGATAACAAACCAAAGTTTGAATTTTTTACCTGAGGTATTTTTATATATCTCCACACGTCTATGGAAATTTCACAATCTAAAACATACAAGACAATAAGTTATAACAAAAATTCCTAATTGACCTGCTTGAAACTGATTTTAGGACTATTTAGATACCCTAGCTTACCCAGGGAATATCTCCATAATTATAGTGAACTAATACCTGAAATATTTACCACATTTACATGAACATATCACCTCCATTTTTTCAAAATTTCATAGCCTGAAACATACTAGAAGAAACATTATAGTGAACATGCCATTATTACTCATTTACTTCACAAATCACATTTTTGCTCCACCTTTAGAACCCCAAGAGTACTCCCCATATTCTCTTGCACAAATTATATATCTTCTTTCTTGGATGGAATTCAAATGCACTAGTATATCCTTTATGTATAGTGTTTATGAATTTACTTATGGTTGTTGAGTTGTAGAAACTAACTGGGTTGACCTATACTTTCTTGTTGGGTGACCTGACAAAATATTTCATATCTCTTAATTATTATGAAGTTATATGGAGTTCCATATACGATTGGAAAGGTCTCAAAATAATATTTTTAACTATATATTCCATTTGAGCTATGTATTTAGAGTAAAAAGATCTTCATAGACAAGTTATCCAAATTGGGCATAAAAAACTACATATCCAAACAATATTTCCAATAATATTCAATTGCAATATTTGTCTAAGACATCCATAGTCTCCCCTTGTATTTTACATCAATGACAACAATATTTCACATGACATTCACCTTTTACATCAATTGAAACCCTTAGTTAATTCCACAACAATACTATAATACTCCCTTTGTCTGTAACTCTCCTTGTGTCTTAAATATTCCTCTATCTACAAATTCTCCTCGTTTGAAACAATGGAAAATGGCTCCCCCCTGAGCTTATGCTTTGATTTACTGATGAGGCGAGAAGGATATCGCTCCTAACTTTTAACTGGTATATTCAAATGTTTATTTGGGAGAAAGTTTGGTAAAAATGTTTGCAACATGTTCCTTGGTGGCAACGTATTCCAACTTGACACATTGTTCAACTACCTGTTCTCTTAGGAAGTGGTATTTGGGGGGAATATACTTAATATTTGAGTACATAAATTATTCTTTCAAATGTTTATTGCACTTGGGTTGTCAAATGATTGAAATTAGTTGATCATGTTATACCTTGATATCCTTTAGTGTCTACTTCATACAGATAACTTGTGTGCAATATGTTTTTACAATATTTTTGAATTTTCTTGTGGATAAAGAGATTGATGTTTTCTCCTTCCTCAACCATGATACTAGATAGTTTCCTAGAAAGAATTCTCCTCCACTTGTACTTTTATTGTCATCAATATTTCTTGCCCAATCTACATTTTTATATGCTATTAGAGTGAAGACCTTAATTTTGAATACCACAAACCAGCGCCCAACGTTCCCTTTATATATCTAAATATTATTTGTGTTGCTTGCACATGCCTCTCCTTTGGTGTAGTTTTAAATATTGAAATCAATTATATAACTTGCATGATGTTTGGCCTTGATGTTTTCACATATAGTAGGCTCCTAATCATTGACCTATAAAATAATTTATTTTCTTATAAGATTTCATCATCTTTTCTCAATTCATATCTTGTGATCATGGGTGTACTCACAAGTGCACAAAATTCCATTTTTAATTTCGTCAACATCTAATTAACATATTTGGTATGAGAAATGAATATGCCTTGACTGGATATATAAATATGTAAACCTAGAAATAATGAAAATTCTCCAAGCATGGACATCTCAAATTATTTTTACATTTATTTTGCAAAATTTTGGCTCACTTTGTTAGCATTATTTTAAAAAATGATATCATCCACATAAACCAAAATGATTAACATTTTTTTTGTTTTGATGTAAATATTGTTGTCTGCATATCCTCTTCTGAAACCTTGTTGTAGTAGGTATTTTTCATGTTTTTGTTTGAAATAATGAGAGGGGGGTGAATCAATATTTATTTTCAATTGTTAATTTTACCAGTTAGATCACTTATATTTAGAACACAAAATGAACAATGATGGAATATATACTTTTATTAATTTCTTCTTTACAATAAGTAAAGTACAATAATGATATAGGGCTCCAACCCTAGATGAAGACTCCAATCTTCCAGGCTCCAACATGTAATGTGCCAAGCATTGAATTGGTCTTTCCAAGGTTCCAACCTTATTAATTTGAGGCACCAACCTCTAGGGCTCCAACCCTATCTCTGGTACAGGCTCCAACCTGGTTTCTTGAGGACTCCAATCCTCTAGGGCTCCAACCCTATCTTCCAAGGCATCGACCTTGTCTCTATGAGGTTCCAACGCTCAACTTCACTTCGTCAAAATATGTTCGTTTATTCTTCACGTCTCCCAAATTATTCTTCAATTAGCCCTGTCACACTTAGTCTCCACGTCGCATCATCAATGACAACTTTTTCTTCTTAGAAGGTGTCACCACTGCTCTTCATCGTACCCAAAAAATTTCTTCCAAGGTTACTCCATGAGGGCTTTAGCAATACATCCGGTCTCTAAGAATGCCTCCAAAATTTTATTCTTCAAGTATTCAATAGATCAATCTGAAAGACTGCTTCACAAAGGCTCCTATAATTGTAGGCTTCAATGCTCAAAAATTCAAAGTCTCCACTGTGCTTGGCTTGATGTTTTCCAAAATAGGCCTTTTCCAAAGTCAGCTTCAAACAAGTTTTCTACAAAGGTTGGCAGCTCCTTTAAGTCTTCACCAAAGTATATCTAAAGGCTATATTTCAATTTGCCCAATTATGTTCACAAGAGAGGACTAAAATTACTGTACAAGTCAATAGGTCTGCTGTTTTAAAAGAGTGAGGTCAGATTTCTGAAATGTGTTTTATCCAAATGCTACAAGGTCTTTAACCCAAGTGTCACAGGCACACTTTTTTTCACAACCAAAGGTCTAAGCCAATATAACTACAGGTACACTTTCCCACTGTGCAAAAAGAACTCTCAATCTAGGAGCAGTCTTCTAAAAGATACCAAACCAAATCTGAAAGTGTTGATGCCCAAGGGTATTGGGCCTCAGATGCAGAAGTGTGAAATACTAAGGCCACTACAAACTGCTCCAAGAACCCTTACAAAAATTTGCTTCGATGTATCCAATATCTGTTTTGAAGAGTCACTACAGTCTGCTCCTAAATTCACTTCATAGCTGATCCAAGATGTAACTGTGTGTGCTTAAGGACTGCTCCCAAGAATATTGCAACCTGCTCCAAAAAAAATTGGACCTGAAATGTGTTCAAATATGCCATAACAAGTCTGTCATAACAGATTATATTATTTTCCACAGGTCTTAGTTCTGAAGTTCTCCTGCAAATCTGAATTTTTTTGTTCCTAAATAAGGCTCAGAACAGTCCTTTAAACACTGTCTCAAACAGACATGAACAAGGCTTTGAGATTTCACATATATTATTGCAATTCTAGATTAGCAATTCCAAGTTTGACTGAAATAATGAATAAAATGAAGAGTACGGATTTATATTTATATTGGTTTGACATTTGACAAAGAGACACGTCTCTTGGACGACATGTCAAGCCCACATAAGTTGGCTTAGGTTGGCTCAATGTCGAAGTTAATTTCCTTAACTTAAAAAAATCAATATCTCCCAAACTATTTGGAGTTTTGGGGCAAGTAAGGGCTCGTTAGAAAGGGTAATATATACTCTACAAGATGGTATAGGATCCATTTTGAAAGGTTTCCTGTAAGGTGGTGAATTTTTTTTTTCTTTGGGTCTGCCCTTGAATTATTTAGTGCAGAAAATGATTAGTACAATATGAATTCTTTGTTTGGATTCTCCATTATTTGGATTCTTTATCATAATAGGAACATGTAGGACATCCATGTCATCATGATAATGCCCAAAAATGAGTGCATCACCCATGTCATCACATAATGGTGCAGTGATATGTTATAGTGCAACATTATTAGGAGAACTCCAAAAATAGTTTTCCAACCCTCAAATGATCTCCAACCATGATCATCATATGTCATCATCAAGTATCAAAGTGTATGAAATAATCCCATAACATCAAGGGTTAATATCTATATCATCAAGTGCATGCAACATTAGATCAAGGAATTCTTAGGGCTTATTTCATTAGTGGTTTAACTTCTTTGTGATTTGACATCTTCATTGATGGCATGACATCATCATCTTGAACCAGACATCTCAAGAATATTGACATCTCGGTTAATTTCATATTGACATAAATGACAACCTTGACCAACAGTTTTAAATAACAAGATTTATGATCTTTCTTTAGTGCATCGAGTGCCCTCTTTAGTTCGCTCACATGAGCTTTGTTTTTTGAATATTAAATCTCTACTTATTGTTCAACATATGATTTGTATTTTGGCTTTCCATCTATAAATGCAGACTTGACATATATTTGATAAACTTTGTAGTTCTTCAAACACAAAAATTCCAAAAAAAATATTATCAAATCTAATCTTGTAACTGGAGCAAATGCTTTTTCTGATTAGATACCCTCAACTAGGGCATACCCTTACAAACCAATGTTGCTTTAGTTGTTACTTCTGATTCAATACACTCAACTTGGGCATACCACAAACCAATATTGGTTTTTTTCTTACTACTTGCCCATCTTCATTCAACTTGTTTTTGAAGACCCATTTGGTGCCAATCACATTCTTGTCTTTTGGTCTAGGAAACAATTCCCATGTCTCATTCTTCTCAATTTGATCAAATTCTTCTTCCATAACATTAACCCAATGCTTATCTTCACTAGCTAGTGTAAATTTCTTGGGCTCTATTTTGGATGACAAAGAAAAGTTTACTTGTTTTGATGTACTTACCATTCCTCTTTTAGTCTAAACTCTTGTACCTATATCACCAAAAATATGATTTTATATATGATACTTTTGGACAAGTCTAGATGACATCTTTGGATATTGACATTCTATTTCTTCTTATGCTTTCTTTTCTTCTCCCTCTTATTCTTTTTCTTATCGTCTGTAGATTGTATCCTCTATATTTTCATTTTTTTGTGACTTTTATTTTTGATATATTGCTTCATCCACTCTTACATCAATTATTTCTGTTAGGAATCTGTAATTTATTGGCAAGATTGGCAGAGTCCAATTACAGAAGCAACATCGTTTCAACCAACTTTGGGATTCTAGGATCTAGCCCTCCTGAATCCAGAGAGGGATCTCTCTATGAATGAGTTTAAAGATGCGATCTTTAATAGCTGAAATTATGATATTAGGCTAGTTATGAAGAGCTTGGGTTTTGTTTTGTTTGTTTTGGTTGGGCAAGGACATGATGAAAGTGAAGGCAGTTTCAAAATGAAGGGTGAAGGTGTTTGCAGATGAAGGAATGATTTGGCTGACAGGAAAGGCAAAGACAGTTTTAACCCATTGGGCTATGGAGTCATAGGAGGATTTTTAATTGGACATCAAGGTTCAAGTAGGATCCATGGGGCAAGTCACTTATGTCAAAGGATCTCTTAAGGTGATTTTATGGAATGAAACAGATAGAAAATGAAGAACAAACAAATGAAGATATAGTAAAACATCCTGAGATCAAGTAATTTCTTTTAAACTATATTGCTTTAGCATGTACTTAAAGAAAAACATGAGAGTTTTCTGAGATCAAGTTAATACCTTTAAACTAGCCTGCTTTGAATTTCTTTCAGTTAGAAAACATTAAAAAACAGTTGAAAAGCTTAAGATAAGGTAAGTGCCTTTAAACTACCCTGCTTTCAGCATATTCGAGAAGGAAAACATAAAAGTATTCTGAGATCAGGTTAATACCTTTAAACTAGCTTGCTTGGAAATACTTTCAGTAATAAAACATTAAAATACAGTTGAACAACTTAAGATCAAACAAGTGCTTTTAAACTATATTTCCTCAGCATGTTCAATAAGGAAAACATGGATAATAGTGACAAAGATTAATTTAGATCAGACAAGTGCCTTTAAACCAGCCTGCATTGATGTACTCTTCAAAGAGAACGTTCGAATGAAGAAAACATAGATAATAAAGTTTTCAGTGAGAGTAGGGTACTGTAGAAAGTAAATCCTAGCTCTATGTTTGCTGCTCTTTATCAGAGAAAATGAACAAAATGAAAACATTAAGCAAAATAAAAATTGACAGTGAGGAACACATCACCATTGACACAAATTAGGATCCCATAAATCAGTAGCTTGTATTTGATGTTCAAACCGGTTACAATCAGCAAGCCCGGTGGGTCTCTACAACTTCAAACTTCTCATATCAGCTTGTGTATCTTTAAGTTGCAAACAGGGTATCAGTAGCTTCAGAATAACTATTACATGCATTCAAATGTCTAGAGACCAACATTTTCTCATCTTCTACAACAATATTTATAGAAGAATGAAGAGGTGGGAGGATTTCCCAGGGGTCAAGTATCCTTAATTATGTAATCAATGCAATTCCTGGCCTTTGGGAACCAGGCAAGGCATACGGTGGGAATGTAATCGTTTATAACTCTGCTTCATAACTCTGTTTGTGTCTTTCGAGGCCTGATGATTGAAAATATCTGCTTCCAAACTGTTCTTTAACCTTTAAAATAGTTTTACCGACAATTTAGAGATAAGATCCTCGATTAGTATTAATTGTTCGGCGGCCTTTGATTTTCTGTGAGGCTATCGGTGCCTTTAGAAGCTGGAGAAGGTTCAATTAGCCTCTGTTTTGGCATCGAAGTAACTCTGTAGCCATTCTTTGCGTTGAAGTCCTTGCAGGAGCAACTCTTCGGCTGCGTTTGAGACAAATATCTGATCTTGATCAATAAATTCGGCCTCTGATTGAATACTTTGAGGCACAGGTGGCATTTCAGTAACTAGAGGGATCAATTTTTCTCAATTGCGGCGGTGGAAGCACTCCTGTTAATAAAACCCTTAAAATATTCTTTAAACTGTGTTTTAAAGCAGGGATTAGGCTTTTGATAACCGTCTTAGCTGTAATTCTCGTAAAACTGTCTCTAATCCTCCGTTCTGATACATTTTGGTCTTCAACACTGATACTCTTTGATTGTGCCCATTTCATGGTGTTTTTGCTGGTGTGTAGGGTTGCGCAGGGTTTATAAGGCGTCCATGCCTGAGAAAACATTGATGAAACGTGCATTTCCACCCTGTGGATGATTTCCTTTGACGAATCGAAGACATGAGAGTCGTCACCCTCCATCTCTGAATCTTCTTTGGAAATAACGAAAAAATGATTTAAAACCCTGCAAAACTCGGAAACTATTATAAAACCTGTGTATATAGATTAACTGCATCGGAGGGCGTGCGAGGAGATTAGAGCCGTTGGATGGCATCATCCAATGGTCAGAATTGATCGGGAGCGATCGTGGAATGGGTGAAAGAAGGATTAAATCCGAGCCGTCAATCGTGCAGAGATTGAACGAGGCGGTCAGAGGATAAGGATGAATCTGGGCCGTCGATTGCACAGAGATCGACGGTCAGAATTGGGCAATGGAAATTCAAACGGAGAGATCAGGCGATAAATTATGGGCCGTCAATCTGTAGATCAGATCGACGACGGAGATTTATTTGCCGCTGTACGATGGCCCGGTTATCGTGCGCGCACCTTCATTAACCATCGATCAACTCCGGCGAGCGATCACCGTTGGATCAGCGGGCCCAGATCAGACAATCCACAACGATATTGTTGGGCGTCCCGGTCCGAACATTAATGCGCGATGGACGACGGATGGACAATGGTTTTAAAAATAGTACATGGGACGTGTGTCAAGCGATGTATGGAATCGCTGGCCATCGGGCAAAAACCGCCCTCCGCCGAAGAGCGGTGTGATAAAAACCACACGGATTTGGGAAAATGGCGCACGGCTAGGGGGTCCACAGGGAGGCATGCTCTGCACCGTCGGATCTGTGGATTGAATCGACGGTCGAGATCGCTCCACATTTGCATGGGCAGGAAAAATTTAGTAAAATGTTAATTCGACGGTTTAACTAAATATCAAAGGTTTTTTTTAATGTTTTGGGTGAAATATTTATTTAAACCAGATAAGCACCTGACTGCTCAACGCGCGGTCACGGCGCCAGGGTGTATGGGTGAAAAGGCTAGGGGCTTAGCCCAAGGGGGCTTAAGCCCAATACATAGAAAATATGCATTTATATGCTTTTCGAGGATTTTCAAAGGAATTTGGGGATTTTGATAAGGCTAAGAAGGGGTCTTAGAACCTTATAAAGGGGATTTTGGTGAGGGGAAAAGGAAAAAATATGAAAATGAGGGATTTTTGTGGGAAGATAGGGGGATAGAAAGATGAGGTTTGTTTGGGAAGAAGGGAAAGGAAAAAATGGTGTTTGCAGCAACATTTGGCCTTGGAAATCAATAGGATTTCAGAGTCTTTTTGGGATGTAAACAAAAGTATAGGATCTGGACAAAGGCAGGAGGCCTTCAAGAGTCTTCAAGAGCCAACAATTTTTAGTAATAGAATTTGTTCCTTGAAGGCTCAAAAATAGATTTAGCCACCTTTTGGGATAATCAAATTTTACAGGTGGCTAACAATTTCTACCACCTTGTGCATTCATTTGTTGCAACATTTGTAGGCATCACGTCTAGATGCACAGCTAAGAAATATACCTTCATCTATTTTGGAATCAAGATATTCCTAAATTATCTTCATTTAAATTATATATAGCACTTTCTCCCAAATAATTTTAATTATTTTATTATAGTTTGTCTACCTTTCCATAATCCATAAGGTGTCTTATTTTTTTTCACTCTAATTTGCGCTCTATTCTAAATGTGGACTATTGTGTTGATTGCTTCTCCCAAAAAGGTGTTTGGTATTTTGACTTAATCTACTTTGTTCTAGCCATTTCCTATAAACTTCTATTCTTCCTTTCTACAACTCCATTTTTTTTTGGAGTCCTTGTTGCCAAAAAATGACTCTTTATTTTGTGCTTATAGAATTCATCAATTCATTAAAGGTAATCTCACCTTTGCACTTGCTTATTAAACTAGTATCATTTTCAACCAAGGATTTGAAATATTTAAAATTCTCAAATGATTTATATTTTTCTTCAAGAAAGGTAATCCATGTTGTTATTGTGTAGTCATCAATAAGAAACGTAAAATTACTCTCACCTATTAAAGTTGTGTTCTTGTTGGACCGCAGATGTTTGTGCATAATATTTCCAGTGGATTTGATATTGAGTACTTATTTATTTTGAATATAATTATATTCTTCTTCCTATGCTGACATGGCTTGCAAATAGTGTCCTTATATTTTTGAGATCCTTGGCTTATCATTTATTTCTTATGTATTTTTGCATCTTATTATATTTTCAAAGTCTATATGGCCCATCCTTCTATGCCATAACCATATTTCATCTACTTTTTCCATACAGTTTTTATCCTTTGACCTCATTGAGGATATATACATTGCTTAAGGTTTTTTTTTATTTGTTTGCTACTAATATTTTTGAAGATTATTTCCTTACCTCACATCCTTTATAATGAAATGTGAGTTTGTAACCTTGATCACATATTTGAATGAAAGTTAGAAGATAGTGTTTTAACACTTCAAAATACAAGCCATTCTATGTTTTTAGTCTTTCCAAAATCAAGGCTAACCATACCTTTTTCAACTATCCTTGTAGAAGCATTATCCCCAAAGGTAACACTACCTCCTTTTTCTTCCTTTAGGGTGAGACATTTGTTTTGATCCACTGTCATGTGTTTTTAAGATCCACTATTAATGTACCATTGGCTTCATTTAATTTGAACATGTTAGGTCTCTGTAATTTAACAGAGTGACAAGACTAAACGCTGCAGAGACTACATCAAAAACCACTTTAGATTCTAGGATCTAGCCCTCATGAATCCAGAGAGGGATCTCTCTATAAGTGCAAAGATTGATTTATCTTTTAAGGTTTTTAGTGTGATATTAGGCTAGTTATTAAGAACAAGGGTATTTTGTTTGTTTGGTTGGTCGGGTATGATCTTTAATTGGATGGAATATCAAAAAAATGAAAGAGTTTCCGAAGGGCGAAGATGCAAGTATATTGAGAAGTGTTCAACAAATAGGATTAGTGTGAAGCAACTTTAATCCATTGGGAAATGGAGTCACAAAAGGGTTTATTGTGTAAAAATTTCAGGAGTGGTCCAAGGGGCAAGTCATCTATATCAAAAGATCCTTTAGACTAAATGATGGAGTGGAACATTAAAGTTTTGAGAAAGTGGAAAAAGTCAATAATTTCGACAAGGATTTATCAACTTTCCATACAAGAAAATCCTTTTTAAGAAACTGTTTGAAACCAACCAAAGGACATGGCTAACCATAAACTTCTTTGGACAAGATTGTATTAAAGCTAACTTATCAGACAACAATCCAGTAATCTCACTAGACTACTTTCAGAAGGGATGAAAACAGATAAGAAAACAAAGTGCAGCTTAAGATCAGATCAGATGTATTATAATCATGGACTGCTTTAGCATACTCTTACAGAAACTTTCAAACAACCTTTGGAGAAAGAACTAGAAGACAGGGCAAACCATAAACTTTTCTAGTTTAAATCTACTTAAAATGTAATGAAAATATCATTCAAGAACTTCCTTTCAAGTTTTTCACATCAAGACATGGACTAACCAACATTCCTTGATAATGTTTACACTTAAATTAAGTCATTCTTAAATACACAATTGGAGGAAAACATAAAGATAAAGATTATCAGTGAGAGTAGGGTACTTCTAAGAGTAAATCCTAGCTCTATATTTGTTGTTCTTTATCAGGGAAAGATGAAAAAAATGGCATACATGAAAGGAAAACAATAACAGTAAGAGGTACTTCACCAATGATATAGACCAGGATCCCAAAAACTAGCTTGTATATTGATTGTCAATCCAGTTACATACTTCAAGTCTAATGTTTCATTACAACAAAAACTTTTCTTCTCAGCCTAACTTCTTCAATAAATTAATAGAGCTTTAGAGCTTCAGGACTTATTTACATTCAACAATGATTCGATACATCAAATATTACATCAGAAATCCAAAAACCAACAATAGCTCATCTTCTTCAGAAGTATTTATAGAAGAAAGAGGATGTGGGATGAAAAATAAGATCTTTAGTTAAATTAATACAAGTTTTAATGCTTCTTTGTCATTGAGGGGTTCAATAGAGAAGTTTTCTGATATTTATCTATATTAATTGGTTTTCATTAAGTATTTAGCTACTTGGAAGTTTTTGTTGACTTTAAAAACTCTTTAGGCAGGTTGGAAATAACTCTGGTTGTCTTTAGGAAAAAATATCACTGACCAAGCAATAACTCTGCCTTCTTTTTCTTTATTGAGGCTGTAGGTGGCACTTTTGGTAGCTGAAGAGGATAAATGACCTCTGATGTGGCGGTGGAGGCCTCATTTACTGATATTTTTCTTTCTTTTTTCCTTGAAACACCTTAATTTGTCCCTGAGCTGTGTTTAGGCTTAATTAAGCCATAATCTTTGCTTTGGGTCTGCATTCTTCTGATATTGTCTTTGTTTCTTTAAACCTGAGGATTAAAAATGTGATCTTCAATATCTGGCTCTAATTAATCCCTCTTTAACCTTGATTCTTCATTACTGATACACTTTATTGCTCTGTCTCAATGACACAACTGATATTAGGCAGTGGAGGGTTTATGAGATCGAGGGTTGTGATATCCCTGATAATATGTGAACTCATAACTCACTGGTCCTTTTTCTCCTTTGATAAAGCCACAAAATCATCATTCTGGGCATTTTTGTCACCTTTCTGTGACTGTGGAAATACACAGAACAAACACCATCTAAAACTTGCAAAAAACACAACAAATCATTAAGAAAACCTGCGAAATTGGTTTGACTGTGTGCAAGGGCTCTGGAGTGGAGGGGCAGTGAGGAGGTAGACATGATTGCAGCGGAAAATGCGAAGAAAACCCTGGCAGAGCAGCTAGCCAGGTTAATGGGAGTTTGGGCGTGAGGATGAATGTGGATCGTTGATTTAGAATAATCAATGGCGGAGATTTCCCGATGAAATCGTTTGGGTGAACAAATGAGAAACAAACGAATGGGTCGTGATATAATGTGGGTCGTTGGATTAAAACATTCAACGGTGGAGATCATCCAATGGCATCGTTCGGGAGAATGGACGAAGGTAGACGAATTGGGGTGTGATATAACGTGTGCTGTCCGATCTCAGAGATCGACGACCGAGATCTAAAGTGAAAATAACATTTGAGGATGGTGGTTTGGCGGAAAACCGCCAGTGGTTTTCGCGCGGGCTCTGGGGGTAGACGGTATTCACAAAAACAACGCGATTCCATACACCTGCTGACACACATCCTTTAAAAACCGCCCATATCGTGCGAAACTTGTGCACTTGGATGGGAGGCCAAAAATTACGTGAAACGGGTTTTCAGCCGTCAGATGAGAGGCTCTAGATCTGACGACGCGGATAAAACGCGATGTAGGGCAAGCTACACGGAGGATGTCTGGTGGGTCATAGGGCTTAATGGCGAGTGATGGAATCGTGACCGTTGATCTGGTGAAAGGGGCGCAGATCAACGACTATTATTGAGCGCAAAAACTCAATAGCCCCGAGGGTAAATTGAGGTGGGTCTAGTGGTGCATCAACAATTTTATCGCAGGGTGGACGAGTTTATTTGGTGATATTGGGTTTAATCCCGATCGTCGGATCTTTCTGATGAACCGCTGAGATTTGAAGATGGGTGGGTTATTTGAAAGGAGGAAATGGTAGGCATGATGGATGGGCGGAGAGCAGATAATCCCAGGGCCGTTGATCTACGGAGATCAACGGTCCAGATTTATTCAAGGTCAAAATGTCGAGGTAATGAAAAAATAAAGGAGAAAAGGGAAGGGGAGATGATCGGGCGGAAGGATGGGTCCGATTTCTGTTGATCTGCAAATATCAACGGTCCACATTTTCTTTCACCATTATACGGCGGGATAATGAAAAACAAAGGAAAGCCGGGTTTTCGGAAAGGTTTATAGGCCTTTAAGCGCCCGATTGCGGGCTTCGGGCATATGAAGGATGGGTGTTGAAGGAAATAAGCCCTCAGGGGCTTAAGAACCATATAGTGTAAAAAAGTGAATTTTAGGCCAAAAACAAAAATTTTTGAGGCCAAATAAGGGTTCTGGTAGGAGAAATAAGAGTTTTTAAAACCAAATAAGGGTGAATAAAAGGTTTTAAAGGGGGATTTTGATGATTTAGAAGGTAAGTGAAGGATTTTTAGAAGGGATTTATGAAGGGAAAAAGGGTGAAAATGGAATGGTTTATGAATGAAAGGAAGAGGAAAATGATGGAAAATGGAGTTCTTAGAAGCAGTTTTTTCCCTTAGTTAATAGCAGGTTCTTTTGGATTAAAAGTGAAACAGCAGTGAAGATTATCTCAAAGGATAATCATCATCATAAGACTTCATGAACTCACAATTTGGTCAGGAAATTGTTTCTTAAAGGCTCAAAAGATTTAGCCACCATTTCATATGGTAAATTTTTTATAGGTGGCTAACAGTGGCTCCACAGGGGGATGGAATCTTCTTGAAGGTGTCAATAACTTCAGAAAATTCTTCTCTAGAAGTTGATCAGTGCCTTGCACTTTGATAATATTTTTATCAGCTGCTAACAAAAATGATTAGAACTTGTTACATCAACAAAATTATTTCCCAAACAACTACCTACACAACCTACTTCCTAACATTTTTTCTTCAGCAGGTGCATTTGGACTTGCAAACATTTTCATCAATCATTTTATTCTTTTATTGAAAACACAAAACTATTCTAAGTCTACCATTATTTATCCATGAACTCAGATTAAACAGTTGAGTTCATAAGCTTCTCTACCTAGCTACTATCTGTCAGGATTAGGTTGTCTGACAGACTTTTATTCTCTAAATTCTAAAACAGAAATTTAAAAAAAGCCAAGCCAGGATTAAGTAGTCTAACTTGCTGTTGATCTATAGCATAAAAACAAGCTACACATAGACTAAAATTTGCAGAAAATTAAAAACAAAATTGTGAAGGCTTAAGATCTGAAAATTAAAACATCCTTCATTATTTCTTCAACTCTGCCTTGAATTTGTTTGAGTTGTCTTCTTTCTTATCTGGTTCCAGTTTTGAGCATATTAGAACCAGTTTGTTTTCTATCTTTGGCTCAATATTTGATCTAATTAGAGCCATTCTTCTTTTGAGATTGATAGGTTCAGATTTTGAGCTTGTTTGAACCTTCATTTTTCTATCCTGATCTACCTTGCTGATAAGCCAAGATTGAGCTGTTTGGATGATCTAATTCACTAACCTATCAGCAGTAAATTGAAAAACTAATTAGTCATGATTAGGCTGTATGACTAACTAGAAGTGTGTTTTTAGGAGTGGCATTTGAGCTTGCACACTTTCAGATTTTGTTTCTCTTTTTTGGTATGGTGCTGTACCTTTCTTATTTTCATTCTGCCCTCTTTCTATTTTTATTGTTTTTGTATTTTTTCTTTTTCTAACTTTGAATGCAGTGATGGATGTGATATTTACAATGAATAAAAAATAAAAAAGCTTCAAACTGGTACAATTAAGAAAAAAAATGTTTGAGCATCCTGCCATTGACAGGACCTCCAAAGAGTTCAGTTCCATTCACTTCCTGCAAGAAATAAGCATTGTTACCAGCAGTAGAATAAATGAGATAAGGGCCTAGCCATAAGTTATCAAATTTTCCATGTTTTCCCTTATCTTCTCTCCTAGAATCCCACTTTAAAACTTTGTCACCAATGCTGAAATCACTGGCCTTTTTTCTTTTATCAAACAACTTCTTGATGTTTTCTTGCTTCTGTAGTGCTTTGTTGTATACCTCCTCTCTGGTTTGTTGAAGATGTATGGTTTGATTAATTCTTCTTGTCATATCATTGTCCTCAGAATGTACTTCTTGGATCAACTTCATGACTAGCACTCCTAGACTGGTTGGAAAAATTGCATTTGCTCCATAAACAAGATGGTAGGGTGACATTCCAATTTGATTTTTTAAGTGTTAATCTGTCAGCCCAAAGTGCATGTACTAGCTTTGTGTGCCATGATTTCTTATTGTCACGGGGGTGTCACTCAATTAACCTATGGCATAGCACGTGCGTTCGTGGCATACTAAACAATACCCTTAATTTGACTACATATTGGAAAATACCTCTAAAAATCACTTTATTTAACCCCCTACCAATACTAACCCATTGAATTTTCCCAATTTAAAAAACCCCTGCTTTCACTATATATTGTAGGTTTTTGTTTTTTCATTAACATTTTTTACACCCCTTTATATTTATATCCTTAACATAATGACATGATGCCTCTCTTATGACCTCACATGAATTCTACAATTCACATTTCTTCTTGTGATATACATAAGAGATGCATATTAGTATTCCCACAATGTGATTACTCAATCCACACTCAAGCACATCTTACTATGATTTGTGGCATTTAATGGTCTAAGGCATACAAAGATCAACCATTTTTTAGGAAGATTGATTATGTGCATGTGTATAAAATAAAATATAAATTGATCTCTATGATGATGAAAAATCAATTGATCAATCTTTATGAATATGTTTGCACCAAATAAGGTGTTCAATCACAAGTCTAGACCCTCTTCCCTTTGAAAGCTTCTTGTTCAAAAATCCAACTACAACCTCATGTACTCAAACTAGTGTCTTATCAAGGTGGAACAACAAAAGTTGCAATTTCAAAGAGTTATATAGAGAAGAAAAGGCAAGGTGAGGATGAGTTATGAGACCCTCCCTTTTCTTTAATGAAAAAAAAACATTGTTCTCTGTTGTTTTTAATTTAAGTGTTTTAATGAGAGCCCCATGGTATATTTTATTAAGACAAGAATACTTTGTACCTAGTAGTACAAGAATACTACAAGTACATGAATACAACACCATATATTGGTGTGTATTGTGACCATCCGAGTATGATAAGGCCCTCCTTAAAAGGCAATTTAGTGTGGATTTCCCATAAAAAGTGTTTTTTTCTTTTAGAAAGAATGCATAAAAATAAAAGGAGAAGGTGGCTTGAAGATCTAAAACTCTAGCCTATCATTTTCTAGGTGCAAGGAAAAAGTGTATAAATCATGCTTGGGGGCTCTTCATCTAATGTGGGGTGTATGATATGTTAATAACCTTTGGTTGTGCCATGATGGATATTCACACTCCAGATAGCTTTCTTATGGGAATTTCTAGACCTTGTCTTGATGCTTATGTGGTACACTTCCTTAGATCATTGGAGATGTTGACTACACAAATATTTTCATGGAATGTTTTGACACCTAAAATGAGCCTTGGGTGCATGTGTATAAATGTATTCTCGAATGTAATTGAAAAAAGGGGGAGGAGGAGAGGAATAGAAGATTTCTGTAATAACCTGCGTATGAACAATTGCTCCCAGTTGAATGAATTCAGTCCTGTTTATTTTATTTTGTCTCAGTTTGTTAATGTTGCGAATTTCCGTTTAACTGTGGGTGATTGTGTATTGGAGATTTCGTTCTGTCTTAAATTCTGTACCTTGACGGAGAAACCTGTGAATTCTATTCTACTGCAGGTGTGGTCTCTGCGAAAAGAAAACTCGTGGTCGTTTAACCTTTCTTATGGTAATTGCAGTCCCGCCTTATTTTAAAAAGAACTACTCTTGTTCGTTGATAACCGGAATTCCGAACCAAGCCGAAAACCGAGTTAATGAGCCAATGGGATAGCGCAACCATGGTTGAACCTTGGGTTGAGCACTGTAGCAGAACCGGAGGCGGATTTACAAAGGTGGGTTTCCCCCATTCCGCACCACCTTTGG
The DNA here is from genome assembly GCA_034641835.2 of Pinus albicaulis. NCBI lineage: Eukaryota > Viridiplantae > Streptophyta > Pinopsida > Pinales > Pinaceae > Pinus > Pinus albicaulis. The sequence goes on from CM076583.1 coordinate 342,226,994, forward strand.
CACAAAAGTGGTATCCGTAGAGTGTGCAACGATTCCATTGATCGCTCGACACGTGGCGGATGTGACGGGCCGAGAAACCACCATCCCGCGCGTTAAAAGACTGTCGAGGAACGGGCAGCGGAATCTATACAGGCCATTGATCTGGGGGATGATCATCGGACGGTCCTAGTTTGACGGAGATGCATGATATTTAGTCAGGTACGACGCCGTTGTTGTTTGGTCCATTGGGTTAAGTGGTGGACCCACGTAATATTGCAAAGGCCATTGTTATATATATATATCATCGATATATTACTCCGTCGGGGTATAAGTTTATTATTCATAAAATCTTGTTTCCAAAGCATAGCGTATACCTATAAGTTCGAAGGTTGAATTTTATTTACACGGTGTCGGAATATTCCCTAGTGCGCAGAGATTAATTAAGCACAAAGATTATTGTAACGTGAGCGTTTATATGAGGTTATTGGTCATTGGAGTATTTATATAAGGCATTTACATAATTCGATAACATTGTTGAAATATACATATATGTGCGGAAAACCGTGGGAAAACCAATATAATACCAAGGTCACGATATACCAATTGAAATTGATAAATAAAGTTGAAAGGGAAACGAGGGCAGAGACACGTCGGAGTTGACCATCCCTTGAGTGTATTGACTTTCACTTGTTGCTGCGTCAGATTCCATGTAAAGTAACTTTTGAGTTTCATGTAATCTGCCTAGATGTGGTAGCCTTAAGTCAGAATGATGGCAGACAGCTGTGAATTTCCTTCCTGTCTCGAGATGAATATTAGGCCATCTTTTCCACCTGCAACACGCTGTACAAATGACTACTCTGTTCAGCAAAACGAGATTTACAGTACTAACAAAAATTTAACAATTTGAGAGAGAGGTGAAAAATTTAACAATTTGAGAGAGAGGTGAAAAATTTAACACTTTGACAGAGAGGTGGCCGAAAATCCTATAATATTTCAGGATAAAAACCTCTAATTTGTATTGAGAAGGAGAGTAGAATAATTTATCTGCCCCCTTTTTCAGCAGAGTGTAAGTCCCTAATATAAGTGCACTCCACCTGAAAACATTGTATGACAATAATGGACACTTTCAAGTTTCAACAAAGACAAATAGGAAGTTACAGCAAGAAAAATGGACAGAAACAATCTCTCTACTTGGCACTTGCTTTACAAATTAAATTGAAAAGAGGAATGCATGTCCAGGGCGAAGAAAAATTATCTCTGATTGACTCCTATTGAAAGCATCTGCCTTGTTTAAATACTAAATACCATGCTATGCACACAGCCAATACTATAATGCCAGGCCAAACGTGGACAGGGACAGTGGTTGCTCCAACAAGGATTGAAACTTGAATCATGGATTCCAAAAGAAGAACATGTTTGGCTATAAAGGGACTGACAGTTCAGTATTTCCCATGAAAGTACTTGTTAATGTTCTAAAAAAAGAGTGTTGCAGGAAGTGGGCCAGAGAAATTATTGACAGAAACATTCAAAGGAATCAAGCTTGTAAGCACCCCAACCATTTTAATATTATTGTGAAAGGTCTGATGTTCACTGTTGTGTTAAAAGGTGGAGATTGATTGCCAGGCTAGTAATAGATCCTATTCCAGAAGGGTTGGCAGAAGAAAGACTATTAGTCTTTTACAGCTTAATTCAAGCAATTCTTCAATTCTTGGAGAATGTTACCATTTAAAAGATGATTGCAAAGAATCACTTTATTGAAGTTTTTCAGTTTGCCCAAAAGGGATATAATCTGAAATTTAAGTAATTTTCACTTAGATCTAGCTGCTCTTTATCAATGAGACTACCAAGGTCAATTGAGATTCTACCTGTCAGATGGTTAATGGGAACATCGAGAAGCTCTAGAGATGTGCTGTTTCCAATCCCTGGAGAAAGAGGTTCAGTGAAATTATTTGTATAGAGGTCCAAGAGCCCATGGGTTTGGAGCCGACCTAACTCTGAAGGAATCCTTCTAGTCAATCGATTTTCTCCCAAACACAAGTTGAGATTCTCAATTGCCAACCATGGCTGGAATTGGTTCAAAAAAAATCATTTACTAATAAGATCAAATTGAGGAGCAAAGAGAGATTGCAAATATGCAGTGCATCCAAGAAAAGTGTGGGTGACTAGAGTTCAAATGTCCAAGAATCTGAAAGGAAGAACACAGCATAGGACAGAGGATAACATGATGTTTTACCATTTTCATAACACCATCAACAATAGAGGAGAGCCCTACACTGAATGGCTTAAACCATCTAAGAGAAATAATGTGGCTTGGGTGGGAAGAACTTCATATATCTATGACGGTTCCATGAAAGCTTTTGCAGTTAAACCAATGACCTTAAATCATCCTCTATATGGGGGATTTTAGAATCTAGATGGAAAATTTTTTCTTTAGATTAGGGTACAAAAAGTTAATCGATATTTAAGTTGCACTAAGGTGTTATGCCAAACCAAACCACATGTGAGAAATACAAAAGAGAGAAGATTGCTGATACTAGCAGGGAAGTAATGGCATGTAACATAACTCCTCATCTCTGTGAATGAAATTCATAAAACCATCGTGATAATTGTTATGATGGGAAAACTTTGGTGCATTCACAGGAAGCAGCAAGTAATTCGGCCCAACCCTATGCCTCTGCGTGTCAAAGTATGAGAAAACTCGAGTCTGGAACATTTTATCACCGGTGTAGTAGATACCGGGCACAATAACTCCAGGGAAAAATGCCAAATGTTCATTCTCATTGAAAAAGTTATCAATGTTTCTATTCAAAACCATCCTCCCAACAGGCTGCACAAGAAAAGGATCCAATTTTCAACCATGGTTCAATGCAAAAAGCTTGAAACTGAAGAGCATATAAAGTTGAATTACTACCAGAACTTGAAAATTGTGAAGCAAGAAGAATTTATATTACAGATTATATGACTGATAAATTCAGTCTTAAGTATTTTATATGTACTTTACCTACAAAGGAAATATATTCTTTGGCCATATTTTAGTATCGTCAAGAGGATCAAAGTCGAACCTATCTTCATTTGCAGGATCCATAGTTTGAATGCATAGCTTCCATTCAGGATAGTTACCAGAAGCTATGGCATCATATAAATCTTTGGTAGCATGGCTGTGATTGGTACCTCCAACAATTACAGCCTTCTCATCAAGCAAAAACTTGAGTTCAGCAATATGAAAATCCTGGATCAGTATCAAGTTTAGGTGTTTTCCTTGTAGTGATAATGACACCAATTCAAACCTATTGTTGCTAGCAAGGATAGTGTTATAAAGTTGTTAGCTAAATGAATTACAGTAGCGATAATGGGGTAAGATAGGTAAACTTTGATAGCTTTCAGGCTTTGTCATTGCAGTGTAAGATGAGAAATGGAATTAGAATGAGCATTTAGATAATTAACTCATTCTATAAGAAGAAAGTAACACAACATAATTGCCCTTAAAAAACAGAGCATAAATTGATTTATGAATTCTATTTATAACTCTTTAGAACAATCAGTGAAAGCATAAGATATGAAATGGAACTGAGAAGACATTCGATGAAATGAAACACTAAAGAGATACAATGCTATAAAGCCATACCACATGAATCCCAAAATTCTTACTGCAACTGCCTCTGTATTATCAAAAAAAAAAACTCCAAGTACAATAGCTCTCCTATGATATATCCAATATCCAACCCCCCTCTATTACAAAAACATTTCTTTTTTATAGGCCAAATTACAACGGCCTATTTTTCCAAAACAATAAATGTATTTTTGCAAAAATAAAAATAAAAATGATATCAAGGTGGCCAAAATATAAATACTTGCAAAAAGACTCTAATGGCACATTTTTTGAGCTACAAACTATGATTTATATGTCCAATTTGAAAAATAGGAAATCCAACTACCACAAAAACATTCAAAATCAAATGCACTTCATGTGTTAGCCATTGCTCTGGTGTAAATTTGTTGACTTGAGTGAACAGAAACCATCTTGATTGAACCCCGTGCCATTAGATCCTCGATATCCTTTCTAGCAAGTGAACCATTAATCTAAAAATTCAAGGAAAACATTAACATTAGTGAGAAGAACCACATACGTTTCTTCAAAACATATTCATAAAAAAGGAACCAATTCTTCTTGCTTTTCGTGATTAAATGGACCAACTTCAGAAGAACTACAGTAGAAGGCATCCAACATAAGTGTTGAGGTAAGGGATGCCCTTATATTCAAAATGTATATATGTGTTGAGGTAAGGGGTACATATAGTTATATAGGTATGTAATTATATTGTTTCTATGGAAGAAATACCAAATTAATGTTTGAATGAAACACAACTACAAAAAGATAAATGGCTAGTGAAAGAAACTTACACCAAAAAGTAGGTAGCAAAAAAAGGTTGAGTTATCTCGAACATTCACCATTTGAAGTATTCACTATACCTAAAGCCAAAAAGTAAAAAATTAACATCAGATTCATACAAACAAATCAACAAAAATATAACCAAAAACTATTTATAAATAATCCAACATATGGAAATACATAAGGAAAGTGAACGGAGAATGTTTTGAAAATTAACCTTGTTTAAATTTTTCACAAAATCTAAAAAAACTTTGTAATCACTTTCTTCTAATTTTTATGTATCATTCTTAGCATTGTACGATAAGTTTGCGATTGCTATAACAGATTCAAGTTGTACAAAATCATGATCAGTCAAATCATACTTATACACGCGTTGCCCCTTCATTCTACTATACCAACATAATTGAAGCTCGATGCCTTCTAATCTATCCAAAAGGTCGATGTCATTATGGTAATCAAACACCCTATTACCATCATTCTTCCTTATTCTTTGAACCCTTCCAATGTACCACATTCCACAAGAAACACCTTGTTTTGTACTTTGAGGAACACCTTTTCTTGCAGTATGTTCAGTGGGAGGAATTGAGTTGTTTTCAAACAACACCCCACAATCTGATCCAATTCCAAAGCCAATTGAAACACCCTTTTGTAGAGTATTCCCATCTCGCCTAAAGTAGACCCCACTTCTCACTTCTGTCAACCTATCTTTGGATAATGTTGGATTTCCATTCAACTGACTAACCAAACATGCTTTGAACATATCCTTACCATCAAGATTCACCACTGGTTTTATAGTTTTTCTTACATTTTCATCAGTGGAATCTAAAATTTCATCCAACTTGTGTCTCCACTCACTTTCCATTATTTGCAATTCACTTTCATTGTGTACCAATGAAGATGAAGATTGAAATATAGAGTTGGAAAATCTTGGTGGAGAATCATCAACTACTTCATCCACAATTTGAAATGTTGAATAATCTTTATCCTCTGTCCATGGTTTAACCCACCAAGAACATTGAGTGTAATTTTCTGGTTTCATTCCAAGAGTTGATAAAATGTCTTGTGCATCCTTCAATCCATTCTTAAAGGCTTCTACAATTTTAGCGTCTGTGGATATTGAATCATATTGCGACAATATGTCAGTATTTTGTATTGTTTCTTGGTGCAATTTATTCCAAATGTTTTCTTGCTTCTTATGGGATTTATTAAAATGAAGCCCTTGGGAATTTGATTCTTCTTCAACAAATCTATTAAGGGTTCCAACAACATGAAGCAAGTCAGTGAAATCATAAGCCCTCTCCATTCCAACCATCCCACCAACTTTGCTAAAGAAGTTCTCACATACATCTGACCCAGTCAAGTGCAAAACACATGGCAAGTTAGAGTATTGATCTCGAAACAATCTCATCAACAAAACTGCAAAATGACAAGAAATTTTCACATCTTGATATGCCTCTCTGCTGATGAAATTTATGTTGACATTAGTATGAGATTGTTTTTGTACCCAACATAACCATAATGTGAAGAAATGATGAACTCGTGAAGCATTTCACACTCTTTCCCAGAGGCTCAAACTATGAGACATAAAGATGTCAATGTAGTCAACAACAATCATTAGGTAAGTCTCTGTAGCTAGTGTCCTCTCTAACTTTCCACTTGGTGTACTTCTCAACTCTTTCAAACACCTCTGAACATGCCTTGAAGCAATTCGTTGTGCGGAACCCCAATTTTGTCGATCCATCCTCTCTATATCTTCACACTTAAGCTTGTGATCGTCCACTTTAAAAGTGTGATAAGCCATTCTGACATGGCCAAAACTTATGTACTCATTTCCTAAAACCAATTCTCGTCGATCGCTAAACAAATGATTCACTAGCTTTTTGCCGTTGTGGATGTAATCTTGGTCATGCAATCCTGTTACATTGCAACCATTGTACAACCCAGTTAGCCTCCACCCTTCCCAAGGAATTTGATATCGAAGACCTGATGTTGAAGAATAATCCTTCAACATAAGTTGTCTTCTTCTGCTATCTCCATCCGAGGAATGACCAACAATAAGTCCCAAATTGTTTTCTACGTGTTTCTTCCACATAAATTCTACCTTTTCCCATTGTTGATAAACAAAATTTGCATTGAATTTATTGCATGTTGGATGAACAACCACAACCAAACGAGGAAGTTTTTCATGTAAAGGGTTTGCAATAATAACACGTGCATAATGTCCAATAACATTGTTTTTAAAAGAATTTGTTATAATCTCATAGCCTGCATCTCCCTCACCAACTTTCACCAAGAAATGTGATTGGCATTGATGTTCTTATTTCAAACCACAAAACCCCACCAGTGTATCACTTTTTGCTACCCACCTAACATATTTTTTCACAATTGTTTCATCTTCTGCAAGGCATACAGGAATTGGTCCATATATACCATGTTTGGCTTTATAAGAAGCATAAATTTTTCCAACTGCCTCAAAAATGTGTTCATGCTCCCCTGGAATATATGTCAATGACTTTCTAACTTGCCTTAAAGTTGTAGATATTGAAGGACCATCCATATTCAAGCTAATAAAGTTATGTAATCTAGGACCTCCCCATAACTTGATTATCTCATAAAGGGATTTTGTGGATGTACTATACCTTCTCCCTGCTTTTTCATGAATCAAGTTATGAAATATATCCTTGACAAATTCCCAAACTGCATCTTTACCTTGTAATTTTCCTTGCTTATGTGCCTCACAAATATCCTTACAAAACCTAAAGACATCCTTCCTTTCTGCCGATTCAAAAAACTTTTCCTTTAGAGATCTCATTCTAATAGAGAGTGTAGCAACCTTTGTCCTCTCCCACCAAAGAGCTCGCATTGTTGATCTATGGTTAGCATTTGTAACCCTTGCAGCATTCTTCAATTCATTTTGAGTCAAATAGTCCAATCTTCTACCTTTTCTTGTATCTCGTTCACTTCTTTTATTAGTGCACCTTGATTCACGATATAATCGCATCCTGAAGTCATTACATTCTGAAACCAACTTACAAAATCTACATGTTAATGAATCAAAAGGGGTCCCTGTTTCAGAACCCCTCTGGCAATGAATATGCCTATATGTACCATCAATACGACATTCAATACCCTCATAATATAGCATGATCTTGGTATGCTTCTCTATGGCCCATAATTTTCCACCCCTTTGATCATCCATTAGGACCTTTGTTTCCAATCTCTCCCCATTTCTATCAATATAAGGATACCAATACCCCCAACATTGTAGTAACAAGGGAGAAAATTGAGCTATAACAAGATGACAACATAATAAATAAATAAATAAATAAATAATTAGAAGTATGATAAATAAAATAATATACAAATTCATATTCAAGTTTAGTCTAAACTATTAATTAACCACTAATTAACACACCTGAAGTAGGAGTTGCACTTGTAGAACCCATATGTAATACTGATGGTGATGATGGCACTAAGAACCTAGTCAAACTTTGTTGGGACTTATCATTGGTAGGCTTCTTAGGTCTCCCAACTATGCCACTCCTCAGCCCAATCTCTTGATGTGAAGCCTCATTTGTCGTAGTAGTAGTGTGCTTCTTTGATTTCATGTGTTCATTTAGAGAACTGACAATATTACCACTTGTCAGAACCAAACAAAACCATTTATTGCATCGTGTACATTCAACTCTCACTTTTTTCATGTCCTTATAGTCTGCAAGTGTTGCTTCCACCACCTTGAACAAATTAGGCTCTTGTGTCTTGTTGAAATCATCTAGAAGTATGATTGCTTGATCAATATGAAATCAATCTCCAACCACCGTTGTTTGTTGTACTTTTTTACATGAAGGAATTTCACTACCACTTGGCATTGAAAGGCGTTGTTGATGGGACGTTGTTTTCATATGATGGTTTTTGAAGTTGCGCATTGTTCACGCTACCAAGGATACATCACCTGTTCCATAATCAATGCCACAAATTTCACAATGGATCTTTATTTTAGATTCTCCCTTTTCTGAATATACTTTGAGAGTAAGTTTCTCATTGACAAACTCTTCCATTAAACTTTTCACTTTTTTTTCCCAAGATGCCAATACAAAAGAATCAACAATTGTGGCTTCTTCCACTGACAAAGGCATATTTTCAACTCTTGGTTGTTTATGCATAGGTTCCTCCACATTCTCTTCAATGTTTTCAAAGATTGGTATTGCTTCCATTGCATTTGAACACCTTGTTTCCACATCGAATGTGTCTAGTTTCCTCTTGATGCCTAAAAGTGTTGTATAAACTTTCCATTTCTTCTCTTGCTTTGGATTTACAGCTACTCCATCATGGATAAAATCAAAAGGGTATTCAACGATTCCATCATCCACAATTTCAGCAAATGTACAACCTTCTCGACACCTGACAATGCCAATGACAGGTTCCTCTTCATCGATAGTAATTTTATAAGACAAGTCCATCTGTTTTTGCACATAAATAAATGAAAAAGTAAGTAAAATTCCACAAACATATTGGTTTCTCCAAATAACATGAATAACTCTTACTATTGCGATGAAACACTTTGATTCAAAATGTACTATCGATGGATTCCTCAAATGGAACTAAAACCAGAAATAAAACAGAGTACTAAAACAGATTTGAGAGTTGATTTATTGAGTCAAACATTGACAAACTTATAAGCAAGTTTAAGCTCTAAATCTGCCTCAATTTTGGACTTATTTACATCATTTTTTGTGTCCTAAAGAGGTCAAAACCGTGTCAAAACCAAACCATCATAGCTTTTACTGTTCGTTGGTATGAAATGGATTCTAAAGTTTTGAATTCTTCAAGACTTTGCTCATCTAGGTCTTGGCTCTTAGTTTCCCAATTCTGATTTTTCTTTGATATATAAATAAATTCTTCGTATTTTACTGATTGAGAATAAAATAAATAGAAAGGCAAAATACAAAGATTAAGTGCTCATTTATGCATGCAGTGACCTGATGTAAATTGTTAAGTTGAATCAACTTTTACATTCCTTGATAATCCTTGATAATTATAAGGTTTTAGGACGTAAACATGGACTTGGGACCTGCTTGCAAACATATTCGCCCCTTTGAAACTCATATCATTTAGATAGGGCAGAGATAACAATGATTTCCAAAGCCACTGCTTAATATTTCAGCAAATATCACCAGTGAACGAACATCACGTTTAAAACAAGGCTCAGTTTGAAAGAGACTACTAATAAAATCAAATAATAGCAGCATACATCTTATGCACGTAAAAATCCAGTCAATCAATGCACTAATCATTTCTCAGTCCTTCAGATCATCTAGAATATGGAACCTGATACATAGATTGCAGACCTGCAAAGGATTCCTATGTTTGAGAAACAATGTAATGAGGCATTCAAATTATAAATAGATTTTGAACATAGCCATGTGATTCTCAAATTTTTTGATGCAATTCCTGCTTAGAAATACCCCTTTTGACCGCTATGTTAATGTAGGTTTACCCAATAGAGTAACAGAAAAATTCATTGCAGAACATTGCTATAATTTTAATTTAAAGATCATACTCAATTTTAACAAGCCCTCTAACATGCTTAGGGATAGAGCAGTATGGGAACACCAGCCAAGGGCGTTGAACCATAAAAGCATGGCTTTTATAGTCAACTCTATAGTCTTGGGTCTTAAAAACTCAATTTTTGTGTCAATGCATATCATGGAAGGGAAATCGGTAAGAAAAGGCTTGTGTGCCTATCCTCAGCAGTCTTTGTCATGTCAGATGCTATTGTAATGCAAAATCTCAGCAATCTGAAGACTATAAATTTGTTCTACTAGTCTGGTTTCCCATCAAGCAAAGCAATCATGCAGCCCAGTAACACAACGACATATCAGATGTAACTTTTTGATAGCGTGATGAAAAGGCCAACCTACAACCTACACATACAGAGAGTTTATGGAGAGTGTTACCCCTCACATAACACGAGGCCTTGTCCAAGCAAATCATGTTTGGAAGAAGTCTGTTTTGGAGCTAATACACTATTGCTTTCATGCATATGTGTTAATGGACCACCACCTTTTAGGATCTTCATTTCATATTTGGAGGATTGCTAGGATGTTTACCTTAAACACTAAGCGTTATTTTTTGAGGTATCCTAGTGTAAATTTCACCTTTGGATGTTTCTCTCACATGGATCCATTCATTTTCACATATTTGGAGACATGTCACATCATCCAATGTATGTAGATTTGGAGGAGTTACATGTTTGCTAAGGGTTTTGTTTAGCATGATGAGTGTCTTGAATATTGTTGGTGTGTTCACATGTTCCATGGCACACTTCTTGGATATGAATTCATTGTTATGGCAGAAGGCATATGGTTCTAACTTATTTTTGGATAACATGCCACCCTTTATGCACACATTCCTAAATTGGCCTACCTACTTTTCATGTATTAGGAATGTAGTTGGTTTACATGAATGAATGTATCATTTGTTTGATAGATCACTCCCACAGTATTGGTTTGTCAGTGATGCCCCCGTGTGTATTAGATGGGTTGAATCTATTTTAATGGTTAAAAAAATCATAACAGAGGAAGTAGTGTTGAACAATCCTAAGAAAACCTCGAATAGTTGACTGCAGAGACAGACCTTGCTAATTGCAAACATTAAGAGCAGTCATCACTTAAGCTCAGACCAAGTCCTGGACTAGTGGAACATTCCTATGCAGGCATAAACATAGAGAAGAGTTCAAAGGAGGCCAAGGAAGGAAGGTTATTTAGGCATTTTCAGTGTTAAGGTTTAAGCTCATACTTGCTAGAAAGGCTCAGACAGAACAATGATTTCATAACTAACTTGTCAACAGAACTGTGCATCACTGTTTAAAGGAAAAGAGACCTAGTCTAAGGCTCTCTCTTCAAGCTACAAGTTGACAGTGCAACTAAAGGCTCACAACAGCTCAGAATTGTAGGCTCAATAAGACAGTCACATTTGAAAAAGGTTGAGACTATTTTTCTTTGATTAAGGCTTCCTCCATTATGACAGTAGACAGATGTGAGTTTCTTGTGGGTGTAGAACTCAAAGAACAATCACCCACAGTAATATCACAAATTTGGACCTAGTCCTGTAGCTTGTCATTATAGAAGTTTTTTGCTACTACAGTGAAGAATTGTGTACAGTCACTCACCTTGGACTGTGGAAGAAACATGATTTGGGTTGGCAAGAAGGCTTAACACTTATACTCTCTGACAGGGCTGAAGTAGTGAATCTTAGATTGAAGTATAGAAGTTGACAGTCACCAAAGGAAACTCAGACTATACTTTGACAAGTGTATACTTAGCCTTTAAAGGCTCAGTCCTATAGCAAACTTTTTTCTAAGGGCACCTTCAAAATCCCTCATGAAGTAGTCTTGGAATAAACAAAAGCAATGGTTGAAGTACTTGCCGGAGTAGCAGCATTATAAATCACTTGGAACAGTCGTCTCCAAAGAAAATATTTGAAGATACCTTGAAGATATTATGGGACATTCCTTGATCTAAGTGTTGAAGCCTTGTGAAGACTAAACCTGGACAAGACAGCCCACCAGAAGGCTCACTACATCTCAGAATTGCAGGCTCAATAAGACAGTCACATTTGAAAATGGTTTAGACTATTTGTCTTTGATTAAGGCTTCCTCCATTACGGCAGTAGACAGGTGTGAGTTTCTTGTGGGTGTAGAACTCAAAGAACAATGACCCACAGTAATATCGCAGTACTTTTTGGATTAGCAGCATTATAAATCACTTGGAACAATCATCTCCAAAGAAAATATTTGAAGATACCTTAAAGATATTATGGGAAATTCATTGATCTAATTGTTGAAGCCTTGTGAAGAATAAACATGGACATTGGAGCAGCTTTTTGAAGTTTCTTGGAGAAAAATTGATATACATCTTGAAGTTGGTCTTGGAGATATTATTGGAGACCATGATGCATTGAAGCCATCATGAGGTGACTTTGGAGATCTTTGGTTGGGTATCATGAAGAGCAGTGGCGACAGTGTATTGGAAATTTGCAACTTTGTTGTGTATCAATGCCATTACATTTATCTTGTTTTTGGTAAAAAACAAGTCACTGTGGCAGTTTTTTGGCTTTGTTATTTTTGTTTCTAATGGTGGCAGGGTTATCATGCTTTCAATAGAGTTACAAACCCAATCAACATTAGAGTACCCATGTAGTCTTACATCTTCGACAATATATCTCAGTCCAGAATTGATGGTCCCATGCAGTTATCTCAACACATGCTTTGCAACAATCCAGTGTGCATGTGATGGCTAAATCTTATAGTGGCTCAGAGTACTGTCCGCGAAACATATGTCCAATCTAGTGTTTGTTGAAATGTAACTAGATTTAGTCTTCATAATTTTAGTTGAGTCATGACTTGATGTAATTATTGATGTACTTGACAAAAGAAAAGAAAAGAAAATTTATTTGTAAAAAGGAAAATTATTATGGGTTTTGTGCCCATTATGTTTTGGTCCTAGGTCAAAGCACCCATTGAGTGCTCTAGGGGTCTTGTTGTCAAGGTCATGATGGTCTAATCCTTGGAAGACCCATGTAACAAGGAAATAAATATTATTAATGTAATATCTAGAAGTCTCCAAATGATGAGTCAGTCATCTCTCTTCAAGTTTGCCTAGAGAGAACTAATTTGCTCTCTTGGAAGCCTATATACAGGAAGAACCTTAGTTCTCTTGGGACACACATCGAACTCAAGTTAGCTCTGAATCTAAAGTAAAGTGAAGTCTAATCCAGTGATAATGTGGAGGAAGAGGAGCAAATCTCTGTGGAAGATCTCAAAGAAGAAAAGGTAGTTGAACTCAGTCTCTTCCTGCTCTCATGTTTGATTTCCTTGGAAGAACCAGGGTTTCCTTAGTCATCATTGTGCAGAGATATGGCGTGAGTTTCTCGCTGGCTCATCATTTGGAAGCTCTGGTGTTGGGTCAAGGTCAAGGTCTTGGAAGTCTTCATTGGATAGATTCTATAAGAAGATATTTTGTGGGTTTTCCTCTCGAGGAGAGATTTGGCCTTGGCTTGCAGCCTACATCTGGTGTTCTTGTGTTTGCATTGTGATATTCTATTGGAATTTTTCTTGATGATAAAACAAAACTAAATAACAATACTAATGCTCCAAGTTAACTCACAAGAAAGTGTCAAGAATTGCCAAGAAATCAAGTAATAAATTCTATATCTGTTTTGCCTTAGATTTCTCAACATGATATCAGAGGTAAGGCTTTGGAAAATGGGCGGAAAGAAAATTAGTTTGGCATTACTATACCTCAAGAAAGATCGAGTTCCCTAGACCGAAATTGTGGAAGCAAGAAGTAGAAATTTTGGGCAGTTTTACAAAGCCCTAATTACAAAGATTAGGCTGCAGGTCCTATCAAGGATAGAAAAGGTACTGAAAGAGCATTTTAGCTCTGTTTCAAGAGACTGAATGAATAAGGGAAGAACCCTCTCAAGACCGCACTCTCTGGAAAGTATTTTTGCTTCTCCAACAGCTCTAATCTCTGATTATAAGTTGCAGACCTATCCACTGGAGATCAAGGTCATTAATAAGTCCGTTTCTATGGAGCAAAAGGATAATCAATCCCATCAAAGCAAGCTGCATTCTATGGTATAGGAGCAAAGTTCAAAAAGTCTACAAATATCTCCAAATCTCTGGTATGCATATCCTGTTTCTGTTACAAATTGTTTTGGGCATTAGAAGGTGTCAAATGCCTATCTAGAATCCCTTGAAAGAGAAAAAATCATCTATGGTATGGTTCTGTGCATTTGTATGCCCTAGACGAAGTGTCAAATACTCTTTATACCTGATTCAACCAAGTAACTAAGTGTCTTGATGATAAAACAGAACTAAATAACAATACTAATGCTCCAAGTTAACTCACAAGAAAGTGTCAAGAATTGCCAATAAATCAAGTAATAAATTCTATATATGTTTTGCCTTAGATTTCTCAACATGATATCAGAGGTAAGGTTTTGGATAATGGGCAGAAAGAAAATCAGTTTGGCATTACTATACCTCAAGAAATATCGAGTTCCCTAGACCGAAATTGTGGAAGCAAGAAGTAGAAATTCTGGGCAGTTTTACAAAGCCCTAATTACAGAGATTAGGCTGCAGGTCCTATCAAGGATAGAAAAGGTACTGAAAGAGAATTTTAGCTCTGTTTCAAGAGACTGAATGAATAAGGAAAGAACCCTCTCAAGACCGCACTCTCTGGCAAGTATTTTTGCTTCTCCATCAGCTCTAATCTTTGATTATAAGCTGCAGACCTATCCACTGGAGATCAAGGTCATAAATAAGTCTGTTTCTATGGAGCGAAAGGCTAATCAATCCCATCAAAGCAAGCTGCATTCTATGGTATTGGAGCAAAGTTCAAAAAGTCTACAAATATCTCACATACCAGTTGAAGCAATCGCAACTGAAAACTCAGAATCGTGTTTACTTCCCTAACCCCGCTCCTCCAGTCCAAGCCAATCGAACCAAAACTCCAACCAAAGCTCAAAATCAGATTTTCCTATTCTCTCGTGCTCCTCCGCGCTCTGTCTTCCCACCTTGCTCTGCTCCAAATGCACCTTCATAGACCAAATAGACAAAAGAAGTAGGCTATCGACTGTGGTAAGGCTATTGAATTCAAAAGCTGGTGAGGCACGCTTCCCTGAATGAATGAATCTATCAATGCGTGCATCCGGCTCCATCCACGACAGCTAACTGGCACCCCATCCTTTGTATGATAATGAAATGCATCTATTACACAATTTCCAAGAAGCTTATAGATCTCCAAGCGTATAGAGATGAAAGTGTAGATGCCGAGTAAAAGGTGGACAACACCTCAGACTAAAAGGGAAGGTGAGTTGTGCTCCAAATGCACCAGTCGAACCAAAACCTTGCTCTGCTCCAAATGCACCAGTCGAACCAAAAATCGCATTTTCAAACCAAAAATTGCATTTTCCCCCTCGCGGTCTTTGCCTTCTCGCCTTTCCACGACTTTCCTAACTCCGCTTGGCCATAAAAATTAAAAAAAAAAACATCAAAATATAAATATTTTATATAATAAATAAAAAAACCCCTCCCCTCTAGTTATAAAGGCAATATAAAGTTTTTTGATTTTTTGATTTTTTTTACCCCAATATGAACGCATGTGATATAATATTGGTTTGTGAGTGACACCCCCGTGCTTATTGTCTTCTATAAACTTTTTGATTATATTTACCAAACTTTTATTTGAGGATTCTGCCAACCCATTACCTTGAGGGTAATAAGCAGTAGAATGACCCAATGTAATCTAATATTTGTGACAAAATTCAACCATATTTTTGGATCCAAATGCAACAGCATTGTCAGTGATAATCTTCCAAGGGTAGCCAAATCTAGATAGGATATGATTTTCAAGGAATTTTATGATAACAAAATCAGTGGCTTGCCTAGAAGGGATGGCTTCTGTCCATTTGGTAAAATAGTCTGTTGCAGTGAGGATCCATCTATGTTGGGTAGATGAGGCTAGATGGATTTCCCAAATGAAGTCTAGACCCCACTGTTGAAAAGGAGCTTCAACTGTGATTGGATGCAAGGGTAAGGGAAGCAACTTTCTTTTGCCTTCAAAGAGTTGGCATTTGTGAAAGGAAATAATCATTTTGTGGACATCTTGAAAGAGGGTGGACCAATAGTAACCAGCTCTAAGGATTTTATTGGCAGTTGTCTTCCAATAGAGGTGGCCTCCACATTCTCCTTCATGTAATTCATGCTTGATATTATCTGCACCATTCTCAGGCAAACATTTAAGCAATAATCCACTAGCATTTTTCCAATATAGACATTTATCCAAAATGCAGTAGTTAACAACTTTCAACTTTAAAAATATTTCCTTTGTTTTAGACAAACCAGGAGGTGTATTCAAATTGATCAAAACATATAAAATATCAGCATACCAAGATGAAAACAGAAAATGATCTTCAATAATGGGAGTTGACAACTCCTCCTGTTCATCTAATGCCTCTAACATGTTTATATCAAGAGCTTCAAAATTAGACTCAACCATTAATCTTGCTAGTCCTTGGCCTTTTATGAGCTTAGTGGGATTGATTTATAAATCATATTCAAGTATCACAACAATCCACTTTCCTCTTTTGCCATCTGGGTCTTGGGTTAAAATGTCCTTTACAACTGAATTTGGCACAAATGCAATTATGTGGGAATGCAAAATGTAAACTCTGAAGTATTTTAAGGCTTTGAATAAGGCAAAGGCTTGTTTTTACATGATATTGTACTTTAGAGGTGCATCTCTCAATGCCTTACTAAAGAATGCAATTGGCTGCTCTTGTCCCTTCAAAATTTTCTGTAATAGGACAACAGCCACTGTGTGTTCTGATGCAAATGAAAAATGAAAAAAATCCTTTGTAAAATCAGGACTAATGAGAACTGGTGTTTTGGTTAATGCTTGTTTTACCAGTTCAAATAATTTCTTTGCTTCTAAGGTCCATTTAACTCCTTGTTCCTTTTTCAGCATGTTTGTTATGTTTCTAAGGAGTTCAACTAGATTGGATATGAACCTTCTCAAGAAATTAATCTTCCCAATGAAAGATTGAAGTTCCTTGATGTTTCTAGGATGGTTGATTTGAAATATACCATCAATCCTCTTTGGGTCTATCTTTATCCCCTATTCTGATATGATGTGTCCAAGAAGTTTGCCTTCATGGAGACCAAACATTGTTTTCTTTGGATTTAAAGATAACCCATATTTTCTGCATTTCTCAAAGACTTTTCTCAAGTGTTCTAGGTGTTCTTCATCTATTTTGGAAAAAACAGTGATATCATCAAGGTAAATAATAATGAATAAGACTAATTCTTTTGAGAATGCAATCTCCATTGCTCTCTGAAATGTGGCACCAACATTCATTAAAATAAAGGGAATTTTCACATACATGAAAGTACCCCAAGGTGTAGTAAAGGCTGTTTTGAGTTGATCATCAGGATGCAATAAAATTTGATTGTAACCTGAGAAGCCATGTAACAAATAAATCCTTTTAGAACCAACTACCTTTTGTAAAATGTGATCCATCTTGGGTAAAGGGTAGTTGTCCTTTAATGAGGCTTTGTTTAAGTTCCTAAAATCAATAAAAAGCCTTATTTCTCCTGTCTTTTTCCTAACTAACACAAGATTGGATACCCAATCTGAATATCTAACAGGGACTATAATTCCAACATCAAAAATTTTCTTAATTTCTTTCTCAACCAGGGGTAATTTAACAGGGTTTATTCCGCGCAATTTTTGTTTGTAGGGCTTCTGGTTTTCCTTGAGGGGTATCTTATGCTGAATTATCTCTGTGTCATATGATTTTAGATCCTCATAACTCCATGCAAATACATCATAAAATTCCTTAAATAGCTCAATATATTTCAGTTTGATGTGAGCTGGCAATGTTTTAGACAGTTTAATCATTTTTGGCTTTAGTTCGCTGCCTATGTTACATTCTTCTACTTTAGTTTCAACAGGCTTCAGTTTTGGTTTTTTGGCAACATCATTGAAATCAAACAATTCTTCTAAGGGGACTAGTCCTTTTGGAAAGCTTTGAGTGTTAGATTGCAGCATTTCTAGATCTTGTTTTCCTAAATCTGCACTAATTTCTGTGGTATATTCATGTTTATTAGATAACAGATTTAAATCAACAATATTTGTAGAGTTTACTTCTTTGTTAAGTATATTTTCTTCAATAGGACAGTCATTTTCATACTCTGAATCTGAACTTGGTGGCTCAAATTCATTTCTGGAATGTAGGAAGTCTTCTATTTGTTTATCTCCCTCAAACATCTGCCAATATTTTTCATTTTCTGGGACAACTGGTCTAAATTTGACTTGGGTGGTGCATTGTTTGGTTTCATAAGGTGTTAGACAAGTTCTAGAAGCAAAGGCTAAACCATTGGCAAGGACATTTTGGTTTCTTGGGACAAAGACAAGTTGGAATTCATCAAATGTTTTCAATAAGTCCATGACATAATTTCTATAGGCTCTAAGTCTGGGGGTGTTTGGCACTATTTTCCCCATTCACTTGCCTAATAATCAACTCTGAATCCCCATGAACTTTTATCCTTTTGGCCCCTAATTTATTCAATAAGTGTAGGCCTAAAAGGAGGGCTTCATACTCAGCTATGTTATTTGAACATTGAAAACTTAATGTGTAGGAGTGCCCTTCAACATGATTGTTTTCAATGTTGTGTATCCATATGCCTGCTCCGACATTATTCTTTGTGCAAGACCCATCAAAATTCATAATCCAAAGAGGACTAGTTTGACTACTATCCTCTTCATCTATTGTGCCTTTAGACTGTTCTTGTAAATCAACACTATGTTGGATTTGGTTTAGTTCATCATGTTCTTCAATATGTTGAGGATTCTTCTCTTAACTCTCAAGGTTGACAAACAATGAATGACTGTTTTTAGCTCTAGAACTAGGATTTGTTTGTTGTGATTTTCTGATTTGGAAAATTGTCTTGATACCTTTGTCTTGTCTTCCTCCTTTTCTGTGTCTGCCACTATGTTACAGTGAGGGGTGGCCACTAAGTTAGTTAAGGTTTCTTGCTCATTAAATGTTTCATAATTAAAGAGAATAAACGAGTCAAGGTTTTTATGTACATAATAAAGAGGAGAGTTTTCTGGTCTCTCTTGGCTACTGACCATGTATTGCATGTGAGATTCCCTATAGAGTCTTCTGGTTTGATTAAAAACATGGATGGTAGCATATGTCATATCCATTTGCATTGTTCCTTGTAACTTAGCTCCCCATGATCTTGATAACAACATACCATACTTGGGGGGTACATTAGCCACTACAATATCCATCACTAAACACTTTGCTGGAATTTGTGCTAAGTTTACACAAAGGTCTTTGGTCAAACCTAAACATTTCACTCTACTGGAGTAAAAGGAGTATAGATCTTTGTATGGTCTGGCGATTTCAAGGCCTGGACTCTCCATTACTGCTTTCGGCATTAAGTTATGAGAGGCCCCTGAATCATGCATGTCATTGTGTAAAATTTTGTCATGAATTTTCAAACTAACATAAAAAGGAGGAACTGGCCCTTCTTGGTATCTTCCTTCAATCTTAGGACCAAATAAGAGCTCTGGTTGGTCATCATTGAGGTTGAAAATGTCATTATTTTCTTCTATGTTGAAAGCTTTCAAAATTTGTGATCTATATACATCTTGGGTGACTAATTCAGTGAGGGGAACATAGATTTTAATCTTGGCAATTTCCTGTTCCAAACTGAAAGGTATCTGATTTTTTACAATGTTGTTTTAGCCTTGTTAATCACCACTCTATCAGCAAAATCAACTTGCTGATTTCCTCTATTTACATTGGTGAAAATTGTTTTAATAGGAGAACTAGTTGAAGTACTAATGCTTCTAAGGTCTGCACTCAATTTTTCATTCATTTGAGTGCCTTTCTCTTTGTTTTGATCAGAATTTACAACCATTGTTTTATCTTTTTGTTTAATGTTTTTGGGTTTGCTCACAGGGCTGTTTTTTGTAGAATTGTCAGAGGTTTTGTTCTTGGGAGCTTCCTAATTCTTTTTACTCATAAAATCATATTCCTTTGGAGTCTCTATGATGACATTTTCCAATTCTTGATAGTAATGTTCATCTTCCATTCTTCCATGATCACAGGGTGTATACAAAACTTGTTTCCTATTAATAGGAACATCAAAAGTATCATTATCTATTCCCAACATGTTTATGTCATCTTCCTCTGTTTGTTCCATTGTTTCTTCAACCTCACTTACATAGTTTTGATGAAAAGGAGGAATAATCTCCTGATCAGGGTCTCTTGGTATGTTTTGAGGTTGGTTTCTCCTGAAATTCTGATTTTGATTTTGAGATTGATTTTTGTTTTGGGGAGTTGATTGGATTTCTCTAGGTTGTGCTCTCTCAAGTATACTCATATTTTTCATCATATCTTCCATCATTCTTTCCATTTTTGAGCTAGATGTGGAAGGTGCAGATTCCTCCCTAAATGATACTTTATTTTCATTCCTCATCCTTGCTCTTTTCTCCATCAAATTTACTTCCACGGCAAGAGCTCCCTTTTGCATTTCTTCTAGAGTCAAAGGGTCTCTTTCTCTTAGCCAATAGGCCATTTCAGGATCAAACCCTTCAGGAAAATTGTTCAAGGCTGAGCCTTGTGGAGCTTTCAATTCTGGGGGTAGGGCATTATACACACTATTGAATCTAGTGCAATAATTTTGAACACTTTCCCCAGTTTTTATTTTGAGGTTATTGTAATCTGAAAGTATTTGGAGAGGGTTTTTCTTAACTTCCCACTTGTTTAGGAATAACTGATGGAGGGCTTGAAGGTCATTGATACTATTAGGGGTTAAGCCTTTGAACCATTTTCTTGCTTCTCCCCCTAAACTTTGAGCAAACAATCTAAGTTTAACAATTTCATCATCAATCTCATTTCTGTCAAAATAGTCATTCATCTTGTCCACATGTTGTGAAGCAGTAGTAGCACCACTGGCATCATACAATGGTATCTTGGACTGATAGTCCTGTGGAAGATTGACTAAAGGTAAAGGAAGGAATAGAGAGGCATACCATGTTGCCATGATAGGAGGTTGTGGAAAAAATGGGGAGTTTACAGGTGGAGGATGAAAGAGGAGAGGGGGTTGATGGAATGGTGTGGTTTGAGCAGTGGGTGTATGGAGAGCAGATGTGAATGGACCAACAAGAGACTGTTGAGCAGATCTAGGATGAGAGAAACCAAAATTATGAAGGAAATGCAAATCAGGTGGAGTGGTTTCTCTGCTACCAGGATGTTCACTTCTATCTTGGGATGAACGTGAAGGCTCAAAATCTATCTGATCTATATCCTCAAGTGACCTAGTTCTGAATGGGTTTCTTAAGTCAATTTGTGAATCTTGTAGAGCTGCAAGGTTTTCAGGGACAAAATTAGCTCTATGGAGTGACCTAACAATAGTTGAAGTTTTGGCCTTAGGATATTTCCTAAGGATTCTTTCAGGATTGTCAACTATCTCAGGAGGATTTGGGTCAAGGTGGGCTCTAGTATGGACCCTTATAGAAGCCACAATGTTGTGTTTTAGAACCACTAATAAGAAATTTTTTACCAAATATGACAATCTTTAAGAGGCTAACTGATCTTTTAGCAAGAAAACTTTAATCCTTAAAGTCTTCTTAACTGATTTTAAATGATGTTATGATAAAGGGTTTCCTAGTGGAATATTTAGGTCTATTTAGGATTGTGGAGTCACCAGGTGGAAATTTTTAGCTTTCGAAGGTAAAATGTTTTATGGTCCACCACCATTAATAGGTTTGAATACCAAGGAAAATCAGCAGTCCTACTGATCTTCAGTGGAGTCACCAGGTGAAGAGTTTTTACTCGATTTCAGGGCTTTGAAAGTTGTTCACCATAAATAATCAAAATCACTCTAGGAAAACACTTGGTTCATTGTTGAAAATGGGATTATCTGAGTTGTGAAGTTATCTATTACTTCAGAAAGTCCCCAGTATGGTCGCCAGAAATGTTAGGTCTCTGTAATTTAGCAGAGTGACAAGACTAAACGCTGTAGAGACTACATCAAAAACCACTTTTAGATTCTAGGATCTAGCCCTCCTGAATCCAGAGAGGGATCTCTCTATAAGTGCAAATATTGATTTATCTTTTAAGGTTTTTAGTGTGATATTAGGCTAGTCATTAAGAACAAGGGTTTTTTGTTTGTTTGGTTGGTCGGGTATGATCTTTAATTGGATGGAATATCACAAAATGAAAGAGTTTCCGAAGGGAGAAGATGCAAGTATATTGAGAAGTGTTCAACAGATAGGATTAGTGTGAATCAGCTTTAATCCATTGGGAAATGGAGTCACAAATGGGTTTAATTGTGTAACAATTTCAAGAGTGGTCCAAGGGGCAAGTCATCTATATCAAAATATCCTTTAGATTAAATGATGGAGTGGAACATTAAAGTGTTGAGAAAGTGGAAAAAGTCAATAATTTCGACAAGGATTTATCAACTTTCCATACAAGAAAAGCCTTTTTAAGCAACTGTTTGAAACCAACTAAAGGACAGGGCAAACCATAAACTTCTTTGGACAAGCTTGTATTAAAGCTAACTTATCAGACAAAAATCCAGTAATCTCACTAGACTACTTTAAGAAGGGATGAAAATAGATAAGAAAACAAAGTGCAGCTTAAGATTAGATTAGATGTATTACAATCATGGACTGCTTTAGCTTACTCTTACGGAAACTTTCAAACAAACTTTGGAGAAAGAACTAGAAGACAGGGCAAACCATAAACTTTTCTAGTTTAACTCTACTTAGCATGTAATGAAAATATCATTCAAGAACTTCCTTTCAAGTTTTTCACATCAAGACATGGACTAACCAACATTCCTTGATAATGTTTACACTTAACTTAAGTCATTATTAAATACACAAAGGAGGAAAACATAAGGATAAAGCTTATCAGTGAGAGTAGGGTACCTTTAATAGTAAATACTAGCTCTATATTTGATGTTCTTTATCAGGGAGAGATGAACAAAATGGCATACATGAAAGGAAAACAATAACAACAAGAGGTACTTCACCAATGATATGGACCAGGATCCCAAAAACCAACTTGTATATTGATTGTCAATCCAGTTACATACTTCAAGTCCAATATTTCATTACAACAAAAACTTTTCTTCTTAGCCTAACTTCTTCAATAACTTAACAGAGCTTCAGATCTTCAGGACTTATTTACATTCAAAAATGATTTGATACAACAACTATTACATCAGAAATCCAACAACCAACAATATCTCATCTTCTTCAGAAGTATTTATAGAAGAAAGAGGATGTGGGATGAAAAATAAGATCTCTAGTTCAATTAATACAAGTTTTAATGCTTCTCTGTCCTTGAGGGTTTCAATAGAGAATTTTTCTGATATTTCTCTATATTAATTGGTTTTCATTAAGTATTTAGCTACTTGGCAGTTTTTGTTGACTTTAAAAACTCTTTAGGTAGGTTGGCAATATATCTGGTTGTCTTTAGGAAAAAATATCACTGACCAGGCAATAAATCTGCCTTCTTTTTCTTTATTGAGGCTGTAGGTGGAACTTTTGGTAGTTGAATAGAATAAATGACCTCTGATGTGGTAGTGGAGGCCTCATTTATTGATATTTTCTTTGTTTTTTCCTTGAAACACCTTAATCTGCCGTTGAGCTGTGTTTAGGCTTAATTAAGCCACAATCTTTGCTTCGGGTCTTCATTCTTCTGATATTGTCTTTGTTTCTTTAAACTTGAGGATTAAAACTGTGATCTTCAATCTTTGGATCTAATTAATCCCTCTTTAACCTTGATTCTTCATTGCTGATACACTTTGTTGCTCTGTCTCAATGGCACAACTGATATTAGGCAGTGGAGGGTTTATGAGATCGAGGGTCGTGATATCCCTGATAATATGTGAACTCATAACTCACTGGTCCTTTTTATCCTTTGATAAAGCCACAAAATCATCATTCTGGGCATTTTTGTCACCTTTCTGTGGCTGTGGAAATAAACAGAGCAAACACCATCTAAAACCTGCAAAAAACACAACAAATCGTTAAGAAAACCTGCGAAATTGGTTTGACTGCGTGCAGGGGCTCTGGAGTGGAGGGGCAGTGAGGAGGTAGATGTGATTGTAGCGGAAAATGCGAAGAAAACCCTGGCAGATTAGCTAGCCAGGTCAATGGGAGTTTGGGCATGAGGATGAACGTGGACCGTTGATTTAGAACAATCAACAACAGAGATTTCCTAATGAAATCATTTGGGTGATCAGATGAGAAACAAATGAATGGTTCGCGATATAATGTGGGCTGTTGGATTAAAACATTCAACGGTGGAGATTTTCCAATGGCATCATTCGGGAGAATGGACGAAGGCAGACGAATTGGGGTGCGATGTAACGTGAGTCGTCCGATCTCAGAGATCGACGACCGAGATCTAAAGTGAAAATGACATTTGAGGAGGATGGTGGTTTGGCGGAAAACCGGCAGCGGTTTTCGCGCGGGCTTTGGGGGGTAGGCAGTATTCACAAAAACAACGTGATTCCATACACCTGCTGACACACATCCTTTAAAAACCACCCATATCGCACGAAACTTGTGCACTGGGACGAGAGGCCAAAAATTACGCGAAACGGGTTTTTCGCCATCGGATGAGAGGCTCTAGATCTGACGGCATGGATAAAACGTGATGGAGGGCAAGCTGCATGGAGGATGTATGGTGGGTCATAGGGATTAAAGGCGCACGATGGAATCGTGACCGTTGATCTGGTGAAAGGGGTGCAGATCAACGACTATTATTGAGTGCGAAAGCTCAATAGCCCTGAGGGTAAATTGAGGTGGGTCCAGTGGTGCATTAGCAATTTTATTGCAGGGTGGACGGGTTTATTTGGTGATATCGGGTTTAATCCCAATTATCGGATCTTTCTGATGAACGGCTGAGATTTGAAGATGGGCGGGTTATTTGAAAGGAGGAAATGGTAGGCATGATGGACGGGCGGAGAGCGGATAGCCCCAGGGCCGTTGATCTACGAAGATCAACGGTCCAGATTTATTCAGGGTCAAAACGTCGGGGTAATGAACAAATAAAGGAGAAAAGGGAAGGGGAGATGATCGGGTGGAAGGATGGGCCTGATAGCCGTTGATCTGCAAATATCAATGGTCCATATTTTCTTTCACCATTATACGGCAGGATAATGAAAAACAAAGGAAAGTCGAGTTTTCGGAAAGGTTTTTAGGCCTTTAAGCGCCTGATTGCGGGGCTTCGGGCATATGAAGGATGGGTGCTGAAGGAAATAAGCCCTTAGGGGCTTAAGAACCATATAGTGTAAAAAAGTGAATTTCAGGCCAAAAACAGAGATTTTTGAGGCCAAATAAGGGTTCCGGTAGGAGAAATAAGAGTTTTTAAAACCAAATAAGGGGGAATAAAAGGTTTTAAAAGGGGATTTTGATGATTTATAAGGTAAGTGAAGGGTTTTTAGAAGGAATTTATGAAGGGAAAAAGGGTGAAAATGGAATGGTTTATGAATGAAAGGAAGAGGAAAATGATCAGGAAAATGGAGTTCTCAGAAGCAATTTTTTTCCCTTAGTTAACAGCAGGTTCTTTTGGATTAAAAGTGAAACAACAGTGAAGATTATCTCAAAGGATAATCATCATCATAAGACTTCATGAACTCACAATTTGGTTAGGAAATTTTTTCTTGAAGGCTCAAAATATTTAGCCACCATTTGATATGGCAAATTTTTTATAGGTGGCTAACAAAACATACAATGAAAGTCCATGTTCTTCCTTTTTTTTTCTTGCTTTATTTTCCACACCTTTATGTATATTTCTTTATGTCTAGTAAGATCCTCTTCTTCCTTATTTTGTTTATGGGACTTTATTATATTTCTTATATAGTGATGTTCTATGTTCCCGTAGTTATTGCACTTATAAAATTTAACATTGTAATAAAGTAGGGGAGCAAATGAATTGTAGTTCCTATCAACAAACCCATGATAAATTTTGTTTTTTTTTTCTCACGTAAACATTCTTTGAAGTTTTACAAGATCCGTTATTTATATCCCTCACATGATCACTTGCATAATCTCTACAATCCGTTGCTTTATGACCAAATTATTGCAATAAAAACAATAACCAAGAACAAAATTTTGGTACTGGGTTTTGAAAGGCCTTCTTGGTGGAGCAACTCTTTTGAACTCATTCTGCTTGTTCTTGTAAGAAGAATAATATTTTTTTCCAGTCCTCATTTACTTTCCTGTTACTAATTTCATCATTGATAGAGTTTTTGAGAATATTAGCATAGGTTTTAGGATTTTGTTCATTTTCCTTTTCTGATGGCTTTGTGACCGTAATGATTGCATCTCCCCGAGGGTATTTTTTTTTGTATAAAATACCTATCTTGATGAATGGCGACCTTTGGAAACTAAGAACATTATCTAATATTTTGACACTCTTTCCAAACTTCAAGATTCTAGTCAACTAATGAGTTGTTTTCTGTAGTTCCTTTCTTAAAAAAACAATTCCAGCTTCTAGCTTCTCGAAATTTCATCCTTATCTTTCAACTAGATTCTTACCAGTTATTCTATGTTTTTATCCTTTTCCTGATAGGTATTTAGGATGATTTTTTTTTTATTTTTAATTTTTTTTAATTTTTATTTACTTTTTTTTTTTTTTTACTTCTTCTTCGTTTTATTTTTATTTTTATTTATTTATTTTTTTTCCGTGTTTCATCACTTTTCATATTTCAATAGTTTCACTTTTTTATTTTCTTAATTCTTTTCCCCGAGCATATCTATTTATTCTAAGGCACTAATGAGTTCCACTTCAAGATTCAATTTCCCATCAATGTATTCTTCCTCTTAATATGATTTTTCTTTATGATTATATTCATTCTATTTATCATAATACTTTGTATCCAGGGATATAAAGAGGAATTCCTTTTTATCAATATCATAAACATATCCATTACTTTCATGAAAGGAGCTATTGTCCTTTCTACAGTAAAAAACCTTTTCCTTAGTATGTTTTCCTCTTTTGTGTTTTTAAGGTTTGATTTTATTTTTATGTTCTTCTTCATAGTCAATGTATTCCCTTTTTGCATATGGAAATTTAACAACAAAATCATCCTATTTTACCATAATTAAAACATTTTAAGGGTAGCTTACCTTTTTTATTTACCAAATTAATTTTTTAGCTTTCTCATACATTATATTTCTTATGTATCTCATTCATGACTAGAAAAATCACAGGTATTGTGTCCTTTTGTCTTCTTTAAAGCTTTAAAATATAATTCCTTCCGTGCGACCTTTTCTTTTTCTATCCTCATTTCATATGCAATGAGAACCCCATGCAACTCATCCATTGTTAGTTTCTCCAAATCCTTCATTTCTTCAATGGTATAGAACTTGGATGAAATCTCAAAGGGAGTGACCTTAGTAGTTTTTGCAAAATAATTGGTTGTTCAAACTTCTCACAAATTCCTTTGATGATGTTGAAAATTTTATCCACATGGATGAAATAGGCTACAATATTTTCTCCATTTCAAATTCTTGAACCGTCGCTCTACGAGTTTGGTGGTTTTCCTTCTTCACCTTGTTATCACCTCCATATATGTTTTGAATCTAGATTTCTTTTGTCGATTCACAATGCATCATCTTAAAACATTATGATTATGATAAACGACACAAGATAGATTTCATGGATTTTTCATTATGTTTACTAGTCTTCTTTCCAACTGTATCTATTATAGGAGTGTTTGGGGTAGTATGACCAACCATGGATGATTTCCAAATATAAAAACCAAGATAAATTAGATAAGTTTGCATCCTTATACTCTAGAATTCATAGTTTTTTACTTTAAACAATGGGGATATGTTTGAAGAGAAGCCCTCTTGATTGAATTTTTTTTCTCTCAAAATTTACCTTCTAATGGTTAGACTGATTTTGAGGGAGCCTACTTTGAAACCAATTTTTGAGCCAAAAAATATACTAAAGGGAGGGGGTGAATTAAAGTAAGATTTTTTCCCATTATTTAAACATTCATTCGCCATAAACAACAAGCACATATGAGATCTATCAGATTCTAAACATGGAACACAATATTTACGTGGAAACCCTTTTGGGAGAAAACCAAAAAAACATATTTTTATAATTCTTTGTAGGAACCAACCTACTGCTAAAAATATTTCTAGTCACCAACATATTGGAGACACCAATCCTGAATGTTGAAAATAATCATAGACACCAACATACTAGAGACATTAATCCCCGCTGTTGCAATTACTCGTAGGAACCAACGTACTAAAGACACAGATCCCCATTGTTGAAAATATTCATAGGTGGAACATACTTTACTGAATCTGCTTGCTAATTTTGCATTCACTAGTTTCGCTAGCTGCTTTTTCCTTCACTAGGTATGCTTATTGCTTCTACCTTCACCAAGTTCGCTTCTCCCAAAACTTGTGTTTTTTTTCCTTTTCCTAAGAAAAAACTTGTACAACATTTCATGTATCTAATATTACAATTATAACTCTAAAATTTTTACTTGATCATTTTTTGGCCTTTTCCTAAGAAAAAACTTGTACAACATTTTTTGGCCTTTTCCTAAGAAAAAACTTGTACAACATTTCATGTATCTAATATTTATATATGTCTCCTTGAATGTTTGAATTTTTCACTGTTTGAAAATAAGGTATAGCCAAAATTCCAAGCTGACCTATTTGAAACTGATTTTAGGATCATTCAAAAACCATAAATTCCGTAAATCATATATTTTAAAGTATAGTGAACTAAAGTTTGAAATTTTTACCTAAGGTACTGCTTTATGTTTCCATAGGCCTCTAAAATTTTGATAGTCTAAAAAATCCCATAAAATAAGTTATAGCGAAAATTTCAAATTGACCTATTTGAAATTGATTTCATGAATATTTAAAAACCCTAACTTCCACAAGGAATATCTCTAAAATTATAAATAACCAAGGTTGAAAATTTTACCTAAGGTACTGCTATATGTCTCCACAAGTATCTAAAATTTTCATAGTCTAAAACATTTATTGGAAACACTGGGGGGGGGGGTGGGTGAATCAATTTTTCAATACCTTTGAAACATTTTCCCTTAGTTAATATTGAAACTAATTCAAACCAAATAATCAATCAACCATAATGTATGAACACAAAGATTAAAGTGCAAATCAAAATTTAAAGAGGAAATATTTTAAAACAACCTTTAATTTATTACAATCTCTTGCGAGGACACTAATCCTTTATAAGCACCTATTGTTGCTGTGACAAACTCCCTCCAAAATTTGTTCTACACTTGAATTTTTAAGCCTACTATGGGTGTTGTGATTGTTTGTTCTGTAGTAATTTAATGTTCGATTGATAAGTGTTAAAGGCACCTGCTCACACATGCTTAGTCTGCAACAAGTTCATGAGAATAATATTTTATGCAAGCATGAATAGGCATATCACAAGTCCATCAAGGCAATGCCTATGTGATTTTCAAGCTATGTTGATAGTCATTGCACAGTTTCATTGATAATCTCTCACCTTTGATTGTGATTTTTCTTCTATTTCATTGAGTTTTTCCAACTCTCGCTTTTGTGCACCTTTGATTTTATATGTGTCGATTTTATGTTTATGGCTGTCACTTTTTCTTGTTTTCACTGTAATAAGTTTCATTTTCCTGTTGTATTCATTCTGGCATGTTTCACTTTATATGTCGTTTGCATTTTGCAAGTTTCGTTTGCACTTTCCTCTTACTTTCACAAATGTCGTCTTTTAGAATGGAAAGCATCACACATCACAAAAAACATAGTTTTGGATTGTTTCAAGGGGTAACCTTGGTGATAATGAGTCATTATTATCATGTAGACATGTATCACACTGATTCCAAAAGTTTCAAGCACTGTTGCACAAGTGTCGTCACTATCGTCGCAAAGTGTACCTTTAGTGTCACATTTGGGGATAATTATCGCAATGTCATCGCATTACGGGTATTATGTTGTTCATGTGTTCTCAGTGATCAATATTGCATCATCAATTTTTCTAAGTGTGTTACCATACTTAATTTTTATCATTGTTCACTTTGGTCTCATTGATCCCACACTTAGCTAAATCTACAAAAGTTCACGACAAAGCAAATTGGCCTCACTCAAGCTTCTTAAACTGCACATTATGCAATTTCAATCCTAAATATTCAACCTTACCTCTTATAACTGCACAATGCACAAACCCTGCCTTTAAGAACTGCACACTACCCAATCTCAGTGCTCATTCCCGACCCTTGAGCTCCATAATGACGTAGTCTCTACCTTCAATCAACCTTCTCTCTGCACTGTGCAGTCTCAAGCATCAAGTGTACAACTTGATCTCTTAAAATGTGTAACTAAACAAGCGCTAGGCCTATGCCCCAATAGAACTAGGCTGGGGGAAACCTTAAGGCTCAAGCCTTAAGCTTGCCTCCTTGAGCCCCTCAATTGTGTAGTTACCTTAACCTGGTCTATATAAAATGCGCACTACATGGTCTAAAGCCTAAAGCCTTAGCCTTGACCTCTTTAAATTTGCAACTACATAATCCCTTAGCCTATGTCCTTCCAGAATTGCGCAGTGGGAAATATCAAGGCTCATTCCTGGCCCCTGACCTCTCGAGCTTTGCAACTGTGTAATCCCTGAGACTGTCTCCCAACTCATCACCTGGTTCCAGCACAATAAATGGTTATCATGAATCATGTTAGACTAGGGATTTATCAAAATAATTTAATATTATCATGAGTGGGTTTTAGTTGCATGTATTAGATAATGTTATGACAGTATGATGATCAAGGAGATGAATAAGGAGACCCTGCTAGAAGACACCTTTGTAGCTGCAAAGACAAGTTGATCAATCAAGAAATACAAAGGGACACCAGATTGCGACAACAACTAGAAATAAATATCACATTGAAGACTCCCTACCTTCAAGCCTTATTGAGGAGGAAGAAGAAGAATGTGTTCCATCTTTCAAGATGACACAAAGAAAGCAACAACAAGAGTGGATTGACATTGCCATATCATCATGTAGTTGATGTCATGTGTTATAATTAATTAACAGAGTAATGTAATACAAAAATATTGAGGAAACACATATACATAAACAAATAAAACAAGAGAGACATAGATATACGTGGTTCACCCAATTTGGGCTACGTCCACAGAGAAACAACCAATCCTTCCTTTTATATTATCCAACAAAATGAAGAGATACAACCTACAACAGATCCACTGTAATTTCTTCTTCGCTCTTAGGCATCTTCTCTCTCTTTATCACTCAAAATAATAATACACAACCGTAATGCAATCCCCTCATATAAACGAAGGGTTACCTTCAAGGTAAAAAACCCTAAATTAACATAACTTATACCATTAGATCATCTAACTAATTAAAAACCTAGATTGTATACGAAATTACAATATTTTATAAAAGAATATTTTAATTTATTAATAAAATAATAATTAAATTTATTAATAAATTAATTTTATTAATTAATTATATCACAATTCCCATTATTTCATTTTAGGTCGGCCACACTGAATTTTTCCATCCATTCACATTCACTACGTCTTATTTATTCCTTTTAGTGAGATCTGAATAACTCATGGATCTATCCTGATGATGAGCCACGATGGATTGGTTCGAAACGTCGACTCAATAAAAAATAGATGCAAAGAATCCGAAAAACAATTCTACACAAAATACAAATCCCAAAAGCCTTAAATCTATAATATTTTATAAGGAAAATTTTCATCTATTTTTAACTTCAGGGGCGCTACCCCCGAACCCTCGCCCTGGGGGGGGGTTCATAAAAGTCACTGTTTCAACCTCTAGACCCCCCTTACGATGATTAAAAGGGCAACGTTTCCACCCCGTTAGGAACCGGGGTCCAACGTGGCTGAAAAAATAACCTTTGAACAATCAAGAAGATAATCAGGCTCCACACCCTTCAATCTCCCACTTGGAGACTAATTATAGAAACCCCATTGTTGCTTTACTTGTTGGAAAATGACTCCACTTTGACTTGGTTGTTTCTCATATTCACCATCATTCTTAAGATCAATTGAAACTGATAAGGATCTCAATTTTTCCCTGGTTACAACTTTTGTTAACATATCTACAAGATTCTCAC
Organism: Pinus albicaulis; assembly: GCA_034641835.2. Taxonomy (NCBI): domain Eukaryota; kingdom Viridiplantae; phylum Streptophyta; class Pinopsida; order Pinales; family Pinaceae; genus Pinus; species Pinus albicaulis. Next base: position 342,259,097 of record CM076583.1, read on the forward strand.
TAATGTGTATCTTTTCGAGCTTCAATTGTTCGTCTTCCAACACTGACCGTATGAAATGGTACTTCAGCTGTATATGTTTAATCTTGGAATGAAATGACGAGTTCTCTACAAGATGAATGGCACTCTGGTTGTCACTGTATAACCTTCCCATCTCCTACTTCTTGACCAATTCACCCATAAACCTTTGTAACCAAATGATTTATTTAGTAGACTCTGTAGCAACAACATACCCTTCCATTGTTGAAAGTGAAATAATGTTTTTCCATTTTGAAATCCCACTGATAGTTGTTACACCTATAGTAAACACATACCCTGTGGTGCTCCTCCTATTATCTCTATCACCTACCATATCTGCATCAACATATCCCTGTATAGCAATGTTTGAACCACCAAAGCATAATGCTTGATTTGTGGTACCTCTCAAATACTTTAGAATCCACTTCACTGCATCCAATTCCATTTTCCTTGATTATTCATATACCTTCTTACAACTCCCATTGCATGTGAAAACCATTGCATACATTAAGCTTCCAACTGCTAATGCATATGGAACTTTACACATATAATCCATCTCTTCCTAAGTCTTGGGACACATCTCCTTGCTTAGTTTGAAATAGCTAGCCAAAGCTGTACTAATTGGTTTTGCATTCTGCATATAAAATATTTCCAACACCTTTTCTATGTACTCACCCTGAGACAATGTTAATTTGATAATTTTTCTATATCTAATTATTCTCATACCAAGGGTTTGTTTTGAAACACCCAAATACTTAATTGCAAATGAATTTGCCAATTTTCCTTTTAGCACGTTTATTTCCCGCACGTTAGACCCTGCAACAAGCATTTCATCTACATAAAATAGAAATATAATATAGTTTCTATCATTTTTCCTTTTAATATAAACACAATGGTCAGAGTGACATCTATTATAACCTTGTTCAGACATAAACCTGCCAAATTTTAGATACCATTGCCTTGGAGCCTGTTTTAAGCCATAAAAGCTCTTATTAAATTTGCACACTATTTTTTCCTTCCCTTTGACCTCATACCCTTGTGGCTACTACATATATATTTCTTCATCCAAATCCCCATGGAGAAATGTTGTATTTACATCTAATTTCTCAAGATGCAAATCTTCTGCTGCCACTAGACTTAAAATAGTTCTGATTGAAGTCATTTTAACAACAAGAGAAAATATTTCATCGAAGTCTATACCTTTATTTTGTGCAAACACCTTCACCACAAGTCTAGAATTATACCTCTGTTTACCTACATTTTCTTCCTTCAACCTATAAACTCATTTATTCTGCAATGTTGTTTTACCTGCAGGAAAATTGACTAAGTCCCAAGTTTGGTTATGCATTAAGGAGTCCATCTCTTCTTCCATGGCTTGCTCCAACTTATTCCTAGTTTCTACTTGCATTTATTATTCATATCTTTCTGTTTCACCAGAATCAGTAAACAATACATAATATAATGAAGGAGAGTATCTCTCAGGGGGTCTACTTATCCTGGTAGATCTTCTAACACCAATTTCAGGTGTTTGTGGTGCATTTTGTTGTTGTGGTTATTTTTTGTTGTTGTGGCTGTTGATCATTATGATTTCCAAGCACCTTTACTTTTTCTGTGATCTCACCAAGAACTGTGTATTCTTTGTTTTCCGTTTCCTATTTCTTTTCTTGAATCTGATTTTATACAAGATATTTTCTTTGAATATGACATCTATGCTCCTAATGATTTTTTAATTTTCATAATCATATAAGATATTACCAAAATCATTAATAACATAATAAAGGTACCTTTTTTTTTCATTTTTCCTCAATTTTTTTTCTATTTTATTTATTGATGTGGACAAGGGATTCACAATATTTAAAAATGAGTAGTTTACCTTTTTACGTGTCCATGCCACCTATGAAATATGACCATCCAAGGAACTTGAAGGCCCTTTATTTATTAGATAAACAACAATATCTACAACATTTGCCCAAAATTGTAAGGGAAATCTTGCATGCAATATCATGCACCTTGCACGCTCCTTGATTGTCCTATTTATCATTTCTGACACACAATTTTCTTGTGGTATTCCTAGAACTGTCTTTTCCCTAGGAATTCCATGCTCTGAATAGTAGTTATCAGAATATTTTCTACAATATTCACCTCCATTTTCAGATCTGAGGCACTTCAAGTTCTTTCTTGTCTCATTCTAGACCAAATCTTTCCATTTCTTTAAAGTATCAAATACATCAAATATATTTTGAATACAATAAATCCAGGTTTTCCTAATTGCATCATCAATAAAAGTAACATAATAATGAGAGCCAATGAGAAATGATACCTGAGCAAGTCCCCATACATTTGTATGCACAAGATCTATTTTTCCGCTCTTCTTTTCCTTCCCAACTCTGATAAATCTATGTTTTCCATAAAAATTATTCTCACAAAAATCTAAATCAACATGCTTCAAACTTGGAAACAAATTTCTTGAGTGAAGAATCTACATAATTTTCTCACTCATTTTCTCAAGTCTATGATGCCACAATGCTGTATATTTTCCTGTGGAGGTTAAAGCATTAATAATATTAGAAATACCATGACATAAATACAACATACCAGGATTTCTCCCTTTTCTATTACCAAGGCTCCTTTAGTGACCTTCCATGTTTTGTTTGTGAATGTAGTTACACAACCTTGACCACCTAATTTCTCTATTGAAATTATATTTTTCCTCAGATCTTGAGCATGCCTTACCTCCTCCAATAGCCATTGGTTTCCATTCTACTGTTTTATAAAAACCTTATCCATTCCAATGATTTTACAGGGTTTATCATCACCCAGACGAAATTTTCCAAAATATCCTTGAACATAGTCATGAAAATGTTTCCTATCAGGTGTGGCATGGAATGAGGCCCCTGAATCTACCACCTAGGAATCAGTAATATTGTCTTAAAAAAGAATTAAAGAATCCTACAACACATCACTTGTCACATTCACTTCACGATTGTTCTCTTGTTGTCCATCTCCTTATTTTCCCTTTTGAGATTTGAAGTCTTTCTTTAAGTGTCCTTTCTTCCTACATTTCCAACACACTATCCCGTATTTGGATTTGGATATTCATTTTCTTGACTTACTGCAATTTATTGGGCTCCATCCTCTTTCCATTTTTCTTCCCCTAGTCTATGTAGTCAAAGAATTACCTAATGTCTCACCAAAGCTTTTTCATCACATTTTGTCACTAAGGATGTGTTGTAGCTGCTACAACACCCTCCAAAATTCCCCCCCCCTTAAATTTTTGAGCCCTAAAGTTCGTGAAAAGAGAAATCAGACCTAAATTCACCTTTTCTAAAACCTTAGGTCACTAAGTCACTAATATGGTTAAATTTCCTAAGTTGCGACCTTGCAACCCCCAGGTCACTAAGTCGCTGGGTCGTGCATTAGTCCAAAATCAAACATCCGCGACCTCGCGGCCCTGCGACCCCGCAACCCCTTAGGTCGTAAGGTCGCAGAGTCACAAGGTCGCACACATTACTAATGCAGATCATCTGCGACCTTGCGAGCCTCATTAATTGCCCACACGTGCGGCCCCTTTATATATAGAAGGGTCCCATAGGTTGCATTTGACCTGCGCGACATAGAGAAAAAAAATGCCTCTAACAAGCCAGATGGAGCACGATTTTCCCTGGTAAGTGCCTGATCCTCCTGCTGTTTCTTTTCTAGGATATCTGTTACTATTATTTTCTAAACCTAGCCTTTTTAAACCCTGCATGACCTTGACCTAACCCTTTAGCATTCCTTCTGCAAGCCTCCCCTCCCTTGGTTTTCTTCGAATCTTATGAGAGGCTTGCCTACCCCTCCCCCCTTCCTAAGACCTTGCTTAACCCACTTGTGAAGGCTCCTACAACATTGTGCGGTGATTTTATTTTTGGACACCTTGTGTCCTTTCCTAAGCCCTGTTTCGCCGCGTGTCGCAAAACCCTAGAGTGACCCCACGACCTTGCGACCCCGCGACCCTGCATCGTCATCGTCGAAGAAGCACTAGGTCACATTTCATGGGAATTTAAAGTGATGTGACCCAGTGAATCAATGACCTTACGGCCCAGTCGCAAGTTGCTAAGTCGCTAGGTCGCACTTCCTCAAAGTTTCCAACCAATGCAACCCAGTGACCCCGCGACCTCGCGACCTAGTCACGAGTCACTAGGTCGCGAAGTCGCCCTTTCGCCAAGTTTTAAGCCAATGCGACCTAACGACCTCGCGAGCCAGTCACAAGGTCACCAAGTTGCAGGTTAACCCACCTCCTTGGAAATGACTAAGAAGATGTAGAAACAACCCACATATTCAAAATTAATGGCATCTATCTTATTGTGGGATTGTTTTATGAACATGCCAGGTGATATTGAAGTCGAGCTAGAGTTTGTGTCCATTTCGTCGGCCTCAAGTGACATGGGGCCGCCAACAGTCCGCAAGAGGAACAAGAGTCCCAAGATAGAAATATTTGAGGAGGAAAGACCTATGGTTCTTCCCCCTATCTATGGAGACACAACTTGCATCTTTGGTAAGGGGGACAGTACGAGCTGGTACCATATTTACAAAGAGTTCACTTAGGCATAATTTCTGGAGGACCTCCCTGACCCACAGATATATACTCAAGCTAAACGATCCAAATTTCAGTACATAGGGGCCCACCCCCTGGTGTTCCCATGCGCCGAGATAATTGAATGGATCCTACGGAGACTCGATCCCAAGATATGGGTCATTCAGACCATGCCGGGAAGACTTTCGCCAACCTAAAGGGACAAGATGCAGAGTATTATTATGTGCTTCCCCCCCCCGAGAGTAGACCTTCAATGATGAATGGGCCACTACTCATGCAGTTCCCATATCTGGAATGTTGAAAGAATGGTGGGTAGACCCGAAAAAATTATATCTCAAGAAGGATCAAGAATATCCGACAATGGGTCTTAGGAAAGTTTACAAACTCGTAGCCGAAATGCTATGCAGGATGTATGGCTGCCCAGATGCCGCCTTTTTCAACGACGCTTGGGTCTCCCTAATGTACGCTATCACCATGTACGATACTCGTTTCAACTAGGCCAACATAATAATAGCAGCTCTCAAGTCAAACATATCTGCAGCTCTGGCACCCAATGAAGGGTATGCCTCAGAATTTTACATGGCATCTTATCTCCTAGATGCAGTGTGTGCCAGGTGCCATTTTGCGAGGTGGTCGTATAATTGTAACTTAGAGAATGGTGGTCCAATTCACAAAGACCTAATGGTGTTTTGGGATTCAAGATCTAAGCAAGACATGGAGTCAATAGCGGGTAGCTTCATCCCCGCCCTCCACGTGAAGTTGTTCAGACAAGATCCCCCATGTATGTCCGAGCGAGCCATGGATACAATAAATTAGGTGGCCCACTGGTTTCCAGACACCGATACCACCTTCCTCCGAGTTTTTGGGTCACTCAAGACCCCCCATGCATTGCCTCGCTTCGTTACAGACGAGCTTCTCCTCCAAGAAACTTGTTATCAGATGTCAGACGATTTATCCAAAGTCCTCACTAAAGGAAAAAAGAAACCATGGCCAACCTTTCCACTCACCATCGATGCCTACATGGTAAAGGACTTCAGAGAAGTAGAAGCAGAAGCCGAACAGATAAAGGGATTCCATCTACCTCCCTTGGCACACCATACATATGATCCCAAGAGAATCATCCCCACACACTGCAAGCGGGCCAAATTCAAATGAAGCTATCAGCATACTGAATGCCCAGCCGAAGACATAATAAAGAAATGGAACAACATGGATAGAAATACAGCTCCAACAGAATCAAGTGATCAGGAGGAACAGGACAACCATACTCTGGAGGAAAGAGCTAATGCAATGGGAGGAGCCTCATCCTCCATATCTAAGAAACCAAAGACTAGTATAGGCCTCAACCCTTTCGCCCAACAAAGAGAAATGGAAGCCAAAGCTAAACAAGAGGCCGAAAAGATGGCAAGAGAAGAGGAGGCCAAAGTGAAACATGAGGCCAAGGAAAAGGCAAGGGAAGAAGAGGACAAACGAAAGAAGCAGATGAAGGAAGAGAAAAAGAAGAAGCGGGTAGAGGAATAGAGGAAGAAGGAGGAGGAAGAAAAATTAGAAGCAGAGCGCCGACTGAAAGACGAGCAGGACAAGGTAGAGGCAAAGCGCCAGTTGAAAGAAGAGCAAGAAAAAGCAGAAGTAGAGCGTCAACTGAAAGAAGAACATGACAATGAAGAAGTAAAGCGCCGATTGAAAGAAGAGCAGGACAAAGCAGAGGCAGAGCACTAGTTGAAGGAAGAGCAAGACAGAGCAGGAGCCGAAGGGAGTAAGAAACTGCGCTCAGAAACAGAGGGACAAACATAGTTGCCACCCATTGAGGTACCTCAGACAACTCCTACCCGTTTCACTCTCTCAGAAATGGGGACCTCCGAGGATCTAGATGAGGGAGTACTTGATCTCACTTGACTCACCTATGATCAATTCACACATAAGATCAGGCAGGATAAGAGAAGATATCTGGCACGGGACCCTGCAGTGCCCCTCGCAGTCACTCAAGGAAAAGAAATAATATTAGACACTAGGACTAACCTGGTCATGATTTCCTTAGCCGGTATCGCTTTTGAAGCAACTACTGAAGAGAACGTTAGTAGGATGAGCAGAGAGATCCTATCCTTACAGAACAGACTGCAGGCATCTGAACTCAAGACGGCCCAAGTAGAGCAAGAAAAGAAGGCACTGAAAGAGGAGGTCATACAATTTCAAGCCAGGGACACACCGAATAATGAAATATCAATCACTATACAGGGAGAGCTAGTCACTTTGGAGGCCTCCATGACGCAGATCTATGAACAAATGTTTAACATAAAGAAAACTGTAGCACCTCTACTAAAAGAACAGGCCAAAACTCAAAGGAGGAACACATAGTTGAAAGAAGCCTCTACTGCATTAGACAAGATATTGGAGTGTTCTAACAGGTATCCACAAGCCCCGACCACATTGCCTAGAAGAGATTGGATTGCTACCCAGAACGACAAAGTTCAGTTTTGGATGAAGGTACAATCTAAGGAAAATCTCATCAAGGATCTAGAGAAGGTAATGTTGTCATATGAACATTTGATTAGTGGCATCGAATCAATGGCCGAGGTACACCACATCCCTTCTCTAGGTGCACTTGGAGAAGAGAAAACATGGGAAGAAGTCTCAAATGATATTCAAACATTTTTACAGCCCATAAGGCAAGCAGTCGCCTCGCAAGACCTGTCAGCGTCAAGAGAAAACATGGTTCAATTCATTATAACACTGGTCTGGATATATACTAAACTGGCATCCCTATCAAATCAAATCACAGTCAAGAGGGAAAATCTGATTCCAAATGCCCTCGAATGTCTTCATATATTAAGAGAAGATATGCCTCAGGTCTCCCTAATAGCTGCGGATTATCGGGCTTGGAAGACCTACCTCAAAGAGTAGCAACAGATAGATGTCTCGAGCCTCACTATCACCCAACTACTTCCATGATCAATTCACCGATAACAGCAGGTAAAAAAGGTTGCAGGTCACATCAACTGAAGGGTTGCAGGTTGCAACCACAGCTGAGGTCACAGGTTGCACTTCCCTCAAGTCGCAAAGTAAACCAACTGTCGGGAAGGCGAAAAGTCACGGATACCCAAGGGTCAATTTTGCTTTATAAATACTCCCTTCCAAGAATTGTAAAGGACCTTTTTTTGGAGACTCGAAAGGAGCAAGAGAATTGTATAGCACTGGATGCACTTTTTTATGAATAAATACAAGCACTTTTTTTGATTCCACTCTTGGATCTGATGAGAAATAATGCATGAACACTGTGAATATTTTGTCTTATGTATCTGATATCTTTCTGATTTAATTGTTTACGTTTTCTTCTCATATAATTTATGCATTTCATCTCCCTAAAATGTATCAATGATGTTAGGTTGTGCATTTAGAAAATGATGGCAATTCTGTTACTAATATTTATCTCATCCCTTTAAAACGCTTAAGGAAGTGAAGGGTTTTCTAACCATAAAAAATTGTTTCTTCTGTGGTTTGAACAAATTTTACAAGCATGACCCTAATGATGTACTGCTAATAGTATTTCCTTTGGTTGCACGCTTTTAAAATCATCTTCCTATTTGTAGTGTTTTATGTTTATTGGGACTCATTAACCATTTGCTTTGTATCATTCAGATATTTGTGTGTTCACAGGTTTGCAGGGGCTCGATTGTGTTCAAGAAAAGGAGTAATCCGCGGTAGCCAGACCCACACCCCGGATGGGATCCCTATCACAAACGGTTTAGAGTCTAATTGGGACTCTTCACCAAGGAGATCCCTTACTGTTGGCCGAACATATTTTCCCATCAACAGGATGACACCAACAAAATCATCAAAATTTAAAGTACTCGATACAGAGACAAAGTTACTAATAAACATAACTAAGCCATTCCAACTTTATGGAAATGAGCACAAAAAAATAGAGCTGTAACTTCATCATCAAAATTTACCCCTACATAACTTAACTGACTGGTAACAATGTTAAATTCATTTAAATTATCAGCGACCGATCCACCTTCTAACATATTCATATTAAATAGACACTTCATAATAAATACCTTATTTGAGGCCAAATTTTTTTCATATAGTTTGGCCAATGCCATCATTAAACCTTCTGTTGTTGTTTCCTTTGAAATGTTGAATGCCACCGATGTTTCTAGACACAACTATATTGTTCCTAGTGCCTTTCTGCCGAGAATATCCCATTCTGCATATGTTATACTCATCATATTCTTTGATTTTCTTCTCAATGGTAGGTACAAATATTTAAGATATAGATAACCTTCCATGTGCATCTCCCACAACTGATAGTTTTAGCTGTTAAATTTCTCGACCTTAAACATACCATTGCTCCCACTCGAACTAGGAACCCTTCTCTCTTGCAAGTTTATCAACCAAATACACCCTCGAATCTGATACAAATTGTTAGAAATCAATTACAGAGCAATTAAATACACAAAATATTTTGAAAACAAAAGTAAAGGAATCCATAAAACAAGAGAGACACCAATATACGTGGTTCACCCAATTTGGGCTACGTCCACAGAGAAACAACCATTACTTCCTTTTATATTATCTAAAAAAATGAAGAGATACAACCAACAAAAAATTCATTGTAATTTATTCTTCGCTCTCACACAATATCCTCTCTCTTTCTCGTTTAGAACAATAATACACAACCATAATACAATTCCCTCATATAAACCGAGGGTTGCCTTCTAGGGAAAAAAATACATAAATTAATATAAATTCTATCATCAAATCATCCGCCTAATGAACGACCTAGATTGACCCCCCTGGACTCCCCTGACGATGATTAAATGGGCGTCGTTGCTGCCCCATTAAGAATAAGGGTCCAACACGGATGAAATAAAAACCTCTGAACAATTAGGAAGATAATCAGGTTCCAAACCCAATTTCATCAATTTCATGTCATGTCTTGTCACGAGTCATCATATTCCACATCATTTTTGGATTATGTAAATTCAATATTTGAGAAATGTAATGTAAAGTGGAAGTCCAAGAGTCATCTATAGACTGTGAAAAGTCATGAAGGAGTCAAAGAGTCATAGAGAAGTGAAATAGTCACAATGGTAATCCAAGAGTCACAAGAGAGGTTAATGGTCACCCCATTTGTTATATATACACCCTTATATATCATGCAAAAGGAATTTTCACCTTGGCTCCTCCTACCAGGAATTAGAGAGGAAAATAGTTCTTTTGGAGGAGCAAGTGGTTGCTCTAATGCTCCACTATTGGGGTTAGTGGTGTTCATTGTATTGATGTATCTTGGAACTTTTGCTTAATTTTTAAGCTTATTGAGTTAATACCCTTTCATGCATATGTCGTAAATATTTTAAGACTATTCTTTGAATGTTTGCAATATATGATGTTTTCATATGTACTAAGGAAATTGAACTATTTCAGTGGATTTGGTACTTATCTTGTTGAAGGTGTGTTGTATGTGTTTTAACAATTGTTGCTTCTATGTGAAAAATTTCACTAGTTGTCCAATGATTCACTCATATTTATATGCTCATGATTATTTACTATATTAATACTATTACTTTACTTTTAAATACTTACTTTTATCTCCCTTTTGGTAGAAGAACCTTGATACGTTCTGCAGCTGAAAATTCCACAAGGCATACTCACTTGTTCATCCAAATCACTTGTGCATTACTCTCTTGTGTTGAACATTGAAGCTAAGGAAAATATATATGAATATATGGTAGTTGGGCCTTAGATCCATAAGGGCTTCCCCACCAAATGGCGTGAAGTTTAATTGGGACTTTTCATCAGGGATACCCCGTTGGTTAACACATTTCCAACACTGTCAACAAATGGTGCTAGAAGGAGGGAAAAATGACAAGATGCGCTCATTGTGTTTGTTTTGAACCGCTTATATTAAATGGATCATCCCCAAATCATAATCACATAATGCTTCTCTAACCTATCTTCTGGTAAAATTTTCATCTCTGTGAAACAACTTGATGACTTGTCGCAATTTAAGTTTGATAGTGAGGGTGATACATCCATTACTGAGTATTTTTTTTTTTTCTTAAGTTCTCTGAACACTATGAAATTGTCTGTGAAGATGTGACTTGTATTATTTTATGCTTCACACTTGAAGGTCGAGTTAACCGATGGTGTGATTCCCTACTATCCAATTCCATTCATTCTTTGAACACCTCATTAAGGAGCTTCATTTAGCATTTGATAGGTATGGTTACCGATATGTTCTTAAAGGAATATATATATATATATATATAAGGAATTATTTGAGGATTTTTCTAGTCAATTCCTTCACCTTTGTTATGAATTTCTGGAAGAAGATATGAATTGGGATTTGTTGAAACAAAAGTTTGAGAATTTGGTTCATATCTCTTTTGTGTAGAAATTATATAACTTATGTGTTATATGTCCAATATTCTCCTGATCACACACTATTTTAACTTCATGCACAATAAAGAATCTATTCCACCATTGATCATCACATGCAGAAATTAAATCAATTGCAATGCACACATGAAACCATAAAAATTCACACACATTAACACAGTTGTTTTAACGGGAAAGCTTGAAGCTAAAAACCCAAACTATCTGTATATAATATATGTCATAGAGATCATGTAACAATCCTCATACAAAGCTGATCATATCAAGCTCTCAGTACAATAAAATCGCTACACACTAATTAGGCTCGATCTTGCAAATCCATGCATCGATCTTTGCCACCTGCTAGCCTACCTGTACTGCGCAATCTACGTTGAATAATGACTCTGAATGAACTTGAATTTATCCAGGATTGACTGCGCAATATTCATTGGCATCTCCACTGAGTTTTGGATGCAATCAATGCATCACTATAGTCACAACTGATAGTCACACTTGCTCTTTCACCTACCTCTCCACTGGTCTCCATTGAAACTGCCATGCATTGTAGTTAACTGATGTATTATTCAATTGATTAATGAGTTAATATTTAGTGAATTCATTATTAATTAATTCACACCACTCTCACTAGTGTATCATTCATTTAGACTAGATACAACTAGCTCAACTGAGTCTAACTGAGTTAAACTGAACACAACTCCACCAACTACTTCTATAACTCCACCAAACTCTGTCACATGAGTTCTAATTGAAGTCCTCATGCATTAGCTCCAGTAAACCCTCAGGAATAGCGTAATTCCTTTTTTCAGCTACTGTGCCACATCTATGCACTTAAATGAAGTGCTCAAAGAGAATAAGATAATGTTTAGATTCCAAATATTATTAAGAGCTAATAATATTCGACATATCTATTTTTAGACTGGAAATCTAAAAATAGATTCCGCCCAATATGTCTAAAAATAGAAGTCCATATATTTTTCCAAATTGACCAACCATCCACAAATAGCATCCTGCAACTCATAGAATATGATCGACATGTCTAAAAATAGACTTTGCGCCAAAAATAGCCTGTGGGCCCACTTAGTGAAGGAAACTATTTTCACTAAGCTCATCATCTTGTTGAATCTCAACACTCCCTCTCAACAAGATAGGGATTATCTGCCACCCCAATCCTATCTCTATGGTAGTCGAATTTGATCCTGGTGAGTGCCTTCGTCAGAATATCTGCATCCTGATCCTCCGTAGGAATGTAAGAAAGCAACATGATCTTCTGCTTCACACAATCTCTGATATGATGGTACCGGATGTCAATATGTTTATATCTATCGTGAAATACTGGATTAACCGAGATTTTAATGCAACTCTGATTATCACAATATATCATAGTAGGATATAAGTGTGAACCAAACAAACCAACCAGGATCTTCCTCATCCATATAGCCTCACATGCAGCCAAACTTGCTGCCATGTACTCGGCCTCCGCTGAACTGAGTGCCACAGATCTCTATTTCCTGTTGTACCAAGAAACTGCTGTAGATATGATACTGAATATCCCTCCAGATGTGCTCTTTCTTTCCATTGGGCTCCCTGCCCAATCTGCATCCGTGAAGCCATGCAACTTCAACTCATCTGACTATCTGTACCACAATCCATATCCCGATGTGCCCCTGAGATACCTCAGGACATGCTTTCTTGCCTTCCAAAAGAGCTTGGTAGGCTTAACCATAGCTTGTGAAAGCTAGTTAACAACATAGCATATGTCCGGTCGTGTATTGACCAAATACATGAGCGAACCAACCAACTGTTGATAAACAGTGGAATCCACTACATCTGCCGATGTAGCATCCTCTTTCCTCCAACCACTAGGAAGAAGAGTGTCGATAGGCTTGCAGCCTTGCATGTGAAAATTCTCCAGTATCTCTCGGGCATACTTGCCTTGAGACACAAACAGTCCACCCTTTCGCTGCTAAATTTCCAATCCTAGGAAATAATGAAGGAGGCCCAAGTCCTTCCTCTCAAACTCCTTTGCAAGATCTGCCTTGCATGAGTGTATCAACAGTTCATCACCCGTTAGTATTAAATCATCTACATAAAGTACAATGATCAACAACTTACCCTCCACCACAATCTGGTATAGGTTCAGATCCGCCTCACTCTTGGCGAAACCAAGTCTGGTGAAATAACTGTCTATCTGTGTGTACCAAGCACGAGGTGCTTGTTTAAGCCCATACAACACTCTCTTGAGCCTGCACACATGCGACTCACTGTTGAATATTTCGAATCCTTCAGGCTACTCTATGTACACCTCCTCCTCAATGACTCCATTGAGGAATGCAGTCTTCACATCCATCTGATGAATGTGCCAACCCATCTGCACTAAGAGAGAAAGGATGGTCCGTATGGAATAATACCTTGCGACAGGTGCAAAGGTTTCTTCATAGTCAATCCCCTCAATTTGTGAGAAGCCCCAGGAAATAAATATTTCCTTGTACTTCACGCTCCCATCAACAACTTTGCTTCAATTTGTAGATCCATCTTGAACCTACCACTGATTTCCCTTCTGGCCTTGGGACAATCTCCCATGCACTGTTTTTGACAATTGAATCATACTCTTACACCATGGCATCTATCCATGCGGGATCCTCCACATCTTCCTTGAAAGAAGATGGTTCTGTCACGATACACTTGCTCATCAGAGCCATGTATCCAGTAAATCGGTCAGGTGACTGTCTTTGTCTGCTCTGTGATGTAGGAACTCCTACATTCTGCACTGCATCAAGATTCAGTCACTCAGCTTGTGTAGTGCGCTTTCGCCCTCTGATGTTTGGTGCTGCATGAGTGGTTTCTTCCACTCCATGAACCTCCTCTTGTGGCTGATCCACATCCTGAGGCTCATATTTAGGAACTAGTAGCTCCTCATCTACATGCAAGTGTAGCTCCCTCTCAAGCGACAACTTCATGGCTTTCTCCTCATGAAATTTGATATCCCGTCGCACAACAGTCATTCGACTGTCCGACAAATACACATGATAATTGTGGGGTGTTTCTATGTACCCCACAAATATCCCAACCTCTGTGGTCGACTCCAGCTTCTTCCTGGCATCCTTCGTCACATGAATGTAAACAGGTGAGCCAAAAATCTTCAAATGAGAAAGATCAGGCTTCTTACCAGAAAATGCTTCTTCGGGTGTACTCATGCCAAGTACTCTATAAGGACAATGATTTTTCACATAAACCGCAGTTTTGCATGCCTTAGCCCACAAGTGTATGGGAAGGCCCTAATCATGCAACATTGCCCGTGTAGCACCCATGATCGTTCTATTCTTTCTCTCCGCGACCCCATTCTATTGTGGGTTATGAGGCGCTATGAGCTCTCTTTGAATTCCTTCTGTGCTGCAAAAGTATTTGAATTCGCCATAGATGTATTCACCACCATTATCGCTCCTAAGAGCTTTCACCTGCTTCCCCGACTCTTTCTCAACTAGTGCCTTGAACTCACATAACTTTGAGTATGTCTCGCTCTTCTTTTGCATGAAGAAGATCCAACACTTACGAGAAAAGTCATAAAAAAATATCACATAATACCTGTGCTTTGCTGTTGAAGCTACTGAGAAAGGTCCACACATGTCTATGTGAATTCTCTCAAGGATCGTCATGGCATGACTATCCTTCTCATGAAAAGTGGTCTTCACAAATTTTCCCAAAGTACATCCCTTGCACTGATCTGACTACGCAAGTGCACCCTTGGGAAGCCTGGTAGAAATCTGCTGCAAAATTTTTAAAGCGCCATGGTGAAGATGGCCCAATATTCTGTGCCACAATTCGCCCTCATCCCGACTCACCACTCATTTTTCTTTGCCTACCATTGCTGTGCAGCCATCTACCTACAATTGATAAAGGTTCTTAACTTGAACCCCTATCCTTCGGGTTTCACCAGTTGTTTTACTGCACAGGAAAGCCTTTCCCTCGCTAAAAACAACATCATAACCCTTGTCTTCCAACATCGCCACAAAGATCAAATTCTTCTTCAATCCTGGAACATGCATGAAATCCTTCAATATGAAAGGTTTACCAGACTCCCTCTCAAAGGAAATGGTCCCAATACCAGTCGCAGTGTATCTACCATCATCGCCCATCTCGATGTGCACTCCAAGATCCTTCTCATCGAGATCACTAAACAAATCTTTGTCTCCGGTCATATGGAAAGATGCACCACTGTCAAGAAACCACACTGATTCCATCACACTTGAAACCAAGCATGCGATCAACAAAAAATCTAGCTCAAACTGCGAGGCTAAGGCCTCTCTAGCTGCAGATCTAGCAACCTACTTATTTTTCTTCTTCTGTGGACAATTAGTGGCGTAATGTCCATGCTGGTGACAGTGAAATCACTTCACCTTGGACAAGTCCTGCTTCTTGCCTTTCGCACCAAATTGAGAAGTATTTTTCTTTCCCTTCCCTTTCCTTTATTTGGCAGCCAAAGTGAAATTTTCTTCATCTTCATTCTTCGATGAAGATCCATCCCTAGTACCCCGCCTTATCTCCTCTTGCACAAGATCCGACCAAAGTCACTCCCATCCTAGCAGTTTCTCCCGACCATTGACAGAGTCTTCATAACTATTCCAACTCTTCGGAAGCCCAAGGAGAGCCAAGCTCACCAAGTCTTCTTCATAAACAGTAACCCCCACACTTCCCAGCTCATCCCTGCACTGGACAAACTTCGTGAGATACTTGGGTATGTTGTCACCTTTCTCCATTTTTATTTTCCTGAGTTTGTCTTTAAGCTCCAACTTCCTCTAGTCGCTTCTGCTTTGGAGCAAGTATGTCAAAGCTTTCCACATTAAGAATGGAGTAGATTTACCATGAAGGCTGGACACAACGTGATCCTTCACACCTTCCAACAGAATCCTTCGACACTTTTCCATCTTATTTTTCCATGCATCAAGCTTGGCAGCATCGCTAGAACCAGGCTTTGGAATCTCAGCATCTATGAACTCCTTCAACCCATTATCCTCCAACACTGTCTCCATCCGGTCCTTCTATGCAATATAATTTGAGCTGCCATCAAGGGCATACTCCAATCACAATCCGTTGAAAGACATTTCAATGAATGCTCAACTTCGACACCAAGAAAACACTGCAGCAAATTCTAATTCCACCAACACAAAACTCAGCCGCTTCAATAATTGCAATATGCTCCAATGATCAAATGCTCTGATACCATGTAGAAATTATATAAATTATGTGTTATATGTCCAAGATTCTTCTGATCACACACTATTTTAACTTCATGCACAATACAAAATCTATTCCACCATTGATCATCACATGTGGAAATTAAATCAATCACAATGCACACGTGAAACCATAAAAATTCACACACATTAACACAATTGTTTTAACGGGAAAGCGTGAAGCTGAAAAACCAAATTATCTATATATAATATATGTCATATAGATCATGTAACAATCCTCATATAAAGCTGATCATATCAAGCTCTCAGTACAATACAATCGCTACACACTAATCAGGCTTGATCTTGCAAATCCATGCACCAATCTTTGCCACCTGCTAGCCTGCCTCTACTGCGCAATCTCTGCTGAAGAATGGCTCTAAATGAACTCGAATTTCTCCAATATTGACTGTGCAATCCTCATTGGCATCTCCACTGAGTGTTGGATGCAATCAATGCATCACTATAGTCACAACTGATAGTCACACTTGCTCTTTGACCTACCTCTCCACTGGTCTCCACTGAAACTGCCATGCATTGTAGTTAACTGATGTATTATTTAGTTAATTAATGATTTAATATTTAGTGAATTAATTATTAATTAATTCACACCACTCTCACTAGTGTATCATTCAGTTAGACTAGATACAACTAGCTCAACTGAGTCTAACTGAGTTAAACTAAACACAACTCCACCAACTACTTCAATAACTCCACTAAACTCTGTCACATGAGTTCAAACCTAAGCCCCATGCATTAGTCGGAAGAACCCCTGGGGAATAGCATGATCTCTTCTCAAGCCACTATTGTGCTGGGACCGTGTACCCAGACTGAAGTGCTCCAAGAGGATAAGATAATGTTTAGAGTCCAAATATTATTAAGAGCTAATAATATTCGACATATCTATTTTTAGACTGGCAATCTAAAAATAGATTCCGCCCAATATGTCTAAAAATAGAAGTCCATATATTTTTCCAACTTGACCAACCATCCACAAATAGCATCCTAAAACTCATAGAATATGATTGACATGTCTAAAAATACACTTTGCTCCAAAAATAGCCTGCGGGCCCACTTAGTGAAGGCGACTCTTTTCACTAAGCTCATCATCTTGTTGAATCTCAAAATTTTGATGGTGAATCAAAACCGCCTAATGTTTTTTCTTCCCCAAATCTTGTAAATCATGAGACACCTCTTATTTCAGAGGAGGAACCTACTTTTCCTTTTGTTCTTTGTCCTCCTCCTTTTTCAATTCTAATATGGGTGCCTCCTTGTGATGATGTCGAAGTTGGGAAATATGTAAATTATATCGCCGTTATATCTATTCAATCTTCATCCGTTTCTCATGATCCAAATATGATGGAGGAAACCTTGGAATGGTTCATGGAGCCTACGATGAAGGCTAATCCTTCAACTCCTCAAGATGATATTAGCTTTCTTAAGCTCAATCCTAAATCTGGTTCCATTGAAATTATTAATTATTCAAGGGACCTTTGTAATCCTCTATCATCTATATGCCAGGAATCCTTATATCATGATACGTATGATCAATCTACTCCACCAACTAGTTCTCTGCACTCTCTTGATTTTCAAGTTGCTGGTTCAAATTGCGATTAGGTACAAGGCAATCATATTACACATGTAGAGGAGTAGGATAGTGAGGAGACTCTTGGTCTCTCATCCCTATTTCAAAACCCTCTCGGTCAGGTTGTTTTTCCTTCATCTTTGTATGATTTTTAATCTACTAATCTCGGTAGTCAATTGAATGAATTTGATTTTCTTAACCAATCTATAATCTTGGATAACAATCATTCTGATGATGATGTCTCTCTTGATGTATGCGATGATGAATGGAAAAGTACACCAATTGATCTTTCGGTCCCTCAAGAATATTTTGATTTGAAATATTTAGATCTAAAATATGGTTCGGTCAAAGAATATGTTCTTATGGAAACTTCTTGTCCATCTCACTATCCCTTGTGTTCTACCATTTGTGATGCATCTACCTGCATTGAGATACTCCATTCTCTTCAAGTTATTCATTTGATGAGTTAACTTCTAAATTGACACAAGGTAGTGAGTTTTTCTATGATGAAAAAAAAACAATCAAATCATTGAGTATCCACTCTACTCCTTGTCATTTTCAGTTTTTCATGAGGACAACTCTTAAAATTAGCTTGCTCATGAAATTTATCTGATTTATATATCTCTAGATTTACGATCGAAAGAATCTTTCGATTTGAGTAATCTGGTTGTTGAAGTTATACAATTCAGTAAAATCAGTAACAAATATGGATGCCATCCTGTTAGTAGTGGTCTTGTTGAAGTCATAAGAAGTAGATATCCTCACACCATGCATGATCTAGTTCAATCTTCAAAATGTGATGTTATAATAATTGAAAGTTTCAGGACTTGTCAGAAATTTGAGGCACTTCAACTCCCGTTGATGGTTATGTCATGATCTCGCGACTCTAGTAAGATCCCCAAACTATGTCAGATCTAGTTTTTCTCGCAAAATTCTTTTGTTCGCATGGTTTCAATGGGTGTAAATTCCTTTTTGAAATATCTTTGATATTTTGAATGTAGTCCTTTGAAATTTCAATATTTGATTTCTGTTCAGATTCAATATTCTTCTTCAGTTGATTCATCTCCATGCAAGCCTCTTGTACTTAACTCAGGTTTGGAATGTATATCTCTCATAAAAGCTTGGAATTGTGAAGTTGATAATTTCAAAGATTATCTTTGGTCAAGGAATCATGTCTATCAGATGCATTTCAGAATATTTAGCTCCTGGTTTTTCTTGTGAATATTTTTCTTCATCACACCTGAAATCCTCTTGATTGCTGATCAATACATGAGTTATTTGGGGACTCAAATTCTTGGTCACTCATTGCACCATGACTGGTTTGTGTTTGCTATACTAACATTCCTTTTCACTCATTTCGATGATTACGATATTAGTGGAATGTGTAACTAGTTATAAGGAAATGGTTCGTTATATTTATCACGCGAGGAAGATGATTCATTTGTTCAAAGACTTCGTAAATATGTTCAAACTGATCTATATTTGTTATCTTCTAAGCGAGAATATCGTTCCACAAATAGTCAATATGATCATAATATCAACTGACATTCATTTTATCATTTTCCCTCCAGTATATCCGATGAAAATTGTTTCACATTGAATAATATTTATTGGTTATCTCACTATTTAGATACTAGTCAAGTAGTTGAGGCATTTCATCCTTCACTGATGGTTACGTCAAGTCCTCACTATCTTGAAAAAACTTCTAAATATGGTTAGATCCATTCTCCCATACAATATTCTCATCCTGATCCCACACTTTTAATTGTAAATTCATCTTTTCAAATATTTCAGGGTTCTCGAAAGGACTGTTTATAATTTCATGATCAAATCTCTAAATGGTTGGAGAAATCTTAAGTAGCAAGCTCCATCATAAATA
Source organism: Pinus albicaulis (assembly GCA_034641835.2). Taxonomy (NCBI): domain Eukaryota; kingdom Viridiplantae; phylum Streptophyta; class Pinopsida; order Pinales; family Pinaceae; genus Pinus; species Pinus albicaulis. The sequence goes on from CM076583.1 coordinate 342,278,779, forward strand.
TCAAGTTTCTATCTTTTCTCATGCTTTCTATGGAAGATAGTACAGATGAAGATGCATTCAAAAGAAGCTTTCGAGATTTTTTTAATTATGATTTTCATCGAAAAGGTAAGAGTGTGAGTTGGTTAGAAATAGTGGCTATGACATATATTTCAGCTGAAAGTAAAGACCTTCAATTTGTTGTGCAAGTTATTCAAGCACTTATATTTTCTATTAAAAATTGTTTTATATATGTTTTAATTACTCGTATCTTGGTGTATGCAGGTCGGGAGTGGTTATGGTGGCTACATTGGAAATTTCATTACACTTGACCCTGGCCTTCTAGCTGGTTAGGTTAGGAGTAGTTCTAGCTGCATACCATTCTCCCTTGCACACTCATCCTGCACTCCATTTCTATACTCTTTCTTTTGTTTTCTTACTTTTGTTTTGCATCCTATTTTCGGTTTAGCCTCCATTTGCTTTGTCCTTTTGATTTTGTTTCCTTGTTGTGTATTTTATTTCTTTTGTGTTTTTTTTTTTTAAATTATAATACTTTTCATGAAGGGTTTTCCCTTCGGCTCAAAAGATAATGTGGAAAAATAGAAAAGGCCTTTGTGATGCTACAACATTTGGCTAACCTTCGGTCCATATTCTTCGTCTTAGTTATACCTTTTGGTCAATAATTTTCTGTTGAGAAATACGATCCTTACATAAGGAAAGATTTGTTCCAAACCATGATATCTATGTCTATTCAGGAAGCCTCATGCCTACACTTGATTCTTTATGTTTTGATGTTTTCCATACTGATCCGATTGAATAGAGAAGGAAAAGGGGATAATATAAATGAGAAAACCGATATTAGAGGTTTTATATATGCTTCTCTAAAGGAAAAACCTCTTATGCTGTCAATAAGTCAGGATCCCTCTTCCACCCCATGAAATGAATATATGTTGATGCACATTCCTATATAAAATAAATAAATAAATAACAAGTGAAAGAAGAGAAAGGCTTCCTGTGCATGGAGGTGAAGCAAGTAACTTCACCGGGGTACTGTCCAGGCTTGATGGAAACGAAGCAACAACAGAGATGAAAATTATACTCGAAATATCTTAACATTGTGAATAAAATTACCATTTTCCTAATTTGAAACATTATGATATAGATGGATTTATGGTTGTTTACAACCGAGAAAGGATGAAAGGGACTATTTTTATACACGGGGTAAGTGGGGAAGCCAAATAATATGAATGATGAACTAATACATCTTGAGAAACTAGACCATGCACATAAAATTTGAACAAGGCAGAGAATCTAGAATTCTACCAGTGTTACTAAGTGTTGTCGCTGCGAAAAAAACCCTCCAAAATTTGGTCTACACTTGAATTTTGGAGCCTACTATGGATTTTTTGATTGTTCGTTGCATAGTCACTTTATGTTCGATCGATAAGTGCCAAAGGCACCTACTCACATATTCTCAGTCCGCAAAAAGTTCAAGAGCGAGCTCTTTTATTAAAGCTTGAACATGCATAAAAAAATTCCATCAAGACATTTCCTGTGTGATGTTCAACATTTGTGATAGTCAGTGCACACTTTCATTGACAATATCTTACTTTTGGTGCAATTTTTCTTCTATTTCGGTGAATTTTTCCAACTGTCACTTTTTTGCACCTTCACCTTTGGAAGTTTCTATTTCATGTTTACGACTGTTTATTTTTATTTTTTTCACTATAACAAGTGTCATTTTTTATGTTTTATTTGTTCTGGCATGTGTTGCTTTCAATGTCATTCGCATTTTTCAAGTGTTGTTTTCATTTTCCTCTTACTGTCGCAAATGTCATCTTTTGGCATAACATGCGTCGCACATTGCACAAATGTAGTTTTGGCTTGTTTAAAGGGGTAAAATTGGTGATAATGCGCCATTATTATCATGTATACATGTATCACACTCATTCCTAAATTTTCAAGCAATGTCACATAAGTGTCGTGACCGTCGTTGCAAAGTGTACCTTTAATGTCGCACTTGGGAAAATTTGTTGCAATGTCGTTGCATTGGGTGTATTATGTTGTTGATGTGTTATGCGTGATAAATTTTGTGTAATAAATTATTATAAGTGTGTTACCACAATTAAGATTTATCATTGTTCACTTTGGTCTCACTGATCCCACACTTAGCTAAATATGGAAAAGTTCCCACTCGAGCAACTTGGCCTCACTCAACCTTCCTAAATTGCGCATTACATAGTATCGATCCTTAAAATTCATCCTTGCCTCTTGGAACTACACAATGTGCAGAACCTGCCTTCCATAAATTCTCACTGCGCAATCTTAACACTCAATCCTGACCCTTGAGCTCCAAAAATGCGCAGTCTCTACCTTTAGTCAAACTCCTCTGTGCATTGTGCAGTCTCAATAAGCAAGCCTCCAACTTTATCTATTGAACTGCACAACTACGCAATCCCTAGTCCTATGTTCCCCCAAAACTACACAGTGGGAAACTTCAAGGATCAAGCCTTAATCCTCCCTCCTTGAGCCCCTCAATTGCAGAGTTTCATTGCCCTGGCTTGTCTGAACTGCACACTACACAGTCTCAAGGCTCAAGCCTTAGCCTTGATCTGTTGAAATGCACAACTTCAAAATATCTTGGCCTTTTTCCTTCCATAACTACGCAGTAGGAGATCTCAAGGATAAGTCTTGGCCCCTGACCTCCACAACTACGCAATACTTGATCCTTTCTCCCAACCTATCACCTAATTCTAGCTTAGTCAATGGTTATCATGAATCATGTTAAACTAGGGGTTTATCAGATTGATGTCATCTTGTCATGAGTGGGTTTTAGTACAGGTATTACATCATGTTATGATAGGATGATGATGAAGGAGATGAAGAAGGATACCTTGCTAGAGGACACCTTTGTATATGAAAATACAAGTTGATCAATCAAGAAAGACAAAGGGACACCATATTGCGAGAGTAGCTAGAAATAAATATCACATTGAAGATTCCCTACCTTCAAGCTTTATGGAGGAGGAAGAAGCAAAACATGTTTTGTGTTTTAAGAAAACACAAAGAAAGTAACAACAAGAGTAGCTTGAAATTTCCATATCATCATGAAATCCATGTCATCAGTTTCATATCATGTCTTGTCACAAGTCATCTTCCGGCACATCATTTGTGGATTATTTAAATTCAATATTGAAGAAATTTAATGTAAAGTGGAAATCCAAGAGTCATCCATATAATGTGAAAAGTCATGAAAGAGTCAAAAGGTCATAGAGAAGTCAAATAGACATGAGGGTAGTCTGAGAGTCACAAGAGAGGTGAATGGTCACCCCATTTGTTATATATACACCCTCATAACTCACGCAAAAGGAATTTTCACCGTGGATTCTCCTACTAGGCATTAGAGAGGAAAAAGTTATTTTTTAGGAGCAAGTGGTTGCTCTAGCGATCCACTATTGGGGCTAGTGGTGTTCACTATCTTGATGTATCTTGGAACTTTGGCTTAATTTCGAAGCTCATTGAGACAACATACCTTCATGCATATGTCACAATTATTGTAAGACTATTCTTTGAATGTTTTCGATATATGTTATTCTCATCTGTAATAAGAAAATTGAACTATTTGGTGGATTTGGTACTTATCTTGTTGAAGGTGTGTTGTATGTATTTTAAAAATTGTTGTTTCTATGTGAACTATTTCACTAGTTGTCCAAGGATTCATTCATATGTATATGCTCGTGGGTCTTTTCTAGATTAGTACTGTTACTGTTATTTTAAATGCTTACTTTTCTCTCCCCTTTTGGTAGTAGAGCCTTGATACATTCTATAGCTAAACATTCCACAAGGCAAACTCACTTGTTCATATGAAGTACATGTGCATTAATCTCTTGTGTTGAACATTGAAGGAAAGGAAAATATATAAGAATATATCGAGGTCGGGCCTTAGTTCTGAAAGGGATCCCACACCAAACAATGTGAAGTCTAATTGGGACTTTTCATCAGGAAGATCCCCTTAGTTGACCGATTTCCAACACAGTCAACAACACCAAATTGCAAAAATTGTATGCTCTAATCTGTTAAGAAGATGAGGACACCAATACTTAGTAAGCACTGACTTACAGTAATTACAGTCTCCAACCTGAATTAAACCTTCAATACACTAGAACTTGGACTTCAAATTAGGCTTAAACTTGGCCTTCAAACCAAGCCTGAACAATATCTTCAAGTGGTGAAACCCAACCTTGAAACTCAACCTTCAAATAAAATAACTCATCCCATGAAACTTAACATTCAAACAAAAATACGCAGACCTGAAAAATATACCTAAAAGAAAACAAAAACCCTTCCTAAGAATAATGTGAAAATCCCTTTTTAAGACTTGCCAAAATACATGCACAAAAAGCTGCTTCAACTTCGCTTCACTTCACTTCTTAGTTCATGAGGTATGAAATTTGGAGCTGATCCTTCACTCTCCAAAATATATAAATTAATTCTTGAGTTGAGTAGCTATAAATTTTCCTTCTTATGCTTATTTATAGTGCATTTAGATGTTGGGTTAGGGTTTACTATTGCCACTGGAAGGACATATAGTAAATATTAAAAAATTCACATCTTCTCAACCATTAGAATTTTGAAGGCATGCCATATACTATTAGAAATGTCTTATAATAATATCTCCGATCATTTATCTTATGCTCCCAATTTTTCTAGGTAACTGGAGTAAAAATTCCTTCAAATATAGGGTATCCAAATAGGGCCTACTTGTAGTTTGGTTGGGTCATCTTAACAAAATATTTTATATCTCGTCATTCCTATGAAATTAGAGGGAGTGACATATACCATTGGAAATATATTGGAATATCCCATGTAAATATGTAATTTCCTCTTTCTTTTGGGCAACCTTTGACATCAAAAACAATCGTTTTCAAGAATACCCCCCTTTTTTATTGATGGAATTAATTTGATATCTACTTCTTCTGATGACTGCTCCCCATATCTACATTCTCTTCATACTTCTTGTTAGCTTCTCCCCCTATCTACATTATCTCCCCATTTGATATAAATATCAAAGGGTGTTCCCATTGAGTTTTTGCTTCCTTTATTGAAATAAAGGAAAGATCACTCGCAACATTTGCTTGAGAGATTCAAAAGTTTCTCTAGGTAGAGGTTTGGTAAAGATGTCAACAATATGTTATTTGGTGCCAATATATTCCACCTTGAGAATTTTTTGATGACTTTTTCTTCGAGGAAATGATAGTTGATTGGAGTATGCTTTGTATTTGAGTGCATGACAAGATTTTTTGAAATATTGAGTGCACTAGTGTTGTCGTAGAAAATAACTATGGGTTGATCATATTCCACTTTGATGTCATGTAAAGTTTGTTTCATCCAGATAACTTGGGTACATCAGTATTTTGTTTCTATGTATTTGGATTCAACTACAAAAACATAAATTGGCGATTACTTTTTTCTTGACCAAGATACAAGGCAATCTCTGAAGAAAAATGCATTACCGCTGCTGCTTTTTTTTATAAATAATGCTACCTACCCAATCAACATCTACGCATGTTATTAATGTGAAATTTTTACTCTTGGGATACCAAAGCCCAAAATATAGTGTGCCCTTTAAGAGTATGTAAATATCCTTTTTACCACTTGCATATGTGATTCTTTTGGTGTTGAATGAAATCATGCAATCATTTCAACTTCTTGAATAATTTATATTTGCAAAGATGTCAAATATATTAGAATCCCAATAATAGCTATGTAAAGTGTTGAATTGACTCTTGGATAATCATCATCCTTGCTGAAATTGCATTCGGTAATGATAGGGGTACTAACTGGTGCACATTCTTCCATTCCAAATCAGTTGAGAATCTCCTTGAGGTATTTTTTTTGGATAATGAATATTAATTCGTTTGTTTGAGAAAATTGTAGTCTAAGGAAGAAAAATAAATCTCCAATCATTGACATTTCAAATTCCTTTGACATTTCTTGAGTAAATCCATGACTCATATCATCGTTATTTTTTACAAAAATGAGATACAAGCGTAATCAATAAGTTTTCCTTTTACATATTGATGTAGATATTGTTGTTAGCTACCCCTATTTTAAATAACTTTTGTTGAATATAGTGGTCTAGCCCAACATATCAAGCTCTTGGAGTTTGTTTCAATCCATACAGATATTTCTTCAATTTTCACACAGTGTTTATTTTTGGACAAGTCAAGACCTTCTGGTTGTTCGATGTATACCTCTTCCTTTAAAATTCCATTTAGAAAGGTTTATTTAACATCCATCTGATAAACAATGAAGCCTTTTGAACATGCAAATGTCAAGAACATTCTTATTGCTTCTAATTTTATAACTGGAGAAAATGTTTCTTCAAAGTAAATTCCTTCAATTTGTGCATATCCCTTACAAATAAGTCTTGCCTTATTTATGATAAGTTGTCCTTCTTCATTCATGTTGTTCTTGAATACCCACTTAGTCCCAATCAAATTTTTATCTTTTGGTGATGGAACAATTTCCCAGGTTCCATTATTCTCAAATTGAATAAACTCTTCTTTCCTAACATTCACCAAATTTTGGTTCTTACTTGCTTCTACACAATCCTTTGGCTCTATTTTGGTATTAAAGTTAAATTGTTTTTTCCTGGTGTATTGATAGTTCTTGTTCGGGTAACACTGTTACCGATGAAATAGGTAACTACACTGGTACCTAATTTTTGACGTAGCAAGAAAAACACCCGATTTTGAAAAGTGGTGATGCAGAATCATTTTTTTTTTTTAGCATGTTTCTGGCACTTCAATTTTATTTTATTTTATTTTATATATTTTTTTCTCTATGATGCTTTTTATGTCGATTTTGAATAGTGGTGGTGTATTATCAACAACATTTTTTTAGAGGATTGATTTTGACACTATACATTTTCTAATGTCTTCTTCTTCCATGAGATGTTTATTTTTAAGTGCATTTATGGAGTTGTGTTTTAAAAAGAAAAAAAATTTTTTTTTTTAAAACAAAATTTTGTAATGATATCTTCACTTTTTCACATAGATAAAAAATGAAAAAAGGGTCAATATTATAAAGTTTATATTTTCTACAAGTTTATGTATAGCTAATTAATTTTTCAATGAACATCAAATAATTGTCGCTAAAAAACCAATATTTTGAACGATATGACAAAAAAATACAAATTTTCAATACAAATAGAATGCAAAAAATACACTTTTAGAGACTTTTTGTTAAAAAAAACATGTTAAATAAACTAATTTTTGGGAAAATCTTAACAAAAAAACTTAATAAAATAGCATTTTTATTGAATTTTATGTCAAAAAATAATAGTAATCACATGCTTTTTGCAAAAAATAAGGATTCGTTTCATAAAATATCAAAGTCTACACATTACAAGTAAAACTGATTAATGGATCTAAAAAATGAGCTTTGTTTGCAAGCATAACTTAAATATTCTCAACAACGTCAACTAATACATGTTCAACATCATTTAGAACATCATTGATGGCTTCTTCTGCAACATTTTCTACTTCATTTTAGTCATTGTCATCTTCTAATGGATCTTTCATGTCTGCAAATCTTCCAAAGTGTCCCTTTCCAATCATTCCATATAATGGTGGTTGGGGTTCCTTTGCTTGTTTTTCCACATGTGATTCATTAAAATCCCCTTTCCTCAAACCAACTTCTTGCTTCACATCTGGAAGGAATTCAAGAGCGTTAATTCTTTGTTGAATAAATTTGCATTGCACTGGGTCTTTCTCAATGGCAATGCAATTTCTTCCTTTTGGTAGGCAACATGCTAGTGTTGTACCTAATCATCAAGTACAAAAGAAATAAGTAATAAAATTAGTATAAAGACATAAAAAGTAAAAAGTAAAATATTTAAATTTAAATTTGTATAATAAAACTTACCTGAACCTAAAAAGAGATCCAAAACCCAATCTCCTTCATTTGATGGCATCGCTTGGCCTGCCTCCGGCCGCCGGATGGGCGGAGGGAAATTCTGAGAATCGGCCTCCGCTCAACCGGGGGCCGGAGGCAGGCTGGGAAGCCCTTGACGACGCCACCCGGCTGGCTTTCGCCTAGCCGGGGGTGATTCTCGGAATCACCCTCCGCCCAACGGGGAGCGATTATCGAAATCGCCCTCTGCCCAGTCGAGGGTGATTCTCAGAATTACCCTCCGCCCAACCGGGGGCCAGAAGCAGGCCTGGTGGCACCTTCGAGGGCTACCCAACTTACATCCGACCCTCGGCTGGGCGAAGGCAGGCTGGGCAGCCATCGATGGTGCCACTTGGCTGGCCTCCAGCCCCCGGCTAGGCGGAGGGAGATTCTCTGAATCACCCTCCGCTTGGGGGGGGGGGGGGGGCTGGAGGCTGGTCAGGCGGCACTGTCGATGGCTGCCTATCCTGCCTTTGGCCCCTGACTGGGTGGAGGGCGACTCCGAGAATTGCCCCCCACCCAGCCGCTGGTCGGAGGCAGGCTGGGCATCCCTCGATGGTGCCGCCCGGACTGCCTCCGGCCCCCGGCTGGGCGGAGAGTGATTCCGAGAATCACCCCTGGCTAGGCGGATGGCGATTTTGAGAATCACCCTCAGTTGGGCGGAGGGAAATTCCACCCTCGACTGGGAGGAGGGCGATTCCAAGAATCACCCCCAAATGTACGGAGAGCGATTCTGAGAATCACCCTCGCTGGGCAGAGGGCGATTATGAGAATCACCCTCCACCTAGCCGGGGGCCAGAGGTATGCCGGACAACGCCGTCGAGGGTTGCCTAGCCTGCCTCAGGCCCTTGGATGGGCGGAGGGCAATTCTGAGAATCACCCCTGACTGGGCAGAGGGTGATTCTCGGAATTTCCCTCCGCCCAGCCAGGGGTGATTCTCGAAATCGCCCTTCGCCTAACCGAGGGTGATTCTCGGAATCGATCTCTGCCCTACCGGGAGGGTTTCCTAGCCTGCCTCCGGCCCTCGCCTGGGTGGAGGGCGATTTCGAGAATCACCCCTAGCTAGGCAAATGGTGATTCTCAGATTCAGAGGTGGAGGACGATTCCGAGAATCACCCCTAGCTAGGCAAAGGGTGATTCTCAGATTCACCCTCCGCCTAACCAGGGGTGATTATCGGAATTTCCCTCTGCCTAGGCGGGCGTGATTCTCGGAATCGCCCTTCGCCCAACCAGGGGCCGGAGGTAGGCCGGGCAGCACTGTTGAAGGCTGCCCGGCCTACCTCCGACCCGCGGCTGGGTGGAGGGCGATTCTTGAAATCTTCGTTTGCCCAGCCGGGAGGCGGAGGCAGACAGGGCAGCTCTCGACGGTGCCGCCTGGCCAGCCTCCGGCCCCCGGCTGGGTAGAGGGTGATTCCAAGAATCTCCCTTCGCTCAGCCGGGGGCCAGAGGCTAGCCGGGTGGTGTCATCGAGGGCTGCCCAGCCTGCCTCTGCCCAGCCGGGTGCCGGAGGCAAGTTGGGTAGCCCTTGACGTCTCCGTCCGGCCTGCCTCCAACACTCGACTGGGTGGAGGGTGATTCTGAGAATCACCACCGGTTGGGCGGAGGGCGATTCCGAGAATCACCCCTAGTTGAGCAGAGGGCGATTTCGAGAATCACCCCCGGCAGGGTGGAGGGAAATTCCGAGAATCACCCCTAGTTGGGCGGAGGGCGATTCCGAGAATCACCCCCGGCTGGGCAGAGGGCGATTCTGAGAATCACCCTCGGCTGGGCAGAGGGCGATTCTGAGAATCGCCCCCAGCTGGGCGGAGGATGATTATGAGAATCACCCTTCGCCCAGTCAAGGGTGATTCTCGGAATCGCCCTCCGCCCAATTGGGGGCCAGAGGTTGGCCGAGCGGCGCCGACGAGGGCTGCCCAGCGTGCCTCCGGCCCTCGACGGGTGGCAAATTAAATTTTTTTATTTTATTTTATTTTTTTCAAACACAAACTATTTAAAAATTTCAATTTTTCTTTTAAACAACAACTATTATAATAATAGAAAAATGTATTGTTTATTATTAAAAACAAACTATTCAATTAAAATTTTAAAATATAAAAAAACAATAAAAACAAATTAAAAATATGTTAAAAAAAAAAATAATTTTAATTTTTTTAAATTAAAACAATTATTATTTAAAATATAAAAAAAACAAAAAATAAAATATGTTTTAAAATATAAACAAATATATATACGAAGATTTTAATTTTAATTTTTTATTTTCTTAAAACTAAGACAATTATAATTTAAAATATAGAAAAACAATAAAAATAAATAAAAAATATGTTTTTATATATAAACAAAAAAATATATGAATAATAAATTTTTCGTTTACTGGTTCATTTTTAAAAATTGTTTAAGTCATATAATTTTTTCATTAAGGTTTTTATACACTGTGAAATTTTATCTTTAATGTTATGGTTGAAAATAATTACAATTTTAGGGTTGTTTAGAGTCAAGATATTTTATGTTTAACAACATGGATAAAAATTGTTCGAAATGACAAGCCCTTCAGACATGATTTTGTTTATATTTAACATCATCTATCAAAAAATTTAGAATTTTACGATTTTTTAATGTCCTAGTATGTTGTCTTTAATTCCAATGTTACAATGTGTCAAAAGTGTGACACAATGTTTTTTTTTGTTATTCCAACATCAACTCGTTTTGTTTTGAGGGTGTTTTTTCAATCATTTTTTCAAGAAACAATTTCGTTTTTAGCATAATTTTATAAAAAGGTGAAATTTGACCTTGAGAAAAAAACAAATGCGTTCTAGAATACACACTTTTGTTTTTGGGTCGTTTTTTCATGTTTTTGAGTCTTTTTGGGCTAGAGTTCCCGTTTTGAGGTAATAGTTCTTGTTTCATTGGTAACATTGTTGGGTTTGTATCCCTACATCAACATTTGTATTGATTTGGTTCTCTGGGTGATGTTTTTGCATAAATTTGAAAGTTGTTTTGGATGGAAATTGTGTTTCTTCTTCTTGTTCTTCCTTTGTAGTAATATCTTCTTGGTCCATGTAGATGTTATCTTTTGAATTCTCTCTTTTTTTTTGCTTCTTTATCTGGCCATGGTTAATCTATTCTTACATCAATAATTTCCATAACTTTTCAAAGTCTTTCATTGTAGCATTTGTAAGCTTTACTTCTTGTTGAGTATATGTTAGCACTCCACCAGTTCTCCGAAGGTTGAAAATGAGAATGACAAAGGTAACCACATACCACTTTGACCTAGTAGCTAGCCCTACTAGGCTGAGAGGGCTCTCTCCATGAGATCACAGTCAAGGATTGACTGGAAATATGAAGGATATTAGGCTAGATATGATAGGATCTAGGGTTTGAAATATTTTATGGTTTTCTGCTAGATGATGGCTTAGGTTTGGGCTTTGAAAATCAGATTTGCAGAGATGTAATAGGGCAAGGTAGGCACATACTTTAGCACTTTAGAGTTGTAATTGTGTATAGAGTAGCTAAGTAAGGTTTCAAAATGAGCATGAATCTCATGATTTCGTTTATATCAAAAGAATATGAAACAAAAATGTGAGAGCTTTTCCAAAGTAGGGCATTATATCAATGAATTATGTTTATTATCTTAGGAAACAAACACATGAAGCATGGAAATGGAAATCGAAGATAAAATACATTCAAACATATGATTCCATGAGGAAAACCATTGCTAAAGCACATACCACAAGAATCCCATTACAATAGCTGCAAATTATGTCTATTACTTCCTGCAAAATTCACAAGTACACTAGCGTCCACAAGGCTCTATTCCACAACATCCAACCCCTTAAATATTACAAATGATAACTTAAATAATAATCACTAAAAAGTAACTGCCAAATTTTTTTGGTAAGAATCTAATTAAATCATATGAATAATTAAAAATAAACAAAGTTATAATGTGTCTCGAGCTACTTGAAAGTTGCTGGAATTTTGTTGAAGAGAAATCCAAAATTTCATTTTATTCATTGACCAATTGCCACCTAGTTTCCATTGTTGATTTTCTGCCTTAATATCTGCATGAAATTTTGTGATGTGGAACTAATTATCTGCCAATTGTGCTCTGTTCCAGGATACTCTGCCATATCACCTTTGAATGATTAAAATGCTGCTAAATACCCTCATAATTCTCGTCGAATGCTGGAGCTTATACCATAAAATAATACCCATAATAATGAATTAGCACCTCTCCACTAAGGAAAAACAAGGGAATGTCCTTGGCATTGATTCTTGGGTATATAACACACATCTCTTCACCAAACTTCAAAGTTGTTCTCCTCCCATGCCTTCATTTTATTACAATGGTCTATATATAGCAAAAAAGAAGAACAATCTTCGTCCATTAAAATGACAGTGATATATGCAGGTGTACAATAAAGTCTTCCCTGGGATGAGAACCAATATAAAACTAGATTGACAGTAACATATAGCTTTTTCATGGCCGTAGTTCTAAATTGAACTTACTGATGTGAAGCGATTTCCATGCCCTTTTCCATTATCATTTACAGGCTTAAATTTCAATAGGCTTCACAAGCATCAGGCAGAGTTCCTTCGTATTCTTTGCAAATATACTCTTCAAAATTTTCATAATGCTCATAAAGTAGCTGAACATTCACAAGAATCCATGGCACAAATTGATGTGGTGGCTGTAGACTGTTTGTCTCAGCTGCATATTGTGACTCGAGTTTTCTACCATATCCACTTTCATAACAATATCCAACAAGCTTCATGTTTAGCCTGGTATTCTTATAACATGCATCCCACGCAGTTGGTTCATGTGCCAATACAAACTTCTCAATATAGTTAATGAATGGAAAGTGTTGATCCAATTTGGGCCATGCATTAATGGCACATGCTTCAACATATCCCTGTTCATATGGGGAATAACAAGCCGTTAAAGCATTTTTCAAAACTGTTATATCATAAACTGCAAACAAGTGATTAATATTTCTAGCAAGAACTCCAGTCATGTAATGCAATTCAATTAATGTATCTGGATATTTAGTCTCAATTTTGAAAGTCACTCCAGCTGATAATTCTGATAAATCTCCTGTCAAAGTCCTTATTCCAAACGAGACTCCCCCAATTTCACGAGCCACAAAACTTTATGATATTATTGAAAATGTCTCGATCAACAAATTTGGTTCTAACTTGTACTCTTCTGGAAATGCGGTCATGCACCTATTTTCCCAGGTAAGATTTGAAGAGTCCACTTTAACAGTGTCCCACTGTTCACACTATATAGAAGTCACCCCTTTTCTATATCGAACTTTCATCAAAATATCAGCATTTGAAACGAGATCTAGATGCGCGCCTTTTTATTGATAACTTAGGGTTTGTCCCACATTCAGTGAACCAAACATATCATTAGCCTTCATATGTGTCGTTGGTTTATGCTATCATCAACGCATAATGCATGGCTATACTTCCCCGTGGCTTTGATTATTGTCGTGTGGAAGGTTATGGAAGATATTAACTACTGACATGTGTTGTTGTTGATGCATATGCTCTCGGTGTTCTTCTCTTTGAGATTGGGCCTCAAGCTAATAATTTTGATAAAAAAATTTATATCGATCCTAATAATAGACCCCAAAGCCATTTTGGTTTTGTTTTGTTTTTTTAAATTTTACATGAAGAAGTCTTCTTTGCCCGAGCAAAACCTGAAAGCGAAGATTTTCCCAAAACCAAATTGATGTCAAAAACCAAAATAACCTGTGACGCCATTTACCTTGTGAGCAAAACCTGAAAGCGAAGATTTTCCCAAAACCAAATTGATGTCAAAAACCAAAATAACCTGTGACGCCATTTACCTTGCGACATTTCGGGATGGTGAAGACTAGGCATAATCATCAAAAGATGTCAATTTTTATTTGAAAATATAAAACTTTGACTTAGGATCTCAATCATAACTTGAAAGATTGCATTTGATCACTAGCGACTGGCAGGAGCTAAAAATATCCAAGGAAGATTCCATTGTCTACTCTAGAATCAAAATTTACCAGTTTATCATCATTTATATTCATGTAAAATTTGCTTCAAAAAATTATCAAATACTTAGCTAGAGTTGGCATGCCTTTCTATAACTCATATGGTGACTTGTCATCGTTAAATCAGAGTTGTGCTCTGTTCATGATGTAAATTGCTGCAATAATTTCTTTGTTTTAAAACTTATCTAGTAATTTGTTTTCTAGAAACATTGTTCTCATTATTTCTTGTACTAAACAATTCTTTATTTATATGAATCCATTACGTTTTGGAGTTCTTACAACTGAACGTTGTTTTTGGATTCCATATTTCTCATAGAATTCATTAAAATCATTTGAGGTAAATTCACCTCCTTTATCTGATCTTAGGAATTTTATTCTTAGATCACTTCCATTTTCAACGAAGGCTTTGAATAATTTGAAAGTATCTAAGTGCTTCTAATTTTTATTTAAGAATATAATCATCAAAAAATACCATAAAGTGCCTTTCACCTTGTAGGGTTGGTGTTATTGTTGGTTTGAATATAGATATGTGTGAAAAAGAGTCTAGTGGCCTTAATGTAGAACACTCCTTTGACTTGCAACTCCACCTTTTATGTTTCCCATGTTGGAAAGATTCAAAATTATCACTTGTTAGTTTCGATATTTTGGGCAAATCTCTCAAAGTTGTGTTTTGTTTATTTTTACCAACTATCAAAGCTCAAGTTTCCTAGCCTTTTATGCCATAACCAACCCTCATATGTTTGTCCAATGTATCTTTTTTCTCCTTGAATTTCATCAAGAATATATACATTTCCTAGAGTACTTATTTCTCTTCCCACTAATCTTCCCAAGTTAGTATTCCTTTCTTCACAATCTTTAGCACGAAAAGTGAGAGCATAACCTGTTGAATTTTCAAGTGCAATATATACAAGCAAAATATGTCTGAACTTATGGTAATTAATTCAAATGATATAGATCCTCTTTTAAAAATTCCAGTTTATCATTAAGAAAATACACTTTAGAAATTTAACCATAAATCATAAAGACAATAGAGATCATGATGCACAAAAGAGAAGCCAAGATTTACCCTGGGAAAATCCACTTTGGGGAAAAAACCAACTACCTTTTCCTTAAATAAATTCTTCAATTCAACAAGAGATACATTTAATGCGATTAGTCAACTATGCCATCAACAATATCAACATGCTATGTTCAATCCTAGTCTCCAAATCTGAAGTCAAGTCAAACCAAGTCAAACTTCATCCCTTCAAAATTTTAGCCTTCTCAGATTTGTTTAGAATTTTGGCCTACCCAAAATTTCACCCTGCCCTAAATATACTGGCCAAAATTTCAGCCTACCCAGAAAATTTCCCATAAAAGTCACATGTATGATTTCTTAGAGAGAGAAATACAAGCCATAGAGAGAGATATCTTTGTCCTTCTTCTTCTTTTTTTCATACTCTTATATGCCTAGAACATGTCTTTCTTATGTGATAGTTGAATGGTTCTCTTGTGGAGAAGGTTGAATGCCTTTATATGGTGATGTTCCTATCCAGAATGGTTGTGTCTCTTCACTGGGACGACTTGACTTGAGGGAGGGATGACTTAACTATCTTAAAGCCAAAATTAAAATTTCAAATTTTGAAAATTTCTATTTTAAATCCGACATGAAAAACATATCTTATATAAATTATTTCTCCATTACAAAGACAAAAATATAATTATGAAGACCAACCATAACTACAAAAATTGAACATAACCTTGATCACACTTCTGGCTAACGCTTAAAATATTATATTTGAGTCCTTCAATGTAAAAAAAGTTTTGTGCTTTAGTCCTCCCATTTTCAAGGCTTATGGTATGCCTTTCAACAATTATTGCATATCCATTGTCTCTAAACAACACATTTCCTCCTTTTTCTTCCTGTAGAGTAAAAGATTTCTTTTGATCTCTGGTCATGTGTCTAGAGCACCCACTATCAACGAACCACTAACTTTGATTGTCTCAAGCATACATAATTGGTACACATTTTCCAATTGGTGGTTCTTCTTGTTTTCTCTTCTAAAACCATTCTCTTGAACTTGTGGGACAATCTTGTGCCACATGTCCAAAATTTTTGCATCTATAACACTCTATACTATACTTGGATAATGGTGCAAACAAATTATGATTTCTGCTATCATCAATATTTCTAATTTTGATGTTCATGAGCTTGTTTTTATATGTTTGATGAAAACCTATTTCATAATTAGTTTTCACATAAGCTTTACAATCTCTTACTTGATGACCAAATTTTTTGCATGAAAAATATTGAACCAAAAAAATATTTTGATACGTGACTAAGGATGGTTGCATTGATGGAATAGTTATTCTAAAGCTGATTTTATTCAGAGATAATCCAAATATTTGTCGGTCCTTATCCCTTATCATATTGTTGTATGCATTGTGAATGGACCACTTGAGAGCATCAACATATATTTTAGGTGTAGTAATGTTTCAAAACTCATGTATCCTGTTCTTGCTCTTGCTAAGATTAGAGCTTTTAGGTTTTTCTTCAACTTCCTTACTTGGTGACTTGGTGTTTGCATCTTTTTTGTATAAGGTCTCTCCCATATAAATAAGTCTGGTCTCGTCATATGGTATCTATGACAACTGAGAATAACATCTGGGGTTTGAGATATTTTCATGTTTTTGTTGAGCTTATCTAGTTCTTTCCTTAATGAGACAATTTCTACTTCAATCTTTTCACATTTTTCTTAATTTTCTTTTAACTGAATGTTCAACAATTCTTCCACTCTTTTTACTTCTTCTCCTTTAGTCTTGATGAAGATAATCTCCTTGGATATTCTATTGTTCTTATTCCATAGGTTATCAATTTATTCTAATGTACTCATAAGTTCGACTTCAAGATCCACTATGCCTTCAAAACTTTCTCCTTGTCCTTTTTTCTTTTTCTCCTTTGATTTGTCTATCTTGGATTCCTCATTTGCGGCTAAAAAATAATTATCAAATCTGTATTCTTCTTCTTCAGAAAAATCATTATCCGCTTTGGAGTAGAGAATTTTATTTTTCAAATATTTTCCTTTGAAGACCCCTTTTATGGGTTCTTCTTGATCATCAATATCTTCCCTGTAAGGAAACTTAGTAACAAAATGTCCTATCTTACCACAATTAAAACAAATAAGAGGTATAAACTTATCATTGAATTTTATTTTCCTCTTTAGTTTTCTAACCATCTCTATCTTACCACAAATAAAACAAATAAGAGGTATAAACTTGTCATTGAATTTGATTTTCCTCTTTAGTTTTCTAACTAGATGAACCATTTATGTATTAGATGCATCACTAGAACAATCACCAGACTTGCATTTTATTGACTTCTTATATGATTTAAATGTTTCTTCATTATGTGATGAGTTTCTCATCCCTACTTTGTATCCAATGATAATTTTTTGAAGCTCATACTTTTTCAGATTCTCTAAATATCTTAATTCTTCTATGACAAAGGCGTTAGCATAAAAATATAGAGGAATAGACCTCAATTTTTTTTGAATGGTTGTTGCTTCTTTAACTTCTTCACCAAACCCTTTGATAGAATTAACCACTTCATCTACTCGAAGACTATAAGAAACACCATCTTCTTCATAATTCATTTTAAATATTTCAAATTGCCTCCAGAAAGTATAAAGCCTTTCCTTATTTACTTTGTAATATCCTTCATAGTTTCTTACAAGCTTGTCCCACATCTATTTAGCTGATTCACACTATATAACTTTAACAAATTCTAAATTATGTAAGCCACTTAAAATCGAGTTCATAAATTTTGTATTAGGTACATAAGCCTTTCTCTCATCTTGATCAGTTGTGTTAGCACCGGTATTTGCATCCCACCCATCCCTCCTTATTGTAATTTTCTTTCACCTCATCTCCGTCATTATCATTGATCTCGCTTTGATTTTTAACCATTTTTCCCAAGGGTTCCAAAGTCATCATTGTTCACAAGCACTAAACCCTAATTTCCTCTGCCATTGAGCTAGGGTTTGCTATGGAATCAGAGGCATCTGAGCATAGGAGGTATAAGGGAGGTCATTTCAGCAAGTATTAAGCCATACCAACTCATAAACATCATGCCTCCATCATTTTACAAGAAGTCATTCCAAGAGTCAAATCATTTGCCACACATAGGGCCGGTGTTTCTTCAAACTATGTTTCTAACCAATAAAAGATGAATTTGAGAGAGGTTTTTGTCCATCATAGGTTAAAAAATAAAAACCTCCTTCATTTTGTACACAGGTATCATGGTTTGGGAGAAATGCAACAATACAGGTGCTGCAAGAGGTTTGTTGCACTTCTGGAGTGACCTTGGGAAAATCAAGTTCTCTCCTAGCTGGAGTGTCCAAATCACTTGCTTGATAAGTTAAACGATAACTAGAAATAGATATATTTCCAATGAGATATCATGGGATCAATTTTGAGTTGAGGAAGGCCTCCAAAATTTTCCTGCAAGAGAACTTTGCATTTCTGCACCCTCATTGTTGAATCTCTAATTAAACTAAGAGGGGGGGGTGAATCAGTTTAATACATTCCTGATCTTTTAAACTTTTCAATAAACTTATTTACACCTTCATTTCAAACTCTATTTGATGTGAGAGTAATCTTAGAATGTAATCTGAAAGTATTAGTTTAATAGAGCAGTAGACTTAATTTGAGAGCAGCAGGTATTAAGCAAATGATACATATCGGATCAATACATAAATATCATGCACAGAGACACCAGATATAAGTGGAAACCCATAAAGGGAGAAAACCACATCTTATTATTGTTGTGATGCAAAGGCAAGCTCCAACTCCCTCTCACCACTGTTTTTCTGCAGGCACCAACCTACAGGGGGCTCCTACCTCAATTCTGCAAGCTACAACTTGCAAGGAAGCACCAACTCCCTTCAGTTTTCTGCAGGCACCAACCTACAGGAGGCTCCAACCTCAGTCAGCTACAACTGACGACTATCAAGCTGCAACTTGATAGGGAAGCTCCAACTTCCTCAACTTATCAAACTGAAAGTTTGCTGATTTACCTCAGATATCAGCTCTGTTCTGTAGCTTCTCCTTCTGTTCTGCTTTTCTTAATCTTCTCTGTCTTACTCTTCTATATTTTGCCTTCTCTCGATTTACTCTCTCTTCATTTTAAAAAAAAAAACTCTCTTTGCATATCAAGATGATATTATTTATAGATTTCCTCACATGACTGTTTGTATTCTGCTTGGAATTCGAAATGGAAAGTCATGTCTCTTTGCCTTCTGCCTTCTCACTCCTTTTATCAGCTTACTCAGAAATTATAACTGTAGGTGTCAATTTTAACATTACAGTGGGAATTTGTTTTCTCTCGGAGACTTTCCAATGCATCACAAACAATAAAAACAATTAAAACATTTACATTCGAATTACAATGTGAACTCCAGCTCACTCATTTTGTCTCTTGGCTTGCTGCGCATTTGTCTTTTCTCTAACTGTCTCTTTGTCCCTTTATCTTCTCTGTATGCCTTTCTGTTTATGGCTGCTGCGTAACTCCTGAATTTATGAACTGCATTTTTATTTTATTTTTATACCAGCGCTTTATATATAAATGAATCTGCTGACTGTAATTCAATCCTTTACACGCAACAAGTGTCTTGTTGATGTGGCGAGTTCCGCAGGCCGGAACATACATATATTACAATTGTATTACATTAATAATCGCCCTCCCGTTAAGCTGAGGCCTGTGGGTCTACAGACCACGCGGCATGTTTTAATACAACCGCAACCATGTTTTATATATCTCATAGCAATTATTTTATATAAACAATCGCCCTCCACCTTAAGCCGAGGCCCGTGGGTCCACAGACCACGCGGCACTTTTCAATACAATCGCAACAAATTTATATATATATATATATATTTATATATAACAGCGCCTTCACAAATTTCCGTTTGCGATTAGAACTGGAACTCAAACACTTGTTAATCATAGTTAATAAGCCCATCGGGTCCGGGCTTCAATCAAATGCAATCGGGGCGCATAATAGAAAAGTTCCGATTACGATCAGAACACGGATGTGATTTGCATATATCAACTCCCGCTTATAACTGGATCGGGTCCGCCACTTCAATCGCAGCGTTTTACAAAGTCGTGCGATCAATCGGAGAGTTCCGATTGCGATTGAGATTCCGGATGCGATTTGCATATATCAACTCCCGCTTATAACTGGATCGGGTCTGCCAGTTCAATCGCAGCGTTTTACAAAGTCGTGCGATCAATCGTAGAGTTTCGATTGCGATTGAGATTCCGGATGCGATTTGCATATATCAACTCCTGCTTATAACTGGATCGGGTCCGCCACTTCAATCGCAATCGCAACTTTCTGTTGCAATGTTATGCTGCCCTTGCGATCTTCGATTGCGATTGGGGAGAGGTCCCACCATCTAAAACTTCGTTTTGTGCGCTCCATAATATAACAGACATATATGTATACTTTGCCAAAGGGTTAAGCGATTCCCGGAATATGGTTTATATGTTATATGTAACGCCCATCGGGTAATGATTCTTGGAATTATACATACGACTGTATCTGCCGGCTTGGGCGATTCTCGGAATTTTATATCTGTCCTCCGGGTTGGGTGATTCTCGGAATTATACATACGACTGTATCTGCCGGCTTGGGCGATTCTCAGAATTTTATATCTGTCCTCCGGGTTGGGCGATTCTCGGAATTATAACAGCTCTCTGCCTCTGTCTCTGCCTCTGCTCCGCCGGTTGGAGAGTGCGATTCCCAGAATTTTGTAACTGCTCTCTGCCTCTGTCTCTCCTCTGCTCCGCCAGTTGGAGAGTGCGTTTCCCGGAATTTTGTAACTGCTCTCTGCCTCTGTCTCTGCTTCTGTCACTCTGCCTCTGTCTCTATCTTCCGATAACGGTTCTTCACTGTGCTTCTATGACTATTACATTTTGACTTTCTTCTTGCTGCCTCTATTGCTTTCGTTGTGCCTCTTTTGCCTTCCTTTGCTACAGCGCTGCCTCTTTTGCCTGAGTGTTGCCTCCTTTGCCATCAATGACAATATTTCCAACAGTCTCCCCCTTTGGCATTGATGGCAATCCACTTTCTCTGTTTGCTTTCTCTTTCTCTTGTTGCTTGCTCTTCCTGTTTGATATTTTTTCTTCCTCCCCCTTTGACATCAATGGCAAAGGATGAATCCTCATCCCTCCGTATGGGTTCTGTCGTTGTATTTCCTTTCTCTGAGTTACGTTTAGGTCCTCTTCTACCGAAATTGGACTATGCTGTGTTTCATTTGTAGTGCCTGTAATATGTGCTAGATTGCAGACAGAGATGATGCATTTTACAATTGAAAGGTTCTTGTTGCTTCTGAATGCTGATAATATTGATAATGCCGATCCCGTGGACTTGTTTTATGCTTATCTTGCTGGTTGTTCTCCCCCTGGAATGATATCTTCGTTTGTTCTCCCCCTGAGACTGTACTTTCTCTTCATATTAGAGAATAGTATCTACAGATACTACCCCTAGTTTGTCTCTCAAGTATTCGAATGGTTCTCTGGCAAGTGGTTTGGTAAATATATCTGCTATCTATTCTTTCGTTGATACATAGTCCAATTTAACTATCTTCTGAGCCACTTGTTCTTAGAGAAAATGATACTTGATTGGTATATGTTTAGTTTTTGAATGAAGCACATGATTTTTAGATATACTTATAGCACTTGTATTATCACATTTGATTGAGATAGGTTCATTAATGCTTACCTTCATGTCTTGAAGTGTCTGCTTCATCCACATGACTTGTGTGAAACATGCTGCTGCTACTATATATTCTGCTTCAGCTGTAGACAGAGAGATGGATGTTTGTTTCTTGCTTAGCCATGCCACCAGACTTTCTCCTAGATAGAATGCACCTCCACTTGTACTCTTCCTATCATCCACACAGCTGGCCCAATCTGCATCTGTGTATGTTGTCAAGGTGAAGTTTTTGCCTTTAGGATACCAAAGCCCATATTGTGCAGTTCCTTGTAGATATCTGAGTATTCTTTTTACTGCCAGAAGATGGTTTTGTTTTGGTGCTGCTTGATATCTTGCCACTAGTCCTACTGCTAGCATGATGTCTGGTCTTGAAGCTGTCAAGTACAACAAGCTTCCTATCATGGATCTGTAGAGTTTTTGATCTACATCTGCAGACCTATCATCAGCACACAGCTTGCATCCCGTGATCATGGGGGTTGTCATTGGTTTGCAATCCTCCATTTTGAATTTTTTCAGCATTTCTTTTAAGTATTTTTCTTGAGAAATGAATGTGCCAGTGTTCTTTTGCTGAATTTGCAGTCCTAAGTAGAAACTGAGTTCTCCAATCATAGACATTTCAAACTCTATTTTCATCTCATCAGCAAACCCTTTTGCTAGATTATCTTTGTTGCTTCCAAACATAATGTCATCAACATATACAACAACAATTAGGAGTTCATTTTCATGCGCTTTTATGTATAGATTGTTGTCTACTCCACCTCTCTTAAAACCCTGTTTTTGCAAATATTTGTCCAGTCTTGAGTACCAAGCACGAGGAGCCTGTTTCAGTCCATATAGGGCCTTCTTTAGTCTGCACACATAGTCTTCTTTGTCTGTCAATGAGAAGCCTTCTGGTTGTTCCATGTACACTTCTTCTTCTAGATCTCCATTAAGAAAAGTAGACTTTACATCCATTTGATATACCTTGAAGTCTTGGTAGCATGCAAATGCCAGGAACATTCTGATAGCCTCCATTCTGGCTATAGGTGCAAATGTTTCATCATAGTCAAGTCCTTCAATTTGTGAGTATCCTTTGCAGACCAGCCTAGCTTTATTCCTGATTACTTGTCCTTGCTCATTCATTTTGTTTTTGAATACCCATTTTGAACCAATGATATTTTTCTCAATAGGTTTAGGAACTAGTTCCCAGGTATTGTTCTTCTCAATTTGGTCCAATTCTTCATTCATTGCTTTTATCCAATACTTGTCCTTGCTGGCTTCTTCAAATTTCTTTTGCTCTATTTGTGATAACATGGCTATGTATACTTCTTCTGTTTGTTCTGTTAGCTGCCTTCTTGTCTGGACTCCTGCTTTCTTGTCTCCTATGATCTGATCTTCAGGATGATTCTTCTGAGTGTATCTTGAGGGGGTTTTCGAGCTCAACTCTGCATTATCTGTTGTCTTGCTTGTTTCATCATCATCCTTGTCTTCCTCTTCATGGTTGTCTGATGGACTGCAGCAGTCTGTATTTCTTGTATTGTTTGGAAGTTCTTCATCAAATCTCACATCAATACTTTCAACTATCTTCCGAAGGATTTTGTTGTAGCACCTGTACCCTTTGCTTTTGGAAGCATATCCTAGAAAAATCCCTTCATCTGCTCTTGCATCAAATTTCCCAAGGTTTTCATCATTATTCTTTATGTAACACTTGCTACCAAAGACTCTGAAATGCTTTATTGAAGCTGGCTTTCCATGCCATAGTTCATATGGAGTTTTGTCATTGCTTGGCCTTAAGTGAGCTTTATTAAGGATATGTACTGCTGTGTGTACTGCTTCTGCCCAGAAGGTTTGAGCAATATTATTCTCTTGCATCATAGCTCTGGCTATTTGTTGTACAGACCTGTTTTGTCTCTCTGCTACTCCATTCTGTTGAGGTGTCCCCGCAATAGTAAATTGTTGTTTTATTCCATGTTCATTACATAGGTCTGCAAAGTCATCATCTGTGAATTCTCCTCCTCTGTCTGATCAGATACATTTCAGCTTGCATCCAAGTTGATTTTCTGCTAATTCTCTGAATATCTTAAATTTTTCCAATGCTTCTGATTTATTTTTGAGAAAGGAAACCCATGTCATTCTGGAGAAGTCATCTATTATCAGCATGAAATAGGATTCTCCACTTGGTGTTCTAGTTCTAGCAAGTCCACACAGGTCCATGTGCACAAGCTGGAGTGGTCTTCTTGTTGACAACTCCTCTTTAGATTTAAAGGATGTGCGAGTCTGTTTCCCCAATTGACAAGATTTGCATATAGTACTTGAAGGCCTTTTTATTTCTGGCATATCTCTTACAGCTTTCTTCTTGCTCAGTCTGATGATATGGTCAAAGCTGAGATGTCCCAATCTCCTATGCCACAACTATGACTCCTCAAGTTTGCTAAGATGGTAGGCTTCATCTTCCTCTTTCACTATGTATACATTGTTCTCTGTTCGAACACCTTTGAGCAGAGTCTTTTCTGTTGTGCTTGACCTGACTACACAATCTTGTACTCTAAAAAGAACTTCACAGCCTTTGTCACACATCTGACTGACACTCAGTAAATTTTCTTTCAGTCCATCCACAAATAGTACCTCTTGGGCTTTTCCTCTGCCATTGTCTATGCTGACTGAGCCTTTTCCCTTGATCTTTCCTGATTTATCATTACCAAAAACAACATTGCCAGATTTATTTTCATCAAGAGTTATAAACTTGCTTCTGTCTCCAGTCATGTGTTTGGAGCAGCCACTGTCCAAGTACCACTGGCTTTTCAGATCTTGAGCAGTTAGAGCCAGGTCACATTTATTCACTTTCTTTATCCACTGGAGGCCCCCTTTTGTATGGTATCTTTGGTGAGGTGATGAATTATATCCCTTTAGAGAACACTTGGAAGATATATGCCCAATTTGATTGCATATACAACATTTGATTATAGTTTTTGCAGAATTGTGAGCATGAACAAAATTGCTTTGACTCATAAACCTCCTTGAGGTGTTGAACATCAGTCTTTGTCCATAATTTCTACATTCAATAATTTTATGGCCAAATTCCTTACAATAAAAACAATAACCATAGAAATTATTTGCATACCTGATGTAAGATTGTTTTCTCCATTTGTTTGTTTGAGATAGCCTCTTCACTGTTTGCATCTTTTGCAGGTCTGAATTATTCTTCTTTGCATAACAATATGCAGCAGTGTGTCCTGGCTTGTGGCAGACATAGCAGGTGGCATTCTTCATAGGAGGGAAGAATCTCCTCTGATGACTTCCAAATTTGATATACTCAGGGGCATATGATTCTTTTTCTGCCATCTTAGTATTCATTATATTCTTTGTTACTAGAGGTTTCTTCTTCTCTCTGTCTCTCTTATTGCAGATTTCTTCTTTTGTAGGAATTATTTGAGCTACTTCCTCATCCTTCTTTTCTTTTACAAAAATAATCTCTCTGTCAACCTTTTCTTTTCCTTTACTTGATTCTCCTTCGTAGACTATTCCAGTCTTTATCATAGGGGATCTTTGAGCAACCAAAATTTCATTCAACTTAATAGAGCTTGTTGTTTGAGAAGGGTATATAGAAACTTTCTGTTGAGCATTTTCTAATTTCTTTCTCAGACACAAAATTTCTTCTTCCAACTTCTCTTGTTCTCGAGATTTATCTTTGATTTGATGAAGTAACATATCTTCTATCTTCTTGGCTTCTTCAAGCTTTACCTTCAGCTGCATGAGGACTTCTGAATTTTGTTCTTCTTTCACACATTTTAGGAGAATCTCTTTTTGTTTTCTGCATTTTAGTTTGAGTCTGTCAATCTCCTCCAGAGCACTTCTTAGCTCCCCCTCAAGGTCTACTTCCCTTTCTTCTTCTTCATCTTCTAGTAGGAGTCCCTCAAGATCTTCTATGGCCATCAATATAAATTCTGAGGTTCCTTCTTCACTTGAGGGTTCATCTGAGTCTTCAGATGCACTGCTGTCTTGGTGAGCATAATAGGATTTTCTTCTCGCGATCTCTTTTCCTTTCGCGTTTCCTTTGATGTGTCTTTCTTTCCGATTCTTGAGCTTGATTTTCATTTTCTTGTGGAGAGTATATATACTTAGCAGTATAATGTCCAACTCTTCCACGCTTAAAGCATTTGAAGGAAGTTTACCTTTGTATCTACCAGCCTCTATCCAATTTCTCTTTGATAAATTTAGCCTCTTCTTCATCGAGCAAGAGCATATGCTTCTTCCTTTTTCTTTTCCCTTTTTCTCGCCTTGAATGCTACTTCCTCAGATTGGCTTCTTTCGTGGGAGCCTCATTTCATAGCCGGTTATTATACGAGTTATCCGGCTCTTCATCATCTAAGTCTCCCAATCCGTCATTCTAATAAGCAGCATACCTTTGGATAACTGGATGGGAGGATCTTAGAATCTTTTGCACAACTATACTTTCTGGTATGGTTTCTCCAAGAGCTTTCATATTGTTAAAAATTTCTGAAACTTTTAAGAAGAAGCTGCCAACATCTTCATCATCATTCATTTTTAAGTTTTCAAACTGGGCCCTATATACTTGAAGTTTGGCAGTTTTTACTTTCTGGTCTCCCTCATGTATGTCTTCAAGAGTATCCCATATTTTCTTGGCAGTGTCTTTGTGCATTACTTTAATAGACTCTGCTTCACATAATCCATTCAGGATGGCATTCATGGCTTTTGCATTAGCCACAAAATCTTGTTTTGAGTCCTTTTTTGAGTCAGTTGCATTAGGTTCATATCCTAATTGCACAGCAGCCCAGAATTCTATTCCTAGAGACATTATGTATGTCTTCATTTTGATTTTCCGTAAAGCATAATTTTCACCAAATTAAGAAAGGGGCTTTATTGGTTGAGCATCTTTCTTTACTAGCCATCTTGAGAACCTAGGATCTCCTTTCGCTGTTAGACTCACAAAAGGAACCCGTTCGATACCACCGTTGAATTTAATTAAACTGAGAGGGGGTGAATAGTTTAATACATTCTCGATCTTTTCATTAAACTTATCTACACCTTCATTTCAAACTCAATTTGATGTGAGAGTAATTTTAGAATGTAATCAGAAATTATTAGTTTAATAGAGAAGTAGACTTAATATGGGAGCAGCAGGTATTAAGCAAATGATACATATCAGATCAATACATAAATATCATGCACAGAGACACCAGATATAAGCGGAAACCCATAAAGGGAGAAAACCACATCTTATTATTGTAGTGATGCAAAGGCAAGCTCCAACTCCCTCTCACCACTGTTTTCTGCAGGCACTAACCTACAGGAGGCTCTATCCTCAATTCTGCAAGCTACAACTTGCAAGGAAGCACCAACTCCCTTCAATTTTCTGCAGGCACCAACCTGCCACCCTCAACCCACACTTCATAACTCCATACTCCATCGTTACAACTTGATAGGGAAGCTCCAACTTCCTCAATTTATCAAACTGAAAGTTTGCTGATTTACCTCAGATATCAGCCCTGTTCTGTAGCTTCTCCTTCTGTTCTTCTTTTCTTAATCTTCTCTGTCTTACTCTTCTATATTCCGCCTTCTCTCGATTTACTCTCTCTTCATCCATTCTTGAATATCAAGATGATATTATTTATATATTTTCTCACATGACTGTTTTTATTCTGCTTGGAATTCGAAATGGAAAGTCATGTCTCTTTTCCTTCTGCCTTCTTACTCCTTTTATCAGCTTACTCAGAAATTATAACTGTAGGTGTCAATTTTAACATTACAGTGGGAGTTTGTTATCTCTCGGAGACTTGCCAATGCATCACAAACAATAAAAACAATTAAAACAGTTACATTCGAATTACAATGTGAATTCCAGCTCACTTATTTTGTCTCTTGGTTGTCACATTTGTCTTTGTCTTCAATCAGTCTCTTGTCCCTTTCTCTTCTCTGTATGCCTTTCTGTTTATGGCTGCTGCGTAACTCCTGAATTTATGAACTGCATTTTTATTTTATTTTTATACCAGCGCTTTATATATAAATGAATCTGCTGATTGTAATTCAATCCTTTACACACAACAAGTGTCTTGTTGATGTGGCGAGTTTCGCAGGCCGGAACATACATATATTACAATTTATTACATTAATAATCGCCTTCCCGTTAAGCTGAGGCCCGTGGGTCTACAGACCACACGGCATGTTTTAATACAACTGCAACCATGTTTTATATATCTCACAGAAATTATTTTATATAAACAATCGCCCTCCACCTTAAGCCGAGGCCCGTGGGTCCACAGACCACGCGGCACTTTTCAATACAATCACAACAACTTTATATATATATATATATATATATATATATATATATATATATATTTATATATAACAGCGCCTTCACAAATTTCCGTTTGCGATTAGAATTGGAACTCAAACACTTGTTAATCACAGTTAATAAGCCCATCGGGTCCGGGCTTCAATCAAATGCAATCGGGGTGCATAATAGAAAAGTTTCGATTGCGATCAGAACACGGATGCGATTTGCATATATCAACTCCCGCTTATAATTGGATCGGGTCCGCCACTTCAATTGCAGCATTTTACAAAGTCGTGCGATCAATCGGAGAGTTTCGATTGTGATTGAGATTCCGGATGCGATTTGCATATATCAACTCCTGCTTATAACTGGATCGGGTCTGCCACTTCAATCGCAGCATTTTACAAAAGACATGCGATTGGGAACTCGGATGCGATTAACAATTAACTGTGGTACATAACTCAATCAGGTCCGGCATTTCAATCGCAATCGCAACTTTCTATTGCGATGTTTCGCTACCCTTGCGATCTCCGATTGCGATTGGGGAGGGGTCCCACCTTATCAAACTTTGTTTTGTGCGCTCCATAGTATAACAGACATATATGTATACTTTGCCAAAGGGTTAAGCGATTCCCGGAATATGGTTTATATGTTATATGTAACGCCCATCGGATAATAATTCTCGGAATTATACATACGACTGTATCTGCCAGTCTTGGGCGATTCTCGGAATTTTATATCTGTCCTCCGGGTTGGGCGATTCTCGGAATTATACATACGACTGTATCTGCCAGCTTGGGCGATTCTCGGAATTTTATATCTGTCCTCCGGGTTGGGTGATTCTCGGAATTATACATACGACGTATCTGCTTGACTTAGGCGATTCTCGAATTTACTCCTCATCCTCCGGGTTGGGCGATTATCGGGTCTCATGACTCTCTGCCTCTGCTCTGCCTACCGCTCCCGCCGTTGGAGGTACGATTCTCGAAATTATAACAGCTCTCTGCCTCTGTCTCTGCCTCTGCTCCGCCGGTTGGAGAGTGCGATTCCCGGAATTTTGTAAGCACTCTCTGCCTCTGTCTCTCCTCTGCTCATGCATTGGAGAGTGCGATTCTGAATTTTGTAAGCTGCTCTCGCCTCTTGTCTCTGTACATCCTCTGCCTCATCTCTATCTTCCGATAACGGTTCTTCTTTGTGCTTCTGTATTGTTACATTTTGACTTTCTTCTTCTTTGCCTCTATTGCTTTTATTGTCTCTTTTGCCTTCCTTTGCTCTGTGCTTGCCTCTTTCTTTAGTCTTGCCTCCTTTATCATCAATGACAATATTTCCAACACATTCAACACTTTTTTACCAGTCTTGGGAAAATCAAATTTTGACAAGGAAAATAAGCTCTAATAAGAAACAAAAACATACTTAGAAAGTAGGTAGGCTAAGCTTTCCAACAAGCTATCCTGGGCCCAATTTGGACACTGGGAAGGCCTCCAAATGTGGTCTGCACAAAGGTGCTGCAGGGGCACTGCGCGTTCAAGAGGGACATTGCGCGTTAACCCAGGAAGTGCCAAAAGCCTCTATTAACCCGTCATTCCACCAAATTGATGCTCAATATTTGAAAAAAGGTTCTTCAAGCTTAATTTACCAGTAAGTAACCAAGCCATCATCTCCTTGATGTGTTGTGGTGCTTCATAGTCAATTCAAAATCTATTTCTAAAAGTAAAAAGCCCTAATTCTTATCAAAATCTAATTCATTCCCTAAACCTAATCCCTAACTTTCACAAATTCTCCCTCACATCCCTTTTCCCTATCCCCATTAACTAAACAATTTCATCCCTATTTCCCCTAAGTCCTAGGGTTTTCACTAACCTAGTATCCCTTCACATTCCCATTCCTTTTATTTCCCAATAATCCCCTTCACTTCACATTCCTCCATTTCATTCCATCACCCTAGGGTTTTGAAACCAACCATGGCTGAAGAGGAGAACATAATTTCTAGTGAGGAATATTAAGGAAAAATCACCAATGTAATAATTAAAGGCAAAGAGGCAAAGATTAGTGAACTTCAGATTAATCTTAAGAGGGCCAAATATGTGATTAACTTCCTTGATCAAGAAAATCAGCAGCTGAAGACCAAGAAAGTCATCAATGAGGTGAAGTGTATCAAAGCAGAAAGAGAGGTAGAAAAGGCTAAAGCCTTGCTTGAGGAAACATTGGAAAAGTTTGGTGAACCTGATGATGAGGAATATCAACCTCCAAAATAGAGACCAAGGACTAGAGGGTTGAAAAGAGCTATAGCCCTAGAGAGACAAAGGGAAGCTGAGATAGCAGACCAGCTTACCTTAAATGAAAATATTTCCCTAGAGATCAATGAAACCAAAGAATCATGGTTTGAGAGGTTCAACCAACACTTGGAGCAGCTCTTGGCCAAGGCTCAAAAGGACAATGACATTCAGAGAAAGATGTCAAAACATTATGCCATGAGGAACAAAATTGCAAGGGCCAAGCTCAAACGAGCCCATGCAACAATTCAAGATTTGACCAAGAAAGAGAAGAAAGAGAAGTTGGACATAATTGCAGAGGTGTCACTTCATGATTAAAACATTAAATGATCAAGTACCCTCACAATTTTGACAATTTTTGGAAAAAAATTGCATTCTATGAAAATTCTGTGTTTTTGAGTATTTTTCCACACAGAAATTTTCCTAAACACATAGTGATTTGGATGCTACGCTATTTTTTGAAACCTCCAAATGAAAAATGGCCACTACCAACAGGTTTTTATTGATGACGAAATCAACCCTAGAAAGTTTTAGAGGTTTTAGAGGAGAACTGGTCCATCAAAAGCTCAAAAAACCATCAAAATTTCATGTTTCTGCCTCTAAATCTGCTTGGTTGCTGTGCGTTTACCAGTCTTGGGAGAATAGGTTTTTGACAGGGCAAATGAGCACCATTTTAAAAACTGGATGTAGTTTTGGAAAATAGACTCAAAGGATTTCCAATGAGCTATCATGGAGCTAATTTGGACACCGGTAAAGCACTCAAAATTAGCCTCGAACAGAGTTCAATTTTTCTACCTAGACACTGTGCGTTTCACAAGAAAAATGTATTCTACACAATCTTCAAATTTTTTTGAAGTTTCACTCCAGTTTGACTTTTATTTTAGGAAATGAGGAATTTACTTACGTAAATGGTCAATATGAATGTAAATATCATGTTTTTACTTTTACCTAGGGTAAATAGATTAGTTGAGTCAACCAGTTGAGGTGTAATGAATCAGTTCATTAGATATAGGAATGAGTCACTTTTCTCATCCTACACTCTAGCTATTGGTTTAGTTTTTTATGTAATATCTCCCTCATATCATGAATTCGACCCCTATGGATGAGTGGAGGTGGTTTTGAGGTCTATTTAGCTCAGATCTTCACAGGAGTCAATGGTGGGAATAAATTTCATTTTGCTTTGTGGATCAAGAAGACTTTGTATTCAGTTTTGGCCATTAATACAAGAGGAGTTGCAGCTATATTTATGGGATACCTTTGGTATTAAATTTCCTTCGTTATTTCCTCTTTATTTACATATGTGTGAATGTATTGTTCATTTCCTTTCCATTTCTGTGATATGATCTTTTATAACTGTGAGATTTACAATTCATGCTAGTCATGCTCTGTTTTAGATAACTGGTCATAATTTGTTTCATGTCTTCTGTCTAACAGAAGTTCATCTTCTATGCTTCCCTCAACCTTCTTACATTTTCTTAACCATCCCATAACCATTTGCCTCAAGTGATTGACATTGTACCTACCTTTCCCCATTCATCCCTGCAACCCTTTTTGTCTCTTGCCCTAACCTAGCCTTTCCTTGTTCTATTTTCATTATCTACTAATTTACCCAACCAAACCAAAAATAAAAAAAACCCCTTGTACTCATTATCTAGCCTAAAAACCATAATCTCTCCAACCCTCCTGGTTGTGACCATGTTTGGAGAGAGCCCTCTCCGGCTTGATAGGGCTAGCTATCAAGTCAAAATCTTGGTTTGTGGTTACCTCTATTGGGATTCCTTCCTCAGCCTTGGGAATCTGGTGGAGTGATAACAAGTTGGAGGAAAGGATGGTAACTTATATCCATCTATAACAGACTATCAAACTTCAACACCAAGAGACATCAAGTGCGTTCTCATTCTTATCTTCCAAATGACAAAATTTGTTCCATCAAAGAAATGATTTTTCATTGATGATTCACGATTGGCCATACCCCCCTATAAGATATTATTCTAATTGTTATACTATTCTTAAAGAATCCTTTTCTGATACCAATTATTGGAAATACGAAGAGAGGAGTGAATCAATATTTCATTACTTTTGACATATTTTCACTTAATTAATCTTGAAACTGACTTCACATCACATAATAAATGATCCATATTTTTGAACGCAAAGATTAAAGTGCAAATAAAAATTTGAAGAAGAAATACTTGAAAAAAATATTTCATTTATTACAATATCTTATGAGGACACCAATCCTCTACAAGCACCAACTACAAAAATTTGGCTCAAACCTATTAAAAAGATTAGGACACCAACCCTTAGTAAGCACCAAATTACAACAATTATAGGATCTAACCTAAAATCAACCTTCAATACAATAGAACTTGGAATTAAAATCAGGCATGAACTTGGCCTTGAAGACACCATGACTTGGCCTTCAAACCAAGCCTAAACTAGATCTTCAAATAGTAGAACTCAAGCCTGAAAATTGACCTTCAAACCAAGCCTAAACTCAATCTTCAAATAGCAGAATTCAACCATGAAAATCAACCTTCACGTTAGAGGAAACTTCAACTCAAAAGTGGCCTCATAAGGTAAAATAATAAAATAATAGTTAAAATAATAAAATAAGAGTTATGAATTTTGGAGGGAAAAGAAGAAAACTACTTTTTTAATTGTATTTTTGGCTTATCTCCTTATAGGTTTACTCAAGTTTTAAGTGTAGAAACTTGTTGAATGCGGAATTAAATTCCACAACCAAAGAATACCCATTATGCATACTTTTGAGAAGACCCACATTGATAAAAATTGACAATAAAAAATTGTGTTCAACATGATTTTTTAATGTATATTTATTTTTTATCAATGTGGGTCTTGTCAAAAGTATGCATAATGAGTACTTGTTGGATGTGGAATTTAATTCCACATCCAACGAGTGTCTACACTTGAAATTTGAGTAAACCTATAAGGAGATAAGCCAAAAATATAATTAAAAAAGTAGTTTTTCTTCTTTTCCCTCCAAAATATTTACATGTACCTCTTTTTAATTTTAAATAATTTTTATTAGTTTACATGGAAATTACATGAAAATTTCATGGGAAATTTTAGGTTGAAATTTCCTCTAATGAACATCAAAACTCATCCCCTGAATCTAGGCCTTTAAACAACAATACTCAACCCTAAAAAATATACCCCAGAAAAACTAAAATCCCATTTGGCCAAAAGCAATGCCAAAATCCTTTCAAAATATTTTCCAAAACCGATCCACAAAAAAACTGCTTCAACTTGGATTCACTTCACTTCTTTGTACCTACTCCTTTGCTCTCCTAAATACAAAACCAAATTATTGAGTCAAGTAGTTATAAATGATCCTTTCCATGCCTACTTATAGTGCATTTGGACATTGGGTTAGGGTCAACTTGTCCATTGGCTAGGTCAACTAGTGCAACTTGTAGAATGTATAGTGAATATTAAAAAATCATATCTCCTCATCTGTGAGGATTTATAAGGCATTCCATATATCATTGGAAAGGTATCAGAATATGATTTCCAACCATATATCTTATGTTACCATTTGATCTAGATAATTTAAGTAAAAATGCCTTCAATGATAGTGTATCCAAATGGGGCATGCTTGTACTTTGGTTGGATATTCATATTGAAAAAAGATTTCATATCTCCTCATTCCTATGGAATTATAGGGAGTGCCATATATAGCTGGAAAGTTCTAGGAATATTCTATTGGACCTCTTTCATTTAGATAACCTTTGACATCGATACCAACCATTTTCAATAACACCCCAAAAAATAAGATATATGAATATGCCAAATTGACCTATTTGAAATGGATTTTAGGACTATTCAGAAACCCTAAATCCCACAAGGTAAATCTCTAAAATTATAGGGAACCAATTCTTAAAATTTTTACCACATGTACAAAAATATCTCCCCTTCATCTCCTCAAAAGTTCATGGTTTGAAACATCCCAAAAGAAAGATATCCTGAAAATGCCAATATTACTCATTCACTCCATAATTCACATTCATAATTCACTCCACAAAACACCAAGAGTATTCCCCAGCTTCTCTTGCACACATAAAATATCTTCTTGCTTTGATGGTCTTTGAATTCATTCATATATCCTTTATTTATAGTGTTTCTGTTTTCACTTATGCAGGCAAGTTGTAAACAATGACTGGGATGACCTGATTTTTTTATTTTATTTTATTTTATATATCCTTATTCCTATGGATTCAAACGGAGTTCCACATACCATTTGAAAATTATTATAATAATATTTCAACTATATATTCTATGCTCCCATTTGACTTAAGTATTTAGAGTAAAAATACCTTCAAATACATTGTATCCAAACTAGGCATACAAAAAAACTGAGTATCCATACAATATTTCCAACAAACTTCATCTTGGAATCTTTAACTTGGAAATTTGTTGTCTCTCCCTATCTTTGACATCAATAATAACAATATTTCTAATAGATTAATCACCATATTATTGCTTAACTAGCTATTGCAATGAGCAATAATTTATATGGCCAAATTTCTTTTGTCAAAGTTTGCCCATCTCATCAATGTAAGCAATAAAAACTAATGGAAGAGATGAGACCCAAAGTTGTTAATTATGTACAACCTAGTAATATCATCAACACTTCTGGTTTTTTAAAACATTTTCATGAAATTTTAGATTTTTTATTACGACTTTGTGAGGTGAAAATTCTATAAGAAATACTTAGAACACACAATACATCATTAGATTTTTTATCATTTAGATAATTTGTATATGTATTCTTTAGGAGTATAAAATATGAATTTATCCCTAATTACATGATAAGATGCTCCAAATTAATATGCCACTCACTATAATAAAACTAGATGCTGCATTGAAGAAGAACTGGAAGCAAAAAGTGCATGACCATGAGAAGAAGAATTAGAAGGAGGATTGAGATAGATTTTGTTTTTATCCCTAATTACATGATAAGATTATCCAAAATTAATATGCCACTCATTATAATAAAACTAGATGTTGCATTGAAGAGAAAACTAGAAGCAAAAAGTGCATGACCATGAGAAGAAGAATTAGGAGGATTGAGATAGAGTTTGTTCTTATTCATTGCTATTTCTAAAGATTCCATCTTCTTGAAACATTTATGCTCTATATGACCATATCATAAACAAAAATCACAATGTATTATTTTATTTCCTTTCAATTTAGTTCCATTATTAGCATTGGAAGGAGTTGGTTCAAAGGGTTTTGGGACCTTTATTTTGTTGTTTCAAGGGTGTTGCTTCTTTATATTCTCAGGGCCTTGATTTTATTGTGCTACTAAGTCTTTATTATATGTATCTGTAGTTCTAATTACTCTAAAATGTAATATTTTATCTCGCTCTCTAATTAAAGAGTTGGTAAAATATTCAAAAGAGGGAATTTTGCAAGTAGTCTCTTAAATAACAAGCATTTCTCTAATGAAGTGAAAGTAGATACAAAAATAGAATAGTCATTGTCATACTTAACCTAAATAGTATTTACAAGTTGATCATATTCCTCTTTTATCTGTCATTCTATATATAAAATCTTAATTTCTTTATACTTATATGATTTTCAACACAAGAGAAATCACTAAGCTTAAATCAATAAATTAGTTTTAATCTTGTGGTTTTGAATATCATTGTGTTTAGAAAACACTATTTTCCAATATGCACTTGGGGGGTCATTAATTTATTGAAGGTGAAATTGTAGATCACTAAATATAAAAATCCTAATTCATCAATGTGCTTTGTATTTTTTTATTATCCCATATGGCTCTCTTAAATGGTTGGAGCTGAATAGTTTTTGTTCCTAATTTAAATGTTATGGTCCCCTCCTATAAGTATAATGCAACAATATGATATAGTAATGTGCAATATTGTTGTTGTAATTGATTGTTGTGTATGAAACATTTATTTTTGTGTAATTTGATATGAAGAATTAACCCACAAAGTGGCAAAAAGTTGCAAAAAGTTGGCTCTGATACTAGATGAGCTAAATAAGACTATTTATCACAAGATTGCAAGAATTATTAGGAGAACTTTGAGGTAAAATCTGAGCCTAAAAACAAAAAAAAAGGTACTAACAAAATCAACTTTAAAAGAACCAATATGATTCAAGATGATGATGTCATCTCTAGGTGTAACTATTTTGGAGGGAAAATAATGCACACACACACACACACACACACACACTAAAAAAATCAACTTTAAAAGAACCAATATAATTCAAGATGATGATGCACAAATAAATTTGCGTCCAATGAGTACCCACTTTGCATATTATTTAGTAGACCCACATTGAGAAAATTAAAACATGTTCAAGAAACACGTTTCAATTTTCCGGTGTGGGTCTACTAAAAAAATTGCAAAGTGAATTTGTTTGAATTTTTTTAGAGTGGGTCTACAAAGTGGGTACTCCTTGGATGTAAAATTTCTTACACATGCAACGTGTGCCTATACTCGATATTTGAGTAAATTTGTAAAGACATAAGCTGAAAATACAATAAAAAATATAGTTTTATTTATTTTTCTTTAAAATTTCATAATGCATATTTCATTATTTTCCTTAGGAGGTCTATTTTAGACCTCAATATTCCCCTAATGTATACAATATAAAATATATTAAATGATACATAGCTATAATTAATGGATGATATTACAATGAGTTTTGCGATGGCATACTTATATGCATTCATTGGTCACATGGTATAATGGCATGTGTCCCATATCTTTTCATTAAGCTAATGATTATTATAATTATTGATTGGTGCTATTGTTATTTAATTTTGTTATAATTTGCAAAGATGACACAATAAATAAAGTGAGAATGAATTAGAACTTATTATTTCATCTCAAATTTTGATGAATCATAGTTGCTACAATTTACATCCTATTGTGAAGATTTATTTCACAGTAAAATATTTTATGTTTCTCATGTTTTAAATATATAAATTTTTGTTATTTTATAATTTTGAATGGGATCCTTGACATTCTCCATTGATGTTTTCTAAACATTGGGGGGTGTCTTTACATGTCCCTCAAATGCATTTCCTCATTTTTTCTACCCTCTTCCCAAAAACTTGTGGAAATATTTCTTGAGTTTGAAGCAAATATAAGTATAAAATGGTTAATGTGGCCAAGTATTTAAAATATTTCATTGTATCTAGAGGAATGAACAATTAGGTTGGTCTCATACTCATGCGACATGGGGTCAATTCCAACCAATACCATAATAACCTCTAGTTGTCTATGTACACCCCTTCCATAAACATTGGTAAATCAAGGGATTTGATCTTAAAATCTCTTGGTACATAACACTTCATTATCATTACAATTACTAATAGCTTCCTTTGAAGGCTTCCAAGTATTTACAATATTAGTAGATAAGTAGTGTATCCTACATTAAAACAATCAATAATTACTTTTAAGCAATAAATTAGAATCAAGTTTATTTATTTAATATTTAAATAATAAATATATACATATAAGTTTAGAGTTGAGCTATAATTTAATAATTAAATATAAAATAGTGATGAGAAATGATTTAAGTACCTATTGATGGTGTTGGATCTTGCCAACATATAAGGGATCTCCCCGATATGAAGTACCAATTAGAACTCACACTGTTTGGTATAGAAGTCCCATCCAGAATTATGGTTTGGCTGCTATTAACTTAAATATTTGACTTGGCTTGAGCGATTAACATGAGAGAGTAGTGTGCATGTACTTCTTAATGATAAAGAGAGTATGCCTTGTGATATGTTCAATTGTAAGTGTATCAAGGATATTTTGCTGAAATGAACAAAAGTGAGTTTCTAAAAGAAAAGTAATTGTACTAATCTAGTAAAGAAGCACACACATAAACAAGGAATAATAATGAGTTATCAAGCAAAATAGTTCACATATATGCCATGATCATTGTAACAATCGCAAATCATTTCCAACAAGTTGAGCACCAAAGCCACTGAAAAAGTTAAATTTATTTAGTACATATGTATGCCAACATAAACTGCAAACATTTGAAGAATAGTCTTAAAAAATCTACAATATATGCATGAAAATACGTTGGCCAAAAGGCTTCAAGTATTAAGAAAAAGTTCCAAGATACACAAGTATAATGAACACCACTAGCTCCAGTAGTGGAGTGTTAGAGCCACTAATTTCTCTCCAAATGAACTATCTTTATCTCTATAATGCCTTGTGGGAGAATCCAAGGTGAAAAGTATTTTTCCTGAGTAGCAAGTCCTCTTTTATAACTAGAGGCATGGCCTTCCATATCCTCATGACACTTGAGTTTATCATATGACTTTTCAACTTCTTATGACCTTTGGAATTCTATAAAAATCTTGGAATTCTAAATGACTTTTGGACTTCTTCATGACTTTTAGAATTACATGGGTCTTTTGGACTTATTCATATGGCTATTTTTTCCATATATGACTCTTGGACTTACACATTTTTTCTTTACAATAATTACATAGTTACATCATCATTTCCACATCATCATGAGG
The DNA here is from genome assembly GCA_034641835.2 of Pinus albicaulis. Taxonomy (NCBI): domain Eukaryota; kingdom Viridiplantae; phylum Streptophyta; class Pinopsida; order Pinales; family Pinaceae; genus Pinus; species Pinus albicaulis. The sequence goes on from CM076583.1 coordinate 342,317,592, forward strand.
TGATAATCATTATAAGTCACTAACATATATCACTTGGAATCATAGTGACTGATGAGATGGACTTTCTTGAGAGGTGAAATGTTGCCACTTGTATCTTCAAACTTGCATGCAAATTTCATGTTTTTGTTCCTTTTACCCTCAAAAGGGTGTGGGATTGTATGGAGTCTTTATGAGCTACTTTGATCATCAAGATTCCAATGTTTTTCATTATGTGTTCTTAAATATTGAATAATTCCTCAAGCTGCTTCCTTTGACAATTTTCCTCATGCATTCTTTCCATGTTGTTCTGGAACACTTGAAACTACAATCACTCATGGATATCAAACATCAACTTGGAAGCCTCTTATTCTAGCATGTTACATGCAAATTTTATGATCATGGTTCATCAGTGTGTTTGGGAAGAGAGGAGAAATCTTTTTGGGCACAAAGTGCACTATCAAGGGACAAGGGCTAAGTGCTTGAGGCTTGAGGATGCATTGTGTGCTCAACTAAAAAGAACATGCTTGAGGGAGGGCATAGAGTGTAATTTTAAGGATGAAGGGGGCTCAATGATGCTTATTTATATGCCATACGCTTAACTGGTAAAGCCAAAGTCACAAGGAGGGAGTAGGGCTCACTATGAAGGCTGAAGGAGGGTCCATGTTAATTTTTGATATGCCATGTGCTTAGCTAAGGGCTTGGTGAGGGCGCAAGGCACATATTGAAGAGGGAAGGAAGACTTGAATGTTGATTTATGATTCTCCAAAAGCTTGGTTGAGAGAGAGGCTTGATTTATGGCACAATTCAGAAAGGGGAGGAGAGGTTGTTGCTTCAGAGTGCGTTATGCGCTTTGGGAGGGCATAATATGAATAAGGAAGGGGTCCTAAATCAACCTTAAGAGTGCGCTATGCACCCTCTTATCCTTGGTGGGACAACTTGTGAAAAACAAAAATTTGTCTAAGTCTGAAGGATAAGACAAGAGGAAAACATAGTGAGTTAGGCATAAAATCAAGTGCGACACATACCAAATCACCAGTAAAACTTAGATAGGATCAAATAATAAGAAATATACACAAAAATTCAATTTTACAAACACTTTCCAAGTACAATAGACAAATTCTGTGTGATTACGACCAAAAGTGTCATTTTACGACTAACTAGTTTTTTATAAGCATGAATTACACCATAGATATTCTAAACAATGTGATGACACTTTGAAATGAACAAGAACACTTGAAACATGTAAAATTAAATGAAGTGACACTTGAAGACCAAAGAGACACTTGATATGATATTTAGGTGGGCTCCAAAATTTGAATGTAATGAAGTTTTGGAGGGCATTGTGGCGGTGACACATTGAGTGACCTTCAACTTCTCTGCCCAGGAATAACTTTTGGTTAGAGGGTTATCCCTTTAAAGAGTATTGATTCAAAAATCAGATTTATTTGAATCCTCCTTTCAGATCGGTTATATGTATAACATCCTACATTCCTTGCCTTGGTTCAACACACCAAAGACTATTCCATAACAGAATTGTTTCAATATAGGAAAGGGTAATATGTAATAGCGTGTTTAAGATATCTAGAGTATGAATTTCATCTCTAGTGTTGCTCCACTGCCATCAGGTCTGGAAAATACCTCGGTGGAGCCACTAAAGGAGCACACACATTTCCTCGCGACCAGTGAGCCTGAACAATACCCTAAAAATGTCACTTACTTCACCTCTCTATGCAGGAAACCTTTCTCTTCTTTCACTCTTCATTTATTTATTTAGTAGAACTGTGCTTCGACACTTAATTTTAATGGGGAAAAAGAGGGATTCCAACTTATTGAGAGTGGGAGCAATTGTCCCTTCAGAGAAGTATTTATATAACCTCTGATATAGTTTTTCTCACTATATATTTTCCCCTTATCCTTTCTCTACTCGGTCAGATAAGAATGTAAAACACCAAGTAGATTCAATGCTAAGTTGAGGAGATGGGATTGTAGAATAGACACATGTTTCATGGGTTCACTCAAGGTTCTCTTCTTGAATGTATCATATTTTCGATTTATATTTGACTTGACTTAAGGCATCTTCTCTAACAAAGAAGAAGAACTAAAAGATAGCCAAGAGTTGTGGTTGTCACATCCCCCATTTATTTCATCACATATCCCTTTAAAACCATACACTCTTTCATTCAAGGTCTTATTTATGTATAATGACCAAAACACAGAAAGAAATATGAAACATGACTTGACATGACAAACATAACAAGAGCGATAGATGAAAAGAAAGAAATTTGTACAAGGAATGCAACTTAGAGCTACTAAAAGCAGTGCTTCAAATCTCGACCATTAACAAGAAGAGAATTAGTCCTCCCATCTAAGGATTTCAACTTGAAATAATTGTGACAAAGTTTCTCTTCTATGGTATAAGGGCTTGTCCACATAGATTGGAACTTCATGTGTTTTCCTCTCTCTTCGTGATATTTATCCCACTTCAATACTAAGTCACCCACATCAACAAATCTTGGTGTACGAAAAAACTTTCCTTAAATTTGAGCCTTTATTCCTCGGGTTTGAGCAAGGTATCTATCCTACTTTGAAATAGAAGGAATGGTTTTCCTTGGGACTCTTGAGATAACTCTAAGGACGGGAGATATAGGTTAGGTGGCAAGATAACTTGTTTAGTGTATATGAAGAAGTATGGTGAAGTTTTAAGATAGGGTTTGTGAGTTACAGATTCAACCCATAATCTGTTTACCAAAGCATTGTGCTAGTTCTTTTGTTCACAGAAAATGATTTTCTTAATTATGCAAATAAGATTCTTATTAGTTGATTCTACTAAACTCTTTCCTCGTGGGTTAAAATTTGATGCATGCTTTAGTACAATAACATATTATAATGCAAAATCATAAAGTTTCAACAAGGAAAAATAAGTTTCATTATCAAAGACAAGATATGTTGGAACACCAAAACTAGTTATGATGTTCAACTTTGGAAATTGGATGACTTCGTGGTCATTGACTTGCCGTAATTGAATTGATTTGGTCCATCGAGTAAAATAATCATTTGATATTAAAATGCTTCAGTGTTGCTTTGATGAGTGTGGAAAGATATTTCCAATAAAATCTAGTCCCCACTGCTGGAATAGTTCCTCAATTTCTACTAGTAGTAGTTGAGCGTATGACTTCTGGCCTTGACTGACACATCTCTGACAAGCAGGGAAATTTTGGGCATAAGCATGAGAATCCTTAAATAAAGTGGGTCAATAGTAGCCAACCCTCATTGTGTTGTGTGCAATTTTATCGCCCGCAAAGTGTCCACCTGTCGGTCCGTCGTGAAAATATATTAATACCTTCTTCGTGTCTTAATGCTCTAGGTATCTTAGCAAGACACCATTATGGTGAATTCTAAAAACCACTCCATGAAGGAGCTGACAAGATATAGCTTTAAGGTGAATTAACCTCTTTTGTTTGTTCGATAAACTTTGCGAGCAAGGTTCCATGCTTTAAGTATTGTCATATATCTGAATACCATGGTGACGTTGAGCTTGTAGGAGGGGTTTGTTTAATGTTATACATATCTATTTCCTACTCCCATATTGAAATATTTTGTTCTAGATCATCCCTTGCTTCGACTATGAGCTGATAGAGGCCATGAACCTTAATAATGTGAACTAGCTTAAACTCCAGATCATATTCTTGCAAACAAGTCCCCCAATTTTCCGTCTTCTCACTATGCTCTTGTTGCACAAAGAGAGTTCTGACCGCTGGGTGAGGCACATGTAATTGTGTGTGCTTTGAGGAGATAGGGCCTGAAATTATTAACTACCTTATATATCACATACACTTGTTTATCAATGGTTGGGTAGTTCAAATATGACCCCTGTAAGCCAACAATAATGAAAGAAATAGGTTGTTCATTTCCTTCAACATCCTTTTGTGTCAATATGACCACAAAATATTAATGTGAGGTGAAGGTCTAAAACAAGAAATCCTTGCCATAATCAGGACTAAACAATGTAAGTGCATCAACAATATCTTATTTTACATGAGAAAAAAAATCTTTTTCCCTTTTATCCCTTTTGTAGATTTCATATTTTTTTATCATCTCATGCAGTGGTTTAACAATCTAAGCGTAATCAAAGATGAACTTACGTAGGAAATTAATCTTCCCTAAGAAAGATTGTATAGCCTTCTTTGTATGAATTTACAAGGTAAGTTCCTTAGATCAAGAACCAAAGGTCACCGCTCACAAACAGATCACAAATCAGTACACCAGTATAATCACATGGTTAAAACCCTCAAAGAGGGAAATAGTCCACAGCCTGAGCCAATGCGGCCACTTCAGGAAATTTATTAATATAAAAAGAAAAGTTACATGTGTTTCTCTCATAAATGGCTACCGGAAAAATGACCCTCTATGCTCTTTAAATAGAAGTCATGGACCAATCGGGTGTTAAGCCACGAATCAAGTGTCGTTAATACCGAGGTGAGAGATAACCGTCGGATCACTACAAATCGTGACCGTTGGATTATAAGTTACAAATGTACATGGTAAAGAAACACACTTTACCTAAATCTACACTAGACTAAGTTATTCTTAACTATTTCCTATGTGTCGGAATATCCTAACATCCCCCCTTAAGAACAACTTGGGATAGGATTGAAGGATTTACAAAGGTGATTGTTGGGCCGCGAATACGACCACTTTTTAACACTTATTTCATCCATTTCTACTCTTCTTTGTCGTGTAATTTATCATAATTTATCATATAAATCTATTTTATAATTATTTATGCTCTTATGGATAAATATTATTTCTTCTCCTTTATTTTTAATAAATTGATGATTATTACGCATAATTTTATTAGTGATGGTTTACTAATATATTTTGTTATAGAATTCACCATTTTAGCCTCCAAGATATTTCCTAGATTGCAGATTTGACCTCCAGCACATCATTCAATACTCCAACTCAGAAATTCGCTGGAATAAGATGTGACAATTTTGCAGTTGAGATTCTGGGCAAATGGAGAAGAATATGGAAAATCTGGAACATGGGTTTTGTCCAGAACGGACCAAATTAACTTTTTTAAAGAATGGTTTGCCAAAATTCGGCCTGTATTGAGAGAAACGCAAGGTTCTTTGAGCACAATTTTCTCAGATTTACTGTTGTGGCCATCCTTCAAATTATCTTAACTGCAAATCCAAATTCGACTTGCTCTTGTTGAAATATTGATGGAAATATATTTTCTTGTTGATCAATTGGTTAGGGACAATCCAATTTTGTTTTGAGAGATCATATTTACTATTTAATTTCTCCTATTTCTGATTATAAAAGGAGAAGCATGTATTTCCATTGGGAGGACTTTTCTCATTGTAATTTTTAGAATTGTGCATCGACTCTTGTTAAGAGAGTACGAACTATTTGTAAACATTATTCATGCTTGATTAATACAAGAGTTCGTTTCCGTTTAATTTCTTAACACTGGAGTAAAGCCCAGCGGCGTTTCACCGATGGTTGAGGGTCCGGCCTTGGTGGATCGATCAGCTGATTGTATCATTACCTTTCAATTATTGTCGTGTGATAGTTTGTGGTTGTTCTCATTACATTTGCAAGTTAATTAGTTTTCCGTTGAATTATTGATTGATTTCGTTATGTTAATGAATCGCATTGCTGTTATGTTTTAGTAAGGACTTTAATTCCTGTATTAATCATCTTGTTAAACCTTACAGAGCATTGTTGTTCAACATCAGATGTCATGTTCCAATTAATTGTTGTTCCGTTGGATTGTCGTTCATGTCGATTATTATTTAACAACGTTCGCTGTCAACAGGGTTTCGGTGTTTAATAGAATTGCTGTTTGATTTCATTAAGTTAAAGATTTTCTGTTCAGATTCATTAGTTAATATTTGTTGTTCGATTCTTCTAGTTTCAGTTGGTTATTCATTTACATTGCTATTCGATTTCAGTGTGTTGTTCATTTCCAATTCATTAGTTAATAGATTGCAAAGAGTTTTCTTTCGAAGAGATTTCTTAGTTTACTTTCAATAGCAGCTTTAATTCAATTGCTATTTCTCCTTAATTGCTTTAACACAGGACTGTCAACTGTAGAGAATATTGGTTATTGCTTCCACGTTCCCAGATTGATTGTCTTGTTTTAGTTTGATTTCAATTGCATCAATTTCTAGAGGAATGAGTTATTGCTACTGTATCCTCGATTGATGGTTGTTGAGTGAATAGATAGATTTTAAGATCATTTAAGTTCATGTTATTGTAATTAGATTTCTTTTTCAAGCATCCGTTTAATCTTGTATTTAGAACACTGTACTGCATCTTTCATAGCATTACTCTTAGCTCAATTTCAGTCTCAAACAGAGTACACTCTTGAAACAAAAATTCGTTCATGGATTGATAATTAATGTAGGATAAATAGGCGTTAAAAAAGACACCTTTTATACCTCAACATTTTGGCGCCATTGCCGGGGAGAGTGTATGCCATTTAGAAAGAGTGATGCATATTTAATTTTTTTTGCTTGGGAAGAATTGGGTATTAAAGACGGAAGGTAAGAACCTGCATACTGAGCAAGGAACACACTTGTTCATTGGCCCGCTTCACAGCAGAATTGAGTGAAATCTTAAGGTAGAAATGAATGTTTGCGTTTTTTTTGAATTTTAGAGGTAGAATTTTTGAAAAAAATCTTGTAATTCCACTCGAGTGGTGATGTAAGCACCACCCATTTCACTAACCAATTGACATGAACATTTTAAGGAGGATCCTCAAAGAAACACATGAAGAACATCTTCTATTATGGTAAGAAATGGCTCACATTGCAACTTTTGAATTCCCTATCAAAGATCTAGGAGGAGTGACACAAATGCACATAATCCCCCCATTGTCTCTACCAAATTTTCATGGTTTGAAAAATGAAGATCCAGATACATTCTTATTTGAGTTTGAAATACTTTGTAGAGGATATGATTATTGTACTAATGATCAAAGGTTGAAAGTGTTTCCTCTTACTCTAAAAGGAGCAGCTCTCCGATGGTTCATGAGCCTAGGAGGGAACCACATCCAAACATGGGAGGACATGAAGAACATATTCTTGAAGAAGTATCAAGACTACTGCAAATCCAATGAAGATATTTTCGGTATGATACAAGGGGAAGATGAAAGCTTGGAGGACTATGTAGAGCGATTTCGATATAAACTTTAAAAATCAAAGCATAAACATTTGGAAAAAGAGATCTTGAAAACACTCCTTCTTAAAAGAATCAAAGATGAATTTTTAGAACTCTTAAATCTGATAGGAAAAGGTGATGTTTTTCAGTTATCATATGATGATGTTTGTGAGTTGTGCATAAGGTATTCAAGAGGAATTTCCAAGGCTGGTAAGAATTCTAGAGAAGTTTCTTCTTTCTTTTCCAAATTTACTACAAGAACAAGAGACATAAGAGCTGAAATCAATGTTTTATTTGGAAATTTTAAATATGATTTTATTAGCTCTCTAAATTCACAATTGAATGTTTTGCAGGTTCGAAAAAATCAAGAATTTGATGAAGTGTTTTTCCCTCATTACCGAAAGGAGCATTCCATAGATAGTTGTTCTTCCTTATCTAATTTGGAAGTGGCATATCAAAGAGATGGAGAAGCTGCAATAAGGTCAACAGGTATGGTTCAAAACACTTCCTTTCCATTCTCTTACTTGCATAATCCATTATGGAATACTCATATGTTAGGGCAGCCATGCCAATCTCAATATAACCACCACCAATCTTGTCTACAAGCTTGACATGGTTCACCTTATGATTGCATGACTACTCTCCCTCATCTTGTAGCACAAACACATATTCCAGCTCTTCCACAACATCTTGCTTTCCTATCAAAATCATCCACTCAACCCAATCAACTACATCATTAAGAGGCTCCATTCCCTACACAATTTCCTGCTCAACTCATTCCACACCCTCACCATAATAAACCAATACAACATGCTTACAGTGTTGAACTGAAAAATTTACTCACCCTTCCACCCATTATATCTCACATACACTGTTGGAGAAAACTTACACTGAGACTTAGAATGTATCAAATCCAAAAGTTGTAGAAGTTATGAAAGAAAATGAGGTTTCTTCTAGTTTGCACCAACAAACCATTTTAAAAACTCAAGAACTTCATGATACGATGGCTATGGAAAATCAAGAAAGTAAAGGATATATTGAAGATTGGTTTCACTCCATTATTTGTTTGCAACATCACTCTATACTTCAACAATTTTTGGCACCATCTTTTCAAGGGGAGTTGGCTTCTCATACCCTAATTTTTATCAACATGCATTTTTCAAATTTGGGTATGTACATACTAGAGGTCTTATTTCTAAAATGGTTCCACTGGAAATACTCTTATACATAAACATATTCGATTCTCAAATAAGAGTAGGATAGTGGAGAAAATAAAATAAATAAGGGAATAAAACAAACACATTTTGTTTTTTTTTTGTTGCAACACACTGTGGAAATCAACATTGATGATAAACATTCTAATTTATTTGTGTATGTAGATGAGTTATATTGCAAATAAAAATTCTACAAACACTTATATTCATTTTTATCATCAATATGGAAAAATTGCTTGAATATCATTTTTTTGGCTTGCGGGCTTGATGAAGTTTTTGTAAACAAAGTTGGGACAGTCATGTTTTGAGGGACCAAAATTGAATATTTTTAAAACCTATTTCTATCATAAGTAGCCCTTGATGTCTACTTTCCAACCCAATTTGAATCACTCCATTTGGATTTGAAACGAAAAAGTTAGAACCAAAACATTAACAGGGTGTCTAGTAGGCAGCTCAAGAACAGAGTTGGGACAGTCAGGTTTTGGAGACCTAAATGACTATATTTTTAAAACCTGTTTCTATGGTAGATTCCTCTATGAATCTAGTTTACAACACAAATTGAATCACTCAATTTTGATATCGTATGAGGAATTTATTACCAAAATGCTGATTGCTTATCATAAATCAGCACTCTTGAAACTCTGTTTTCTCAGCTGTTCAGTAGCGTATTTGACCCATCAATTATTCTTGTCTTCAAAACTTGTTTCTATTAGAGATCAATAAATGAATCTACTTTAATCTCCAATTTTAATCGGTTCAATCAGCCATTAAACGAAAAATTTATGCTTGAAATATCAACTATTGGTCTAAGATGGAAAATCGAAAATGACTCTATTATGTAGGTTGTTCTAAGCAAGTTTGACATATCATAGCATTGAATTTTTAAAACCTGTTTCTAATGGAGATAAATATTTGAATTAGCTCTCATTTGGCTTTGGAATCACTCAAATCGGACAAAATACAAAATAGTTATGATTGAAACACTGTAGGTTAGCATGATTGGCCACTGCTCTCCCGCAGGTAATAAATTAATTTTACTTTGTCCATGGATTTGTTCTATAGAGTAACTAATTATTAGTTTTTTGCATAATTCTTGGATTAAGGGAGCCCGTACACCTCTCTTTATCCATGATTTAATGTTTTATTGCAGGTAGACACTCGTTTTTTTTGCAGGTCCTAGGAGAACAAAGAAGGTCAATTTATGGACGAACAATTCTTGAAAGAAATTTTAGTGAAACAAGGGCATTCCATCTAGTTCATTACCAAACATATTCATAGCAAGAAGAAATGAAGAATTGGTTTCCATTTCAAGATTCATGTCACTATTGCCAAAACATTTTTCAAAAAGATCATTTTTTTTCCATTAACAGATTAATAAAGTGTTGTTTCTTTTCTGATTTATTTTATGTTTTTGTGTTTCTGGTGTTGATCCCTTCAAATTGTAGTTTCCGCTCCAGTGGAAATTGAACATTAAGGACCCCCCCATGCAAGTTTCAATTGCAGGAGGCAATTCTTCGGTAGCACCAATTCTGTAAAAAATTACTTTTTCTTGAAACCTGTACATAAATTTTCCTTTCTATTTGATTGGATTTGCTTGACAATAGATTTCACATTAGCTTTGTTCTTTCCTCTATTTTTTTCCCTTTATTGTTCCCTACAGCAATTCTGCATGCATTTTCTTTGATGTTCCCTACTTTTTTGTGTGCCTTTATTTTTCATGTTGTTTCTCTTAAGGAACAACAACCGTTCCTCTTAAGAATCAGTGCGTTTGTGTGTTTATTGCTCCTTCCAAAAGGAACAACATTTCCGCTGATTATTTTTGCTGTTCCTTTAAAAAAGAACAACATTTTTGTTGTTCCTTTCAAAATGAACAACAATTTCGCTATTCCTTTCAGAAGGAACAACACTTTTGTGGCGTTTTTTTGTTGTTCCTTTCAAAAGGAACAATAGTTTTGTTTTTCCTTTTAGAAGGAACAACACTTTTGCTGCGTGTTTTTGCTGTTCCTTTCGAAAGGAACAACATTTTTGCAGATTGTTTTTGTTGTTCCTTTCCAAAGGAATAACACTTTTTGAGTGCATTTTTCTTGTTTGTGAACAACTTTTTGATGATTTTTCTTAATTATTCATGACTCTTTGAAAAGAAAACATATAATTTATGCAAGGATACACAAATTAGAGGTTACTAGAATCAGCAAATCAAGAGAAATTGTCATTTTTAAGAAATTGTTTTGTAGTGATAAGAAAAAGGAAATGACACAACCATCTATATCACTTTGTTGTCTTTATTTTTACTAAAATTAATATGATCGGTTATCTTTATCATGTTGGTTCTTCCCTAAATCTTCACAACTCTCTTTGATTTTTATTTATTGAATAAGAATAAGGGCATACTTTCTCTATTGAGATGTTTAGACTTCTTCCACCATCCCTACTCTCAAGGAGCGTTGAGCCACCCTTTATATATAAATAGGGAAGTGCTATATGTAAAAAAAAAAAAAAAACTCTATATGATTACTAACAATTCTATGATATGGCAGATGGAAGATAGGGGGTCTCATCAAGAGCCAGCCTACCATGATCATAAGGGAGCAGTGAAGTGGCATTCCCATTATGGCCACCACACCAGGGATATGATCTAATGGACAACTCAGAAAAATAAAAAGTCATTGGAACAGGAGGTCTCATCACGAGCCGACCTGCCCACCTTTCACTTCTTCCTGGTGAATGGCATTGTGATTCATCTAGTTCCTAAGCCAGCAATGGCCTCTATCATGACATCACACAACACTTTCCTAGGCATAAATAAATGATAATGGTTCAAAGGGTGAGAAAGCAACTTTGTCAAGGTTATAGACACTTGTGGGCAACAAAGCTCTGCTGATGGTATTGAAGTCATATTTTTCACAAATCAATAATAATGATAAACCATTTTCTTATATATTTATTTAATATCAAATGAGAGTATGCCTCTAAACCCTCGGTTCGGAACCTCTTATGCATGAAATTTATTTATAAATCGATCATAATGGTTTATGTGGATAATGACCGCATAAGTATTTTTTTCACATCAGCTATCATTTTCCCTTATTTTCGAATCATTACATAAACATTTCCATATCTACTCATGATTTCAAAATATGCATGGATTTTAGTAATGCGATAATTTGTTGATCATATCATAAGTATGTATGTCTTTCCATGATGTACAATTGCTGTGCAGTACATTGCTCTTCTATTTGGCACAATATTCATACTGCGTTTCTACAGAAGTTTTTATGCTTAAAATTTTTGCATACATCTATTGCCATTCAAAATTAAAACTGTGGATTCAAGAAAATTGCATACAGAATCATGATTTGTTTACAGGAGAACAACAAGTATGGGGAAATTCTATCCGCAGCACGACCACACTATTGCAACTACCAGCAAAAGCTCGCGCAACTCGCGAACACGGACAATTCTTCAGAATGATGTGCTTGCATGACTTCAACTTTTTGCATCACTTTCAGTATCGACTCAGCCTACATCAGCTTCAACAAAGGCAAGTCCCTACATGTCATTCCGCATTTTTCTCAGAGGTAAAAATTGAGGTAAAATAGCATAATTTTCTGATTTATTACGAATTTAGGAGAATTTCATGAAAATCCATTGAGCATTATTTATCATCATTCATTCCACATCTTTACCACTTCTCATTTTTCAGAGTCATCTCATCTTTCGGTTTGGGGGAGTGTTGCTTTCCTAATTTCTTTCTTATGACCATGTCAATAATCTTCTTTATCATCCATTGATATTCTTATTCATTCTCAACACCTCCCTTATTCCATGTTGTTTTACACCAAGCATAGATTTCAACGGATCGTAGCAACCACCTCTCTTTGTTTTCTAGCATTGCATGAGGACATGCTAATTCTTTAGTTTGGAGGAGAAATTTCTACACATGATGGATGTTTTCCACTTTCTTTCTCGTTTAAGGCATACAATTTCATTTTTATACGGCGCAGAAATTGATTTGCATATATCTTTAAAACTAGGAACTGAATTCTTGTGCTTTCTGGATAACAAAGAGGTATCATTAAAATACACAAACCCAAATAATTTCACGCTAAATTAGTTCATAAAATTTCGAAAATTATGCACTATCACCTACAATCATTTTGTTTATATCTCATGATCCGTGCATCAAAACGATCTGATTTTTGAGAAAATGATTAATGAAGGTTGTTGTTACTTATGTCACATTTTTCTGCAACTTCATATATCAAGATTGCTAAAATTGAATATTCATTATTTGAGGAAAAATTCATTTGTTCCATCCATTTCATGAGTTGGGATAAACAAATTTTCTTTGCTTGGTTAACACATGGGTTTTGTTTTTGGGTTGCATGAGGACATGCAATATATTCAGTTTGGGGGTATGTTGGGTCGCGAATACGACCACTTTTTAACACTTATTTCATCCATTTCTACTCTTCTTTTTCATGTCATTTATCATAATTTATCATATAAATCCATTTTATAATTATTTATGCTCTTATAGATAAATATTATTTCTTCTCCTTTATTTTTAATAAATTGATGATTATTATGCATAATTTTATCAATGATGGTTTAATAATATATTTTATAACAGCACTCACCATTTTAGCCTCCAAGATATTTCCTAGATTGCATATTTGACCTCCAGCATATCATTCAATACTCCAACTCAGAAATTCGTTGGAATAAGAAGTGACAGTTTTGCGGTTGAGATTTTGGGCAAATGGAGAATAATCTGGAAAATCCGGAACATGGGTTTTGTCCAGAACGGACCAGATTAACTTATTTAAAGAATTATTTTCCCAAATTCAGCCTGTATTGAGAGAAATGAAAGGTTCTTTGAGCAAAATTTTCTCAAATTTACTATTGCAACAGTCCTCCAAATTATCTCAGCTGCAAATCCAAATTCGACTTGCTCTTGTTGAATGATTGATGAAAATATATTTTCTTGTTGATCAATTGGTTAGGGACAATCCAATTTTTTTATGAGAGATCATATTTACTATTTAAGTTCTCCTCTTTCTGATTATAAAAGGAGAAGCATGTATTTCCATTGGGAGGAATTTTCTTGTTGTAATTTTCAGAATTGTGCATCGACTCTTGTTAAGAGAGTATGAACTGTTTGTAAACATTATTCATGCTTGATTAATACAAGAGTTCGTTTCCGTTTAATTTCTTAACACTGGAGTAAATCCCAGCGGCGTTTCACCAGCGGTTGAGGGCCCGACCCTGGTGGATTGATCTGCTGGTTGTATCATTACCTTTCAATTATTGTCCTGTGATAGTTTGTGGTTGTTCTCATTACATTTGCAAGTTAATTAGTTTTCCATTGAATTATTGATTGATTTCGTTATGTTAATGAATCGCATTGTTGTTCCATTTCAGTAAGGACTTTAATTCCTGTATTAATCATCTTGTTAAAACTTACAAAGCATTGTTGTTCAGCATTAGATGTCCTGTTCCAATTAATTGTTGTTCCGTTGGATTGTTGTTCATGTCGATTATTATTTAACAACGTTTGCTATCGACAAGGTTTTGGTGTTTAATAGAATTTCTGTTTGATTTCATTAAGTTAAAGATCTGCTGTTCAGATTCATTAGTTAATATTTTCTGTTCGATTCTTCTAGTTTTATTTGGTTATTCATTTACATTGTTGTTCGAATTCAGTGTGTTGTTAATTTCCAATTCATTAGTTAACAGATTGCAAAGAGTTTGCTTTCGAAGAGATTTCTTAGTTTACTTTCAATAGCAGCTTTAGTTCAATTGTTATTTCTCCTTAATTGCTTTAACGTAGGACTGTCAACTGTAGAGAATATTGGTTATTGCTTCCACGTTCCCAGATTGATTGTCTTGTTTCAGTTTGATTTCATTTGCATCAATTTCTAGAAGAATGAGTTATTTCTACTGTATCCTCGATTGATGGTTGTTGAGTGAATAGATAGATTTTAAGAGCATTTGAGTTCATGTTATTGTAATTAGCTTTCTTTTTCAAGCATCCGTTTAATCTTGTATTTACAACAGTGTACTACATCTTTCATAGCATTACTCTTAGCTCAATTGCAGTCTCAAACAGAGTACACTCTTGAAACAAAAAGTCATTCCTGGATTGATAATTAATTTAGGATAAATAGGCATTAAAAAATACACCTTTTATACCTCAACTGTGACACAAAAGGAGCCTATTTCCTATGTGTCAAAATATCCTAACATCCCCCCTTAAGAACAAATTGGGATAAGATTGAAGGATTTACAAAAGTGACACAATAGGAGAAGGAAGGAGGCATTAGAGCCTAACCCCCCTTAATGACAAATTTCCTAAACTCTAAGCATGGAACGAAGTTCGGTAAACTTTGCTTCTGTGAGAGCCTTCGTAAAGATATCGACTACTTGATTATTGGTTGGACAGTACTGCACTTCAAGAACAAGATCATGAATGAGCTTTCTGATGAAGTGTATGTGGAGTTCAATGTGTTTCATACGTTGATGTTAAAATGGATCTTTACATAGCTGAATCGCACTCTAATTATCACACCAAAGTGTAGTTGGATGCTGCTGATGAAGACCAAATTCAGACAGAATCTGAAGAAGCCACATGGATTACTTGTTGGCTTCAAATACACCACGATACTCTGCTTCTGTTGAAGAAAGAGAGATGCAACTTTGTTTCTTACAATACCAAGTAATAGGTCCTGAACCAAGAGTGAATACATATCCTGCATTAGACTTTCGATAATTATTGTCACCAGCCCAATTAGAATCAGTGAAACCAATCAACAATGGAGATGCTCCTACATTGTAATGAATCCCAAATTGAACTGTACCTCGAATATATCGAAGTATTCTTTTAGCTGCTTTCCAATGACTTTCATGAGGTTGGTGCATAAACCGAGCGACAAGACCAATGACAAAGGAAAGGTCAGGACAGGTGTGGGTTAGATACAAAAGTTTTCCAACAAGTTGACGATATAAGGTAGCATCAACTTCAGGGGTAGTACAAGTGACTGAAAGCTTGACTCCACACTAAAAGGGAGAAGGGGCTGGCTTATAGTCTTCCATGTGAAAGTGGTGTAGAATATCATAGGCATACTTGGAATGAGAGAGGGTAATGCCTTCCTTGGATTGCAAGACTTGAAGACCAAGGAAATAATGCAAGTGTCCTAAGTCTAGAATTTCAAACTTCTTTTTGAGGCTAGACTTAACATGGCTTATATGGTTTGGATCACTACTAGTAAGGATATTATCATCAACATAAATAACAAGGATGGTGAATGACTTACCCACTTTCTTGGTGTAGACAGTGTTGTCAGAATGACACCTAGAAAATCCATTATCTAATAGAAATCTATCCATTTTGGCATACCAAGCCCGAGGAGCTTATTTGAGACCATAAAGAGACTTCCTAAGGTGACAAACAAGGCTAGAGTCATTTTGGATAAAGCCAGGGGGTTGTTCCATGTAGATTTCTTCATGTAAATCTCCATGTAAGAAGGCAGATTTAACATACATCTAATGGACTTCCCATTTAAAGGAAGCAGCAAGGGAAGGAACAAGGCTAATAGAATTCATTTTGGAAACAAGGGAGAAGGTTTCAGTATATTCACTGCCTTCAACATGTGAAAATCCTTTAGCGACAAGACGAGCTTTATGTCTATCCACTTTTCCATCTGGTCCAAACTTTGTTTTGTAAACCCATCTCCATCTGACAAGTTTTCTTCCTTTTGGAAGAGGAACAAGATCCCAAGTATCGTTCGCAAATAAGGAACAATATTCTTCATTCATAGATTCATCCCAAGATGGATGACTGGAGGCTTCTTCAAAGGTTTATGGATCAGGATTTTCTGGAACTTGAGCCAATAAGGAAGAAGCTCTTTCTAACTAAGAACGTGTACATCATCAATCGGCAGGGTCATCTGCAAGAGAACCTGCTGCATCCCGAGTAGAGCGGACCCATCTTGGAAGAGGTGAAGTATAAGGAAAAATTTCAAGAGGTGGAGGAGGATTTTCATCCTCACTGTCATCATCTGAACTAGAAGGAATGCTATTAAAAATAGAAGAGAGAGAGAGAGGTGGCACATATGTCGAATCAGGCTCGCAAGACAAAGGTGGCACAACCGTCGAACTAGGCTTGCAGACAAATATATTTTCATCAAACTTTACATCTCTTCTAATGATTATATTTTTTGATTTTGGTTGAAGAAGTCTATATCCTTTGACATATTCAGAATATCCAACAAAAATACATTTTTCACTCTTAGGTTCTAAGGCTTTATGTTTCGCATCTGGAATATGGGCCCAAGCATCACTTCAAAAAACATGAAAGTGACTTACATCTGGTTTGATTGAGCTCCAAGCTTATTCTGGAGTTATATTATTTAAACCCTTAGTAGGAATGCGATTTACTATGTAATTTGCACAGTTAATGGCTTCTGCCCAAAAATTGAGACCAATTCCTTTAGATTGAAGCATACAATTAGCCATTTCTTTTGAGGTGCGATTCTTCCTTTCAGCTACACCATTTTGTTGTGGAGTATATGGAACATTATGTTGCAATTGAATGCCATGCTCAATGTAGAAGTTGATAAATTTGTTGTTAACATATTCTCCACCATTGTCTGATCTTAACTTAAGAATTTGATGTCCAGATTGTTTCTCAACAAAGGCCTTAAAGGCCAAGAAAATGTTAAAAACTTCACTCTTGATTTTTAAGAAATATACCCAAGTGCGTCTGGAAAAATCATCAATGAAAGTTAAGAAGTACTTGCAACCAGAGAAAGAAACAACAGGAAGTGGACCACATAAAACACTGTGCACAAGCTGCAAAGGCTCTGAAGCGTGCCAAGAGGCACGTTTGTGAAAACTATCTCGATGTGTTTTCCGAGTACACATCCGGAGCAAACACCATCTCGGAAAGATACCATAGGAAGGCCTGTCACCATATTTTCCTTATATATATTTTGAAGAGAGAAATAGTTTAAGTGACCAAATCGCTCATGCCAAAGTTTTCTCACATCATCATTATGAGCAACAAAAATAGAGGGAAGACACGACGACCCAAAGTTGTCAAACTTATACAACCTTGTGGAATCATCAGCAATGCCAGTAGCTAAAATATGTTTAGGATCTTTGAGGTCCTTGATTACAACATCATGAGGTGAGAATTCTACTATTTTCCCTTCACCTGAATGAGTTATTTGATAAATAGATAGAAGGTTGCATGATAAGGTAGGAACACATAGTACATCATTAAACTGACCATTATCTAGATGAATGGTTCCAGATCCTACAACACTAAGAAATCTATCATCACCAACATAAATATGTTTGGTGTTACAATCATTTAAAGAAGAAAACATGGATTTATTTTTAGCCATGTGGTAAGAAGATCCAGAATCAATGAGCCACTCATGAGAAGGAGAAGAAGAAGATACATTTAATGCATAACCAGATCTTGATGCTTGAAAACCACAAGCAGAAAGTGCCATGCCTGAAGATGAAGGTGAAGAGTGCTCCAAATTGATGTTGTGCTTCTTCATTGCTGCTTCTAAGGCTTCCATATTCTTAAAACATTTGGACTCTATATGGCCATCCCGATTGCAAAAGTTGCAATGTCTATCTGTCTTCTTCCCTTTGTTTTGATTTGCCTTATTATTTTGGTGATTTTATTTTTCAGTTTGCGGCTGAAATTGCTTAGGGCCCTTGTTTGGTTTAGGACCATATTTTTTAGGATACTGCTTCTTGGGATTCTTTTGATATGGTTGTTGTTGGGTTGCTAAGGCTTTCTTAGAAGCGTTTCTAGCAATGATAAGACCAAGGTGTAAAATTTTTTCTTGTTCTCTTATCAAAGAATCACAAAAGGCATCAAAAGAGGGATTCTTGTAGGTGGTTCCTGAAGAAATGATGGCTTCTCTGGTGGAATGGAAGGCAGAAACAAAAATAGAGTATGTAGGACCAAGCTTAACAAGAATGCAATAGATGAGGCTACCATCGTCCTTTTCTAAAAGAATTATGAGGGTCTTAAATTTGGACAAAAAATCTTCAATGGAGGAGAAATTATTGGAGTCCAAAGTAAGCAACTCACTTTCAAGCTGGTGGGCCTTCATTTGATTTTGAATGCCAAAAACAGTTTTTAGCTTTTCCAGGGCTTCATCAGGGGTGTCAATATCAAGGATATGAAATCGAAGATCTTGAGCAATGGAAATTCCTATCAACCCTCGTGCTTGATCTTGTTTATTTTCCCATTTAGCAGCTTTATCATCATCGTAAGGTTTTGTTTCTTGTCCTGTGGCTATTATATAAAGTCCTTTACTTCTAAGTATATCTACCATGTGAGGTAGCCATTGGAAATAATTGGTGTTGTTAAGAATATCTGGGCATGCAATTTCCATTTTAAAAAAAACAACTGAAGCTGAGAAAAGCTGCAACTAACTGCTCCAATGGAAACATCTCGAAAATTTAGGCCGTTTCAAAAATAATGGCTCAAAAAATGGCTTCCAGATGAAGAAGTTATGCCTTTTGAAAAATCTGAGTTGTAGATGCTAAATAGTTACGGGAATGGGATGAAGTGCAGATTTTAAAAAAAAATTCCGCCCCTTTGAATTTTTTTTTTTACAAAAGAAGCTTGAGAAGGAGACTTGAACCCAAGACCTCTATTCTCATAAACTAACCCCTCACCAAGTGAGATAGAAAAACGGATCATGTTATTGTATGAAAGGAGGAAAGGGGTTTTTTTTTTTTTTTTCACTCTTTGGTGTGCGTGCCTTTTCCTACACAAAAAAACACAAAAACCGAGAAAAAAAATGGAATGAAAAGCCTTATGGAAGAATTTTAGATTCTTGGTTAGCCTTACTGGCAACTATCACTTTTTTTTTACTATTTCTAATTTCCCGAGGTCACACAAAGACGCGGGGAAAGAGCATACATAGCAAAAAAAAATCTCTTTCTCTTGTTTATGATTTGCCAAGATCCCACGCAGCGCACATCAAAGAGCATACAAAGAGAAGAGGGTATAGATCTGGAAAATAGATAAAACCTAAAAACTGAAAATAAAAAGAGAGAACCTAAATAAGCAGAACTATTAACAAATATAACTGTAAAACAGATGTTGTATACCTCCAGATCTAAATTGTCATAACTTGGGCAGCCGAAAACCTTTTCGCATGAAACGAAAGGTGTTCCTCACTGTAACAGATGCTCCAGACACAACCGAGTAGTTCTCCAAGCCCAAAAATGTTCATAAATAGTAAATCTACAAAATTAAATTTGCATATAGTCAAACCGGCTTTGGATTTTGATCAACAATGGATGTGGCCCTCAAAATAGCTCTGATACCATGTAGGAATTTACAGGGTAAGTTTCTTAGATCAAGAAACAAAGGTCACCACTCACAAACAGATCACAAATCAGTACACCAGTATAATCACGTGGTTAAAATCCTCAAAGAGGGAAACAGTCCACGGCCTTAGCCAATGCGGCAACTTCAGGAAATTTATTAATATAAAAAGAAAAGTTACATATGTTTCTCTCATAAACGGTTACCGGAAAAACGACCCTCCATTCTCTTTAAATAGAGGTCATGGACCAATTGGGTGTTAAGCCACGTATCAAGTGTCATTAATACCGATGTGAGAGATAACTGTCGGATCACTACAAATCATGATCGTCGGATTATAAGTTACAAATGTACATGGTAAAGAAACACACTTTACCTAACTCTACACTAGACTAAGTTATTCTTAAGTATTTCCTATGTGTCGGAATATCCTAACTTTCTTATTTACTAGGAACGTTATTTGAGTTAAAGTTTTGACCCTTTTCAGATCAACTTTGATTCTGCTCTTAACAATGATGTGTCATAAGAGAGTACCCTCTGACACACCAGAGATGCTATTTTTTGGATTGAGAGAAATCCCATACTTGCGAAATCACTCAAATATTTGTTTAAGATAATGTACATAATTTGATTTTATTTTATAAAATACACTTACATCATCCACATAGACTACTACACTTTGAACAATTAAGCCATGGAAAGTGATGTCCATTTCTCTTTGAAATGTAGCATCGATATTAATAAGGTTGAATGACATGCACTTAAAGTAAAAATTCCCCACTTGGTCCTGATTTTTTTTTTAAGACGGCCTGGTTCTACCACTACTACCTGATTGTAACTAAAGAACCCATCTAGAAACGAGAACATCTTGGACCTAGATACTGTTTGGAGAATATGTTCCATGGATGGCATTGGGTAATTATCTTTGTTTGATGCCCGATTTAGATTTTGAAAGTCGACAAATAACCTTATATCACAATAATTTTTCCTAATAGGGGCCAAATTTGAACCATCAGTAGAATGTATGACCTTGAAAATGATTCAAGCAACCAACAACTTCCTTAATTCCTTTTGAATTAGGGACTCAAGCATTGGATGAACTTTCCTCATCTTTTGATGAATTAATTTCACCCCCTCTTTCCAGAGATACAAACACATTTAGGCATAATATTCCCTTTCACCATATCAACTTCTTCCTGCAAAGCCTTATCATGCTCATATTTTTCAATGGATGCATATTTAAACACAACCGTGTTGGAAAAAAAAAATGCAGTATGTGCTGGTTGTCATTAAAAACATGAAATTTATTTACGTTATCAGGTACAGACAATATATATATATATATATATATATATATATATATATATATATATATATATATATATATATATATAATTCTACAAAAAATCAAATTATCAAAGGTGACATCCTAATAGCCAATTTTTCTAATGTATATGATGCAACATTTATATTCTAGGAACATAAATGATATTAAAAGCTTCAAAATGCGAAATGAATCGCCATACCTCCTGCTAGTAGTTTTTCAAACTTGGTGAAATACAGTGGCTAGTATTTTGTATCTGGAAGGTAACAACCTCTGAGTCATAAATTACCTTGAGTATCTATACCTTAGGGTCAATGGATTTCTTTAATCCGAGAACATGTGATTTGTATTCAATAGTGTTATTTGTGCACTCGAACTCCAAACATCATGATAGAATGTACTTCTTTTTGTGTGGGTCTCTGAGAACACAACCGGCTCCAAAACCATCCTGAGTTTTTGAACAATCCAAATACATAATCCAAATATCATTAAATACTAAGCTAGTTACCATATTATTAATAATATGTACATCGATATTAAAAGATTCATTAGCACCAATTGTGGTGTAAGGAAGGAGCTCCAACTGTGTATCTGGTGAGATGGGTGATGGATGTGCTTGATAACACCTGTGATAAATTTCCAAGGAAAAATTGCCAAAGACCACGTCTGCAAAGCCAATAGGCTCATTATAACCCTTAAGTGGTGTCACAATATGTTTTATTTATGGTTCACTTTATACTAGAATATGGTTGTTTCCGCCCTTGTATGGAATCCATAAATGCGTCCAGTATGTTGGAAAATATCCTTGAAGTTTACCGGACCAATATATACTCAACAATAAACCATAGGATTCAGGGATGTCCACAATAAAAATATTAATACATTAGTGCACTCTATGGTATGATGCAAAGCAAATAATAACATTTTTGAGTTCACTAATTTCCTGGACTAGTGATCTATCCAACTGGATGATTCATGCATCTATTTTATCCCATTTAGCATTAATTTTCTTAACGAAAAATAATGGAATTACATTTGTAGATGCACCCAAATAAACTAAATAATTATGGAAATTATAATTAAATATTTCAAAAGTTAGAAAAAATGGGGGGCAGAAAGTGTTAGTATTTAAATTTACAGTGTTAACTACAGATTTGAGAATTCCAAAATACATATGAGACACTGTTTGAAAAAAAGAAGATGTATTACCTAACAAAGGTTGTGGAAAGGCTTGGACAAGAAACACACACTGACTTGCTATATTTGCGACCTCAAAGCTGTAAATGTTGGCACGAGCTCTTTTCATGTCCTCAATGATGTTATAATTGATGATTTCATTTTGAACATGCAGTGTTGTAGTGTATATTTTTTGGACACTTCCAGAGTGATAAACTTTCTTTTACTATTGGTGGAAGTGTTCTTAGTAGTATTAATTCCATACTTATTCTATGTATTATTAGTAGGATCAATTGGTGGTAGAATAATTCTTAAACAATTGTTTTTTTAAAATCTTATCTTTTTAATTCCTATTCAGAAATGGGTCCTTTGATCCTCAAATTATAATGACTAGTTGTCTACTTAAGCAATTTTCTTGTCAGCATTGAAAAATGATATCAAAATAATTGAATGAATGTCCAATACCTAAAATTTCTTCAACCATGGCAGGTTCATTTGTTTCTTGTTTTCTTAGTCTACTCATATGCTAATAGAGTATAAACAATATGGGTTGCCATAATAGTCATGTTGTGATTCCATTGTGGGCATGTCTTCTCCAAATGCTTGTCCCGATGGAAAGTGTGTTAGTTTTCCATGCCTTAGCTTTCGACATTCAACACAAAATTTGAGTTGTGGGAAGATTTAGCAGGTTGATTATTCTTATTTCTTCTAAGTAAAAATGGCTTAAAGGACTTGCCCTGGTAGATGCCTCGCTTGAATTTCTCTTTAACTCATATACTTCATTAGTAAGTGACTTCAAAGATTTGGTCAAGCTTTCAATATCAAAAAAATCCTTTTCTTTAGCTTTATTTTAGGAGGCTTGGTTTTTCTTACCAACATCCTTGGTGTCTTTAGAGTCATGCTAATATTCAATCGCTCCAATGGAGTGAAATTACTTCTCAAATGAAATGGATTTTGAAAATTTTAAATCCAAAGTCCCCTTTGCAACTTTCTTGACAAAGACATAAATTTTTGTGGGTAAGGCAATTGTATAATAATCCTTCATAATAAAATCATGTGGTTGAACATCATTGGGGGGACTTGTTTAATATGTGAGTGAACATTTGATTGAAATCATTTACTTTTTATTTGTTATCCATATTGATGTTCCCAAGTTCTTTCAATAGCATGGCAAGAGTTTTATCGTTCACAAATTTCTCTAGGAACAATTTCTTAAAATCCCTCCAATTATGAATTGAATTGGACAGAAGACTATGATAACATACATACACTTTTCCTTCTAAAGTATATAGAAAAATTATACAGTAAACATCATCAAATCAAACCTCAAGCATTCTTAAATGCATGTAGAAGTCATCTATATGATCTTCAACTTTATTTTTATTTTCATGACCAAATTAGATAATAGCTTCTTTGAATGTTTTGGTATTTTATGAAGATTTTCCAGAAGCGAGAGTGGCCCTTGGGCCATCCAATCCAAGTCTTGTTCAATGATATCTTCTCCTCCTTCTTCCTCCACATGCTCTAAATCAGAGGAGTATCCTTCTTCACCATTTAAGTCTTTGTTATGGTTAGGCTGCTCCTCGTAAAAAAATTGAAAATATCCCTCGTCACCCTCTAGTTCTTCTTCAATAGGTGGAAGATCCCATTGTTGAATTGTCTATATGAGGGTTCTATTAAGTCTTCAAGGGTGGTAAAAACAAAATCTTCCACCGATGAAACCAATACACCTATGTGATTTCTTTCATTCTGTTTCAGAGCATGAGGAAGATTATGAGAAATAGGAAGTAATCTAAGAGATTTCGAGAAATGACGAGTAATGGGCCTGATTGTCTGGATATGATTGTAAGTACCTTCAAAATTCTGTCTCAAACCTAAGTGAGAAGATTTTCCAATTTCAGGAATAAGAGTTTGAGTATAACTCAAACCGTTACAACCTTGTACGTATGATTGGTTGTTAGGGTGAGATGAATTATCAACCTTAAAAAGGTGGATTCCCTCCTTATAGCACCTAAATGTTGATGGTGTTGGACCCTACCAACATACAAGGGATCTCCCTGATATGAATTCTCAATTAAACCTCACACCATTTGGTATGGGAGTACCATCCATAATTTGTATTGATTACCATTAACTTAAATATTTTCCTTGGCTTAAGCAATTATCATGAGAGACTAGCATGCTTGTACTTTTGAATGAACAAGAGAGTATGCCTTGTGATATGCTCAATTGTAAATGTATCAATATTATTTCATTGTAGGGAAAAAAGCGAGTCTCTAAAAGAAAAATAATATTACTAATCTAGTAAAGACACACACACATAAACAAGGAATAATTGTTAGTCATCAAGCGAAATAGTTCACATAGATGCCATTATCATTATAACAATCACAACAAATTTCCAAAAAGTTGAGCACCAAATCCACTGAAATAGTTCAATTTCTTTAGTACATATGTAAGTCCACATAAACCGCAAACATTTGAAGAATAGTCTCAAAACATATAAAATATATGCATGAAAGTGTGCTGGCCAAAAGGATTCAAGTATTAAGCAAAAGTTCCAAGTTACATGAGTACAATGAACACCACTAACTCCAATAGTGGAGCGTTAGAGCCACCACTTGCTCCCCAAAAGAACTATCTCTATCTCTCTAATGCCTTGTGGGAGAATCCAGGGTGATTTTTTTTTGCTTGAGTGATGAGGCCTATTTTATAAATAGAGGCATCACCTTTGATATCCTCATGACTCTTGAGTTTCTCATATGATGTTTCAACTTCTTATGAACTTTAGACTTCTATACAACTCTTGGAATTCTAAAGGAATTTGAACTTCTTCACGAATTTGGAATTACATGTGTCTTTTGGAATTTTTCATATGGATATTTTGTCCATTTATGACTCTTGGAACTCCAAATTTTGTCTTTACAATAATTACATAGTTACATCATCATTTCTGCATCATCATGAGGTGATAATCATGATTAGTCACTAACATAGATGAATTGGAATCATTGTGACTGATGACATGTATTTTCTTGAGAGGTGATAATGATACCACTTGTATCTTCAATCTTGCATGCAATTTTTGTTGTTGTTGTTGCTTTTACCC
The DNA here is from genome assembly GCA_034641835.2 of Pinus albicaulis. Lineage (NCBI taxonomy): Eukaryota > Viridiplantae > Streptophyta > Pinopsida > Pinales > Pinaceae > Pinus > Pinus albicaulis. The sequence goes on from CM076583.1 coordinate 342,342,932, forward strand.
TCCAAAGGGTGTGGGATCATACGGATTATTTATGAGCTACTTTGATCACCAAGATTCCAATGTTGTTCATTATGTGTTCTTCAATCTTTAATAATTTCTCAAGTTTCCCCCTTTGACAAATTTCCTCATGCATTATTGCCATGCTATTTTGCAGAACCTACAACTTAGATCACTCATGGAAAGAAAACATCAGCTTGACATCCTCCTATTCTAACATGTTTCATGCAAATTTTCTGATCATGGTTAATCAATGCACTCAGGAAGAGAGGAGAAATCTTTATGGGCACAAGGTGCACTGTTAAGGGATAATATCTAAGTGATTTAGGCTTGAGGATGTGTTGTGTGCTAAACTGAGAAGAAAAATCTTGAGTGAGGGAACATAGTATAATATAAAGGATGAAGGGGGATCAATGATGCTTTTTGATGCGCCACACACTCAACTAGGAATTCCTAAATCACAAGGAGGGAGCAGGGTGCACTATGATGGCTAAAGGAGGGTCCATGTTCATTGTTGATGCACCATGCACTTGGTTGAGGGCTTGGTGAGGGTGCATGGTGCATATCGAAGAGGGAATGAATACTTTACTATTGATTGATGATGCACAGTGCACTTGGCTATGAGAGAGGCTTGCTATAGGGTGTAGTTCAGAAAGGGAAGGATGTTGGAAAATTAGAAAGGTAGAAATATTTTATTATGTTGATGATTGCTTATGATATTCTTATGTTCTTATTAAATTCCTTGTGTTATTATTTTATCTTTATTTCATCAAGATAAAATAAAAACCAAAAAAATGAATATCAAGGACATTAGATGTAGGCAGACATCCAGGGAAAAATCCCCTACATAGAGGAAAACCCAGTCAAGAACTCTTCCTTCAATAATTCAATTTGAGATGGACCAAGACCCTAGATCAAAAAAATTTCCTCCTCCACCAAATCATCCTTATAATATGATTTAAAAATATTCAATATTTTCTTCTTGTTTAGCAGCTTTAACCCAACAAGATCTCAGAAAATTCAATCCTAGTTACTGCAACTACTGAAAAAAAAATTGGCCTCCTAGATTACTACAGAATTTTGACCCCCAACTTCAGAACTTTGATCTTGAAATAGAGACCTAATTTTGGCCCCAACTTCAGCTCAATATATTCCCACATGTGAGAGAAAGGTAACCCAAAAACTCGATCTTCTTCTTCCCGGCTTATCTCCTTCTTTTCCTGCAACTTCACACTTTTTTCCAACTACTAAAACCGAAGATATAACTTGTTGTGAGTGTATGACAAATGAGGTCAATTTGATCCAATATATAGGCTTTTGGTGAGGTCGAATTACCCTGTTTGAGGCTAACTTGATCTTACTTGAGACCGACTTGCTGGAGGAGGCCTAGAAGACCTAAAATACAAAAAAATGAATTTATTTTTTGACAAATGAATCCCAAGAAGGGTTATTTACAATATGACATGGAAAAGTACACTTTAAATAAACCATAGAGGTCTTCAATGGAGACCTTGACCTAAAATAAATTTAAATAAGAATGAAACCCATGCTTTAATAAGTCAATTTATTTAATAATAGAATTTATTTTTCTTTCTTTTGATAAATACATTTCATTATGACTCAAGTACAATTGTGAAGACCTAACCTAGGTACATTATTCAACACTCCCTCTTAACTAGGGAGGTATTCATAATTACCTATATATATAGAGGTATATGGAAGGTCTCAAAATGAACTACGAAGAGTTCTGGCACACTCAGTGCCACATACTAGATTCTTGACTAGGGTAATCTATCGAGTGGGACTAAGATGGACTAAAGCTTTCAACCACTATAGGTACCATAAGGCTTACTTGCTAACCATCAACCCAGGGATCTAGGTGCGTATTTGAGGTCAGAGCTCTATGACTAACACCACCCTCCCTCTTCGATATCTAGACATCATACACTTGTAGATGATTCAAAAATCCTTATTATTCAAATCAGTAACATAAATCTTTTTCGATAAATTAGATTGGTAAAATCAAATAAATCAAGCATGCATATAGACTAAATTACTAGTCAAAAAAAGCTTCCAAAAGTTTAACATTTTGAGGAGAGATTTACCTGTACAGACACAAACCTAATTGGTAACAAACTTTCAAACATACATATAAGTAAACACAAACCTTCAAGCTCTTCAATCTTCTTGATTCCACTTATATCAATTTATTCATATGCAGCTAGTAGGAAGCTTTTCTTATTTAATTTCTTTAGAAACACCAATACATCCTCAATAATTTGTAGTGTATTCATTCTACGATTTCTACTTCAAGGTGTCCACCATAACTTTCATTATATGCCCTCCCTCTCAACTAGGGAGATATCATTTATTTTATCCAGAATCCCTCTTAACATAGGGAAATCAACTACTTTCTTCTTATATAACATCTTAGAGGCTTGAACCTTTCATCAAGTTCATCTTCATTATCATCCTTATAAATTTATTCATCATGCTTATACAAACATTTTCATTATCTTGAAGATTATGTACCTACAAAAAATTAATAACAAGTACAACAAAATACATTTGAAGTTAACTATATTAAAATCATACAATAATGGAAGCATTAGAATTTGGAAATCAAATACCTAAACCTAGTTAGGTTCATAATAAAAAAGTGACTTACTTCTAAACTTCAACTTCTTGCTAGGGTTTTGTTATAAAACCTAGATCACATCATTAAAGTTTAAAGTAACTCAATTAGGATATCAGTTCCATTATATCTAGGGCCTCAATATGACTTTCAAAGATATGTCATAATCTACTATTATATATTGCAAACCCAAGAATCTATATTTGATACATTAAGCCTTAGATATCAACAATCAAAACCAATCATAGCATAATATAAGGTTTCAAAAATACGACCGAATCCTACTAAGGTTTGTTGTAAACCCTAGATTTATCATCAAGTCTAAACAATACCATTATATATTAGAATATTAAACTTCTACTAGGGCTTTGTTACAGAACCTAGAATTTACAAACTATGAGCATCAAAAATTAGTCTAGCATATATACATATCTAGGATTTCATAATCATTCACATGCATATCAAAACATATATCAGGAAAACCCAAGACAAAAATATCAATACATTAGACATACAACATATATCAATACATTAGATGCAAACCCTAGTTTACCAAAACCATAAAGGTATAGGAATTCAATACATAACACAAAAACCCTAATGACTAGGGTTTCTATAATAATAGTATCAAAACCCTAAACATCAAAAGAATAATATTTTCTAGATTTCATCAATAACCCTAAGAAGTCTAGGGTTTCATAATCAATATTGACACACCCTTAGGTTATGGTTTTATAGTGAACCTTTTAGGATTACACAATGATGATTTAATGAGGATAGATTCAATATGATGATTAATCACCCTAACAAGAATCTTTGTGATTGAAAGTCATAGACATAACTATGTTAGTAATGTAAAGCCAATTTTAAAAGAAATGAATATACCTTTATTATGAAGAGAATAAAAATTATGGTCTAAGACGTACCTTTGAGTTGTTTCTTTAACAAAACTTGTAGGACATCAATTATTGAAGAGCTTCATTTGCAACATAACTTATATCATTCTTTTTCTTGTGAGGTTTCCTCCATAACCTTGAGTATTTAGCATACTTTCATAAATAAGGAAAAAAATAAAGAAAAGAAAGGTTATTAGCATATAATGCAAACACATCTTGATAAGAGAGGAAACCAAACATAAAAAGATAATACAAGGAGTAATATACTTATCTTTGGTAAAATGGTGAGGGCTCCCTCTTAATGCAATCTTGAGGGATACCTATAACTTTATCAAAACAATTAAAAAATGTTCTACCAAAGCATGTTATACCTACACGTATTAGAAATCAAAACATAAAGAAAAAAAAATTAGAATAGAAGACTAAGAGAGATAAGAAAGAGAGGAAAATATTCCTTTGGTGATTCTTCATCGAAAATATTTTCTTGATCCCTATCCCTCCTTTTAATCCTTGGATTCTCAGGGAAATGGTTTCTATAATGACCCATTTTGTGAAAATTGTAACATTAAATCTTGGATAGGTATATTTTCTTCCTTGGACCTTTGAACTTCTTGAAGGTTCCTTTATTCCAGTGATGAGAGGAATAGGCATTTGAGATTTTATCATCTTCATTATCCTTGTTTATTACTAATAATATTTCGACTTCTTCTTGACTACATGCATTCCATAATTGTTCGAATGTAGGAGTATCCTTCCAATTGTTGATTCCTGAGGCAAAGGCACTCCAATATGTTGGTAATCCTAGAAGGGCAGTGATCATGAGATCCTTTTCAAGTACTATTTCATCTATTGCCTAGAGTTCATACCTTATTCTAGCTATATTTACAAATAAGGATGCCACAATATCATATGCTGTCATCTTCATAATTCTTATTTCATTCTTGAGGCTTGAAATATGACCAATATTCTTGATTGAGAATAATTTGGATAGGCCTCATACATTTCTTAAGAGGAATCTATGTTGGATATATATGGAATGATATTTTCCTTCATTCCATCCACTATTAGGCTCATGGACGATATTTATATTTCTCCAAACTTTGATTTCTCTGCTTCACTTGATTCATCTATAGGCTTATTTACTTTTCCTTTGACTAGATCAAAAAATTTATTCTTTTCGAGGATGAGATCTATCCTCTTTTTCCATGCTTTGTAGTTGGAGGCTCCTTCTAGTTTTTTTCCTCCCTTCAATGAGTTAGACATGGTTCTTGTAGATAGTAGGCTTATTCTCTTATATGATACATTTTTCTTGATGATCCTTATTCAACCTCTTAAGTCTCATTATTCTCCTTATTCTCCCTTTAGTAGATCTTCAGGCTACATTTTTCCTCGTTTTTCACCTTAGCTCTGAAATCATGCTGGAAAATCAGAAAGGAAAAAATATTTTCTTATGTTGATAATTACTTGTGATATTCTTATTGTATACACTAGAGAATCGTACACTATAAAAGACACCTAAGTTTGTCCAAAATAACATACAAATAAATATTTTCCAGCAGAAGACATTATGAAAGTTCAAAATTTTAACTTCTTCTAAGGCTACTTATGAAAAATTTGGATCACACACCATATAAGTAGGAAAAAAGTGTGGCAGCGCAACTTTTCCTTTGAAATCCACATGGTCGAGGAAATGTGCGACTCAGAAAATTTGGGACCACTTCCCACACTTGGAGGGGGATTCCCTGACATGTGCCAGTCAAGGAAAACATAAATGGAGTTTCCATGAATATATGTAGCCTTCAATGGAATCATCTTGTCCTAATATTGGGTCACTATCATTAATGAACCAAGGGAGGGAAGATGGATTCAAAAAATTCTATATAAACAAGCCATGGGAGAACCAAAACATGAGACACTGTTATGCTAGACAAATTGCTATTAGAGAAACACCATATTTCATTGTTGAAGCAGAAGAAGTAAGAGCACTAAAATGTATTCCATATTGCTTTTAATAAATCCATCATCTTAGTGAGAGAAGAAGAATCCATTATTGAGAAAGTTTTCATACTTCTTTTGATAGAGAGGAGAATATTGCAAAGAGATTGAGGAAAGGGACCTCCTTGCTGAGGATTTTTGAGCAACACACCTCAAAGAATTCTCTTCAAGTGTTTTTAGTATTCTATTTTATTCATCTTCTACCACTAGCAGCCAATAAAGGGAGTCTTTTTCAATTATTGTATTGACTCATTTGCTTCATTAAGAATTATTTTGTGTATTTTTTTCTTTGTTTAATTTATGTTTATAGATGAATTTTTTTCACCATTTGCAATGCTTTATTTTATTTAAGTCTGTCCACTAACAACACCAACTATATCTTTGATCCTTTGCAGGGAACAACCAATTATTAAGGAGGTGTTATTTGGTAAACACTAACACAAAATTGGCGACTCCATTGGTTTCTTGTCTTTACTCTAACGATTGTTTTTGAAGGACCTCCTCTCTGCATCACCACCTTACAAGGCACTCATCATCTCTTTGGAATTTTTGGAGGACCTTTGGGAAATTTTTTGTGCCCAAAATATTGATTATTCACTCCTTTTGCTTGATCACGTGAATTTTTCTTTGACATACGCGTGCAAGCGTCTGTGTGTGGCTAAACATGCGTAGTTGCCAAAAATCTAAAAGGGCCTTGTATTTCCTCTTTTCTTAGGTGATTGGAATCCTTTAGTGAATTTCATTCACCTTTGAAATTTTTTTACAACTTTTTTAGTTTTCCTAGTTGCTTTATTAACCTCAATTAGTGGATCAATTGGATTTTTTTCATTTGTATTTGCAATACACACATAACTTAATTAGGGAGAAAAGTAAGTGGCCAAATTTTGCATATGTTTTTCAAACTATTTTGCTAAAATTTTCAGCAAATCACGTAGTTTAATTAGTATAGGAGTAAGTGGCCCATCATCCATAAATCTTGTTACTAAAAAAAGATTTTTTTCCATTTCATTAGTTTTGAGACTAGGTCCAAGTGTCAGTACACAAAGAAAAGTAATATCTGCCTCCCTTGTGTCTTTTAGGAGAACCTGGGCTTGCATATAAACGCTTTCTTAAAGCACTTATGTTTACCGTCTCCCTTTAGACCCACATAGTGTAACAGGAAAAAGGAGTAAGCGACCCATTATCCGCACATCATTTCTTTTTTCAAGGAACAACCAATACTTAGTGTAATTAGGGGGATATAGTAAAGGATCATCTTATATCCACATCTTATCCCACTTTATATGTTCACTTTGCCACACACTAAGAATTTGTAGGCCTCATATAAATAAGGCATCTAGTTTAAATATATTTTTTGTACTTAGCCTACTTTTTCTTACCATTCCACACCTTAAGAAAATTTAGAAACCTTAAAACAACCACAACTTGAACCAAATAACTCTCCCCACAGGGGCCATAAAAGAATTAATAATTCATAATGGATTACCTACCATTGGGGGTAGGTATCCCATAAGTCTCCATGGTCATTTTACATTTGTGAAACATAGAAGTTGAATTTTAGGGTGCTTAAAATCCTTCAATCATCCCACGGAAAAGAATACTTGAGCATAACAGAGACCCTATTCATAGGGGGTTCAGCTTAGGTCCAGTGCGTGTGGTACTATTTGGGCCTACCTGACCCATCTAGTGCTCGGTACTGGTAACTGACTACCAAGAAGATAAAGAATTGAATGCTCATGTGGGATAAAGGTACTTTAGTGGCCAAAATCTAGGGCATGCTTTCCCTATAGGTGGAGGTGCGAGAAGCACTAAAGCCTCATTCATTACCTTGGTTGATTCTTTGACTGTTGGAAAGTGTTGCCAGTTATTTTAGGACATTTCCCAGTACCCATCAGAATATATCTTTGCATGTCCCAATTACTTTGAGAGTGGCAAGGAATATTAGGCATTCATAAGAATTTTTATCATACATAAGAAACGAAAACTGGTTTATGTTTGATTGATCATATAGCTTAATTATAAAAGGAAAATAACCATTTCATTTTTGCTTTGTTTTATGTATGTGATTTTATTGCATTGATATATATCCCCTTCTATCAAGCCTAAAAAGTAACACACATGCTACTTGACACCATAGGGGACCCCACGACTCCCCGTCGATCTATACTTTTTTTAAACCTCCCCCCATTACCAGGAGGTGTGCTAGGCCTCTCACCATTTACACGTAGAGGACGTCATACAACCACCATTATAGGATCTTCCTTTATCAGTGAAACTTTTCTTAGGGCCCCTCTATGTCAAATTACAACTTTCACGATCCCCCAAGGGTCCCCACATGCTACCCCTTTTGGGAGCCTGCATACCACTCCTCCAGATATTCCATGAGGCACCCATTAGCGCAGTCCTCCTCATACTTCGCCACAGAGGACCCTGTTACACATAGTCATTCAAAATAGTTTTGCGATGCCGAAAATTTTGCATGTACCATTTTCAGCTTCCTTAAATCTACCCAATTTAATATAGTTAAAAAATGAGCCTATAGCACACGGCCCCAATTAGCCACCCATGCCTACCAAAATACCTTCAGATTTTATAAAATTTGAAGGAAAATAGGGAGAAGATCCTGGAAATCACATCATGACATTTCACCTATGGTTTTCTTCTAATAACATCGCAAAAGACAATATTATTCTATGTTTGTTTCAACGCAGCCTTATGGGGGCAGCAAAAAAGTGGTACATAGGTCAACTATCTGGGGCACATGGAAACTTTGGTTCCATAGCCATCGCTTTCCTTACATTCTTCCAGCTCCCAATCCGACAGGACTCGGGCTTAGAACTAAGTTACCCAATTCAAATAAACACATGCTATACACATATCACACGATATCCATGAATGGTGGAAAAATCTAAGCTTGTGTAAAGTTAATATTGAAGAAAAACTCATGCTCGATCTCTTTCTAAGATCTATTACTTCATAAATCTCTAAATATGTGGCTAATTCAAGTCCACAAAAATGAGGAAGTAGCCATCACTAAATCTCAACAGTTAGAGCTTACCTATGCTCAGTTTGGATACCTCTATCATGTACTTCTAGACACCCCTTGCCTGCAAACCTTTAAACAAGAAATACTAGTCTCATCCAATGTTGTTGATGGATTGATAGGTTCCATAACCCAAAACCAACCCAACAACACCTACCAATATCCTGTATACTTGTTCAGTAACGTAACATTTGACGCTACACAATGGAAACACCAAGATATTACTCTAAACAACCCATATCGATGCAGAATATGTTTAATAGGTTTAACCAATATCAACCCCCACAAGGAGTACCACATCTCCCCCCACAGGGAAACCAATACTCCTATAGGAATGTAGACGCATTATCGTCTTCCTAGAATCCATATACCAATCAAGGGGAAGGAAATCAATATTATCCTTTCCTTGCACAACAATAGAGTAACCCACCAGTGAAAAATAACGCAGGGGTTAACCTAGTGCAACCCTCGCATGCTCAACAAAAATTGTCATTTGATCAGGTGAATACAAATAATCCACCTAATTTTGCTAATAAAAATACAAAGATAAAACCAAAGGGAGAACCTGTCCAAGGGGGCAACAGTCAACAACACTCTTTGCGAATATCAATTGGGGGAAATCCCAACCGAAATCAAAACCACGAATAAACTAATATTAACTCAAAGGAAAAACAAGAACACAAGTGTCAGGAAAAATCATTCTTGTGCCATTTTGGGAATACAATCATTATACTCATAATTGTCCTCAACTCCCTTAGCTGAAAAGGATTCAGGATAGTAGGGGAAATGAGGGAAAAAACAATAAAACTGCAATAATGCAGGATCCTTTCCCAACCAAAACCCCCTAGAGGGAACCCCCATAATAACTCTAATCATGACATTTAAATGAACGGAGAGGACATTCTCCTGCAGAGGTGAAATAGAAATAATGAAACTCCCCTTAACACCAACCCATTTACCTCGACCATGACCATTCCTATAGCATAGATGACCATTCCTCTAATGCCTATAGAATATATGTTGAAAATGGTTAAAGGTACTTGCAATGAGCTTGACATAATTCGAAGGTTTCTCATAGATACAACATATTCGACGACTTGGCTCAATCTAATTTAGCTATGTTAGCATTAGAAGTCCTACAATCATGCCCATCACAACAGAAAGCCCTAATTTCCTCATTAGGCACAATCGACCCTTCTGATTCTCACTTGATGGTTTTTGATCTGGATAAAGTTGGCCCATGACTCCCCTCCCTAGTCACCTTCCAAATCCCTATCTCAATCCAAAACATCACCATTCATCGTTGCCTCATCGACGAAGGAGCATCCACATGTATCATGTCCAAAATTGTTTGGAAGAAACTAGTATCTCCATAACTCAAACCATATGACATTATGCTCAGAGAATATGATGGGCGTCCTTCCACCCTCGTAGGTATGTACCAAGACGTACTGGTACATATCACCAAGAAAAATGTGCTTATTCACATTTGGTGTTATACACAGTTGGATTACAATATCCTTCTTGGTCGGAGTTATATGTATGAAATTACTGCAATGACCTCCTTTGTATTCAGGGAAATGATGTTCCCCCATGAAGGGAAAGTCGTTATAGTTGACCAACTCACGTATTATGAGAATAATACAATAACCTGCCTCGATGGCATCCTACCATATGTAGGATATTCTCTAGAGTTGATTACAACACACACTGAGTTCGGTCCCAGTTAGTTCAAACCATTCACTCTCCTTGGTAGATACGCTAGAGAACCCCCTTTGTTGTTGGAAGATGATTAAACACCCAAACGATTCAGGAAAATGTATCCAACACCCTGAGTGTCTTTGTTGATGACTCAACATTTCTCCCGTATGCCATCACCCAAACCACCTTTTTATACCCTCCACCTTCTTTTGTCTCGCACCAAGTCATGGAAACACTTACGTTTATAAATATGGCTCTCACGATGCCAGTATGGTATCTGGTCCCTCCAGCCATTTCGACAAACTAAAGTATCACCTCTACAGGCATCATCTTGATCGCCCCTTAGGAGGCCATTATAAATCAAGAAGCACCTCTATCGACACCATTTGGTGCCACTAAAAAGGATAAGAAAAAATGGAAGAAGGTGGACACCCCAAAGACTCCTAGGCCACTCCCACCTTGCACTTTATTCAATGTAGTTTGCCATTGTTAATTTTGGACAATTAGGTCCAAAATCCATGTTGTGATGCTCAGATGAAGATGCCAATATTTTTATTGGATTCCTCTTTTGGAAAGGTGCAAGATCGATCTAAACATCATCTTGATTCGATGAGGAAAACATTTATTTTGAATGTATTCAAAATATGTGCAGGTCAGCCTTAAGGCTTTGTGCCCCAGCAGTTGTGTCACACACCCTCATTGATGGATATAAATTGGTCAACTTTGCAGGAAATTTTCACTCATCTCATCCTCACACATTTCTCTCTCCTCATCTGATTAGCTCGATGACCTTGGAGGCTCTTCTCTCCACACGCGGGAAAATTTCAGCAGCAACACATTTTTGTTTTTGGCCTAGGGTTTCTGTAGCAGCATTGACCAGAGTTGACTTTAGTCAACGCAAGGTAAAACAGACCTAAAACTCTCCTATAATTTCGATTTTCCAAATCTGCATTTTTTGGCACTATTCCGGAGGCTAGACGTTGACTTTGACTTGGCTGTGTTGACCTAGTTGTTGTTGTTGTTTGCGTTGACCATTGACTGACAATGTTGACTTTTGGTTGAATTTTGGGTTGATTTTTTTGGCTGTCCTAGAGGGTTGTGTGACTCTTCTGGTTGGCTAACCATATTGAGACTTTTCTGGTTGAAGCATCCTGTTGACCGCTGTAATGCACCAACACACTTATATATTTCTGGCTTGTCTTCTGTCGATCTACTCATATGTTCTACCAAAATTTGACTTTATTGTTTATGTGATTGTTGACTGATATTGGGATAAAAATTTAAGTTGAATAAAGCATAGAACATATACAAAAATTTACATGGTATTAGAGCTGAGGTGAAGACAAGCCCTAGTTTGTAGCAATCACTGTAGAAGAGAATGGGTTCCTCAAACTACAATGGCCTTAAGGCTGATGACAAATTGACTGGTAAGGATGAATTACATGCTTGGAAGATGAAATTGGATCGTAATTTGGAAGACCAAGATGTCATGGACTATGTGCAGGGTAAAATACAAGAGCCTCCATCCATTGCAACTGCTGCTGCCAAAACAAGGTACAAAAAGGGAGAAATCAAATCAAAGCTGATGAACAGGGACTCAATTCATAAGAGTCTGGTTGCCTACATCTCTGAGCTGGGCACATCCAAGGAGATGTATGATATGTTGGTCCAAATGTTCAAGGCCAACAATGCGAATCAAGTCCTATTCTTCAAGAACCAATTGAAGAATCTGAAGAAAGGCAGGGATGAGTTTGTTCAATCATATTTTCTGAAGTTGACTGAGATTAGGAATAATATGCTAGCTATTGGGGAGACAATAGTTGATTAAGAGATGGTACTCACCGCACTTGGAGGTCTCTCATCCAAATGGCATGTATTCAACACTACCATTCTCAATAATAATGTCATACCTTATTTTGACGAAGTACTATCGAGATACGTACAAGAAGAGACAAGGATGAAGGAATATGAAAATTAAGGAAATGATGCCTTGGCTACTCATCCTATGAAGAAGAAATTTGGTGGTCCAAGGAACAAAGGAAGAGCAGGGGCCCAATGAAAGAAAGGAAAGTGTTACACTTGTCACAAGCCAGGTCACTATGCTAGATAATTCCCTTTCAAGAAGGATTCTCCCGATGATGATGACAATAACAACAATCGGAGGAATGGCAATCAAAGGAACAACAGGTTCAAGGGGAAGAGGAAGGCTCCTTTTAGCGGAAATTTTCAACCTTTCAAAAGGTCGAGAAATTACAGGTATGAGGAATCAAATGTTGTTGATAAAAGAAATGAATTCATTCTTGTATCTACCCTCTCTGCCGCATCTCCACTCGACACTATGGATGTCTGGTTGATAGATAGTGGTGCCTCAAGGCACATCACTGGGTTCAAGGAATCACTTTCTGATATGGTTGAGAAGGATACTAATCTGGAAACTATCCTTGGAGATAATGCCACATATCCTGTGAAAGGGACAAGGACTGTCACCCTCCACTTGTCTCAGGGTCAAGTCCCTTTCTTGCAAGATGTACTCTATGTACCTGATTTGAAGTAGAACCTTGTGTCTATTTCAGCCATGGAAGACAAAGGTTTCAATGTGGCATTCATTGATGGGAAGGTGCGTATCTGGAAGAAGAGTTTCAAGGAAGCTATCACGATTAGGTTTAGAGTTGATACACTATACCAAGTTGGAGGAAGTCCACTGGGAGCGATGACATGTGATACTATTCAACAGAATGAACTATGGAACATGAGGTTTGGACATCTTCCCTATAAGGCCCTTCTCGAATCAAGGAAGGTGGTGACGGGGATGCCCGAGTTCTCAAATAATCATGAAGGTGTATGTCAAGGTTGTGCTGAAGGAAAGCATACAAGGCAATCTTTCCCCTCAAGTGTCACAAAGACATCTGATGTCTTGCAATTGATTCATTTAGATCTATCAGGTATACTGCCCGTGAAATCCTTGGGAGGATGTTCTTATTATATGAAATTCATAGATTAATTCTCTCGCAAAACCTGGATATACTTCTTGAAGAAGAAGGATGAGGCTTTCATGTGGTTTCGTACCTTCAAAGTTGAGTCAGTGGAAAATCTGACATGGAAGAAAATCAAGATATTGAGGACCGATAATGGCATTAATTATGACATGAACGAGTTCAAGAAATTTTACAGAGAGTCTAGCATCAAGAGGGATACCACAACTGTCTATACTCCTTAGCAGAATGGCGTTGCTGAACAAAAGAACAGGACCATTGTGGAAGCTATCTGTTCCATGCTAGGTGACCAAGGTCTACCGAATTTTCTGTGGGGAGAAGCTGCGAACATTGTTGTGTACATACAAAACTGATGTATGAATTTTGCTCTAGACTCCAAAACTCCTAAAGAGATTTTCTCTGGTAAGAAACCTGACATCTCATATTTCAGAGTTTTTGGATTCCCTGTTTATTTTCATCTTCCGAAGGAGAAGAGGATTAAGATGGATGCTTCTGGAAAGAAGGGAATGTTTTTGGACTACAGCGAAACTTTGAAGGCATATAGAGTCTATATGCCTGGTCAAAGGGAAGTGGAGATATGCCATGATGTTACCTTTAATGAAGATGCTTCCCTAAGGAAAGTATTCAATCTTCTGAGATCTGAGCAAGATCATGAAGCAAGGCCTGGAAATCAATAAGGATTGAAGGATGAGACGATGCCCTATGTTGAAGGACCGATGGACCCTATTAATCCACCTCCTTTGATGGGGAATATACCATCATGGCTCAGGGACACTCTCGAGGATGCCGAGGGACATATGGCCCCAAGAGGGACATTCCGTGAAAGAAGAGAAGTCGAATAGATACCAAGGGTATCTAGCAGCCATGAGTACTATCATACAATCTTAGCCTGAATCTTTTGAGGAAGTCGTAAAGCATCAAGTTTGGAAGGATGTTATGCACGAAGAGTATGAGTCCATAATGAAGAATGATGTCTTGGACGTGGTTCCAAGACGTGAGGACAAAGCAGTTGTCACCTCGAAATGGCTCTACAAGATCAAGCATGGATCTGATGGAAGTGATGAAAATTTTAAGGCAATATTCGTTGCCCATGGCTTCTCTCAAAAATAAGGCGTAGACTATGATGATATATTTGCACCTGTGGCCCGATATACCATCATCCAATCTATCATAGCCCTTGTTGCTACATAAGTATGGAGTCTTCATCACATGGATGTGAAGACCGCATTTCTGCATGGTGCGATAAAGGAAGAGGTGTATCTGGAGCAAACTCCAAGGTTCGAAGTCCAGGATCGAGACAACCATGTCTGCAGGTTGAAGAAAGCCCTCTATGGGTTGAAGCAAGCACCCAGAGCTTGGTACGATAGGATAGATAGCTACATGATGAAGTTGGGCTTCACTCATTGTAATGTTGATTCAAACCTTTACTTCAAGGTTGATAGATAAAATCCTCTCATTCTAGTGCTGTATGTGGACAACCTCTTCCTGACAGGTGCTGACCCTCTCATTCATTAGTGCAAGAGGGAGCTCACTGCTGGGTTTGAGATAAAGGACCTAGGACTGATGCATTACTTCCTAGGCCTGGAGGTATGGCAAAGACCTGGCGATATTTTCCTTTCTCAAGGAAAATACATTGAGAAGCTTCTAGAAATATTTGGTATGATGGTCTGTAAGTCCGTGTCAACACCAATGGAGCTAAACTTCAAGAAGTTGAGTGGCAGCACTGCTGGGCCCATGCAAGCAAATCCTACTGAGTTTCATCAACTCGTAGGGGCCCTGATGTTCTTAGTGAACACCCGTCCGGACGTATGTTTTGCAATGAACACTTTGAATCAACACATTGTTAAGCCTCATCACTTTCACTGGGTTGTTGAAAATAATCTGTTGAGATATCTTCGGGGCACGATAAACCATGGGCTGAGATACACTGTCGGGAGCGTGACACTCCATGGATATACTGATTTCGATTGGGTTGGCAGTATGGTGGATCGTAAGAGCACATCGCGATGCTACTTCACACTTGGTTCTGCTTAAATATCATGGATGAGCAGGAAGAAAAAGTCCGTGGCTTTGAGCACTGCGGAGGCCAAATATATTGTAGCGAGTATGGCCTGTTGTGAGCTGTCTGGTTGCGAAATATCTTCAGTGAGATGTTTGGGCATGTGATAGATACCATTGTGATACTCTGAGATAACCAGAGTGGGATTCAGTTGTCCGAGAATCCCATGTTCCATGATTGATCCAAGAATATTGATATCAGGTTCCACTTTATCCGGGATATGGTACAGCGAGGTGCCGTAAGGCTCGATCATATAGGAACTAATGAGCATGTCGCAGATATTCTCAAAAATCCCCCGGGGAAGGTCAAGTTCCTAACCTTTTGTGAGATTCTTGGAATCGTGGAACGAACCTATTTTTAGGGTCTTGTTGGATGATGAGCTCTGGGAGCTCTGGGGGGCTTTGGGGATAGCTTCTCAGAGCTATAAGAAACCACAGGGCTAGGCTTGTCGAACCTTGTTGGTGTGCTTCTGCCCCACCTTTATGATGATTGAGTTGGTTCACCTCTCATGATATGTGCCTCGAATGCATCCTACCCATTGAGTGCAGGGCTCATGGGAAGTACCTCTCATTTGGCCAGTGAGGTGGGAAAAGCTAGAGACTAGTAGCAAAGACTAATGGACACATTAGAAATTGTCGTATTCTCTATCTAGGATGGCACAATCCATCCACTTGATCTGGGATCAAGTATAATGAGGTTTCAGACCTCCAACTGACTTTGGGTCAGGTAAACCAACTTCGGGTAGGTATGAGACTCTTTGTGAGTCCTATAAAGGTTTTTTACCTGTGCGCTAAATCTATCAGACGGGAATGATGTCTTTGTGACTGACCCACTTCTATTCTGAAATAAAGAAGCCACAAAAGCAAGTTACGGCGGGATGACGCATGATGTTTGGATTGCACAGGTGGATGGAGTTCTCCCTAGTTGAGAGGGAGTGTTAATTTTGGACAACTAAGTCCAAACTCCATGTTGTGATGCTTAGATGAATATGCCAATATTTTTATTGGATTCCTCTTTCAGAGATGTGCAAGATTGATCTAAAGATCATCTTGATCCGATGAGAAAAACATTTATTTTGAATTTATTCAAAATAAGTGCGGGTCAGCCTTAAGGTTTTGTGCCCCAGCAGTTGTGTCACACACCCTCATTGATGGATATAAATTGGTCAACGTTGGAGGAAATTTTCACTCATCTCATACTCACACATTTCTCTCTCCTCATCTAATTGGTTCAATGACCTTGGAGGATCTTCTCTCCACACGTGGGAAAATTTCAACAACAACACATTTATGTTTTCGGCCTAGGGTTTCTGCAGCAACGTTGACCAGCGTTGAATTTGGTTAACGCAAGGTCAAACGGACCTGAAACTCTCCCAGAATTTTGATTTTCCAAATTCACATTTTTTGGCACTGTCCCCGAGGCTAGACATCGACTTTGACTTGGATGTGTTGACCTAGTTGTTGTTGTTGTTTGCGTTGACCGTTGAATGACATCGTTGACTTTTTGTTGACTTTTGGGTTGACTATTTTGGCTATCCTAGAGGGTTGTGTGACACTTCTGGTTGGATGACCATATTGAGACTTTGTTGGTTGAAGCATCATGTTGACCGCCTTAACACACTAACACAGTTATATATTTCTGGCTTGTCTTCTATCGATCTACTGGTATGTTCTATCAACATTTTACTTTATTGTTTATGTGTTTGTTGACTGATATTGGGATAAAAATTAAAGTTGAATCAAGCATAGAACATCTACAAAAATTTACGGCCACCCTACCAACACCTACCCTGAGTTAGAGGAGTTAAAAACTCTACTACATGCCCAAAAAACGACCGTGTTCCCAGCTCTACCAATTGGATAGAAGGTTGCAACAACACACAACAAGGCATTGTGCACCAACCATGAATGCGCTATATGCATGGAATATGAACATTACACTCATAAATGCCCTAAAATCCCTCGATATAAAGGTGCATTATGCACACTCGTGCAAGCCAATTATTAGGCTCCATTAGTAGTAGCCACAAGACTAGTTGATGATGGATCCAAAAAAAATCTTTACATACTAGAATCAACAACTTCATGCTCATATCCCCCTTATCCAACCCAATATTATAAAATAAGGCAAACAAATTCCACATTTCCTGCCCTAGCTTGTGCCTTGTGCGATGAACCCGACCATTTGATCACCCAGTGCCCTAAATTACAGGCATTCAACTGGTGGTATCCAGTCAACTGGGTTGGTCAAAACAACACATCCAGACATAGATTCCATAATAGCCATATTTGTACAGGAAACCATCATGTGTGACACTGCCCTCATCCTTCCCAATTCCGCTCTATGTTATACTTCATGCGTCGATTCATCGCTAAAAACTTCGAATTAGTCAGACCAGACACCACATCTTTGGATAAAACTACACCACAAGGGGATGACGCATCTAGGGTCATCTTATTTGTGTTTGAGGAAAAAAGGTTTTCAATAGTCCAACCAGCCTCCTCTCACCATTACCAACCTAGATATGGGAAAAATACCAAACACCCAAGTCACTTGGTCCAAACCACCCCCCCATGTTCCCTATGCGATAAACCCAACCACTTGGTGAACCAGTGTTGGGAATTGGGTAAGTTTAGTGATGTTTTTCACTTAGTGGCCTAGATTCCTCAAATCCATTTCTCCAATCAAGAGAAAATCACACACTGTTATTGTCGCATTTTCTCTCAATTTCATCACACGAAGAATTATCAATACCTTCCACGTTTTAGAGAAACAAGAGAAACGTTAATCCAAACCCACCCTAGGAAGTCACACCATGCTAGTAATAAGACCCAAATATGGCAAGCACTCAGAAATTCCTCATCTCACGGCCCTAATCATGCGTCGTAACATTATGCTATGATCAATCCCAACTCACACACTATCTACTCGGTTAGCACTAGTCTTGCGTACACCATTTTAATCAGTAATTATTATAGTACAAAAGGATGCCATATGTTACTAACATTTCGGCATATTAGGATTTAACGTCGACCTCCTATTGGAGAAGAAACCTTTTCTCCTTATACACCAACAAGGTCACAAGAGATCCCTTCCACTCACTATAAACCAACCATTATGGAAATTATTCCACCACCTAATGTTGACAACACACAACATCACATATGATTCATCTCATCATCCGTGGGAACCATGATTCATGTTATTTGCTCGTCATTTTTTGGTGCCGAGACCGCTAAACCTACCACACCAATAGTAACATTACCGACGTTTCATACCCATCCCATGTGTACGTTGTCAACTTTTCTTGGTGCTACAGAATCAACCACCGAATCATATTCTTGCTTGTCAACCAGCACTGTTAGGCCCAAACTCCCTCCTCACGACCTCACACACTCCAATTCAACTTTAGAAAATATTTTTCACTCAGATGAATATATTCTAGAGACCATGAAAAAACCCGAATTTCCATGGGACGACATGCACCATTGTTCATTTTTATACCTAAAAAATCATTTGTTCCTACTGACATACCAACCGACGATATTTGCACCATAGAATCTAAATATTTCCCACCATCAGGAAGAAAAAATTGGTTCAAGAATCCCATCCTAGCGCTTGATGCGTTTGAGGAAGGAAACATGTCAAATATTTCACCTACCATTAAGGTCAATATTTAAAACAAACCTGGCAAGGTTGAAGAAATCTCCTTTGGGGCAGCATGCTCTCTAGAAGTGCTAACCTCATACATAACCATGTTTCAAGAATAAAGGGGCAATTTTCCATGGAACACCATATTAACACATGTTCAGACACCCATCTCGTCCAGCAGAAACAACGTCAATTGCATCCCTATAAGGAAAAAGAAATCAAAAAAGAAATAGAGAAACACCACAAATATGGATTCATCTATTTGATTTCTTAGACATATTGGGTTGCTAACACTATACCCATCATGAAAAAAAGGGCACCATTTGCGTTTGTACCAATTTCTGAGATCTGAACAAAGTGTGTCCCAAAGACAATTACCCTAAACCATTCATCGACCAAGTCATCGATGCTTTCACCGGCCATGAGGACCTATCCTTCATGGATGGATTCTTTGGGTAGAGTCGGATCCAGATTCGTCATACGGATCGTTAAAAAACCACATTCACTACCCTGTGGGGTACATTCAAATACCAAGTTATGCCTTTCAGTCTTAAAAATGTTGGCACCACCTTCCAGCAAGCCATGAATTACATCTTCCATGACTTGGACCATCTTATTATCACCTATTTGGACGAACTCATGGTACAATCCAAGCAGTGTGCTAACCATTTGGAGGATCTCCGCTTGAACCCACTCAAGTGTGTTTTCTGTGTCAACACCAGAAAACTACTGGGATTTATAGTCTCCCAACATTGTATTAGATTCAATCATCTCAAAGTCCAGGCCATTAAATAAGTACCACCTCCAAAAAATTAAAGTAGTTACAAAGCCTGCAAGGTAAGGTCAATTTATTATGATGCATTGTCCTTGACTATGCTACTTGCGTGTAGGGCTTCCTGCACCTCTTCGTCATGATATTCCCTTCTAATTGGATGAACAAGGTCAAAAATAATTTGAAGCTTTAAAATACGTGTTATATTTAACTCCTTTGATTATTCCACCTAACCACAATAAATACTACACCATATATATATCTACATCAAATATAGCCATTTATGGGGTGTTAATCCAGGTTGAACCAGAAAATAGGGAGCACGTAATTTTTTACATCAGTAAGAACCTATCCGAGCCTTCATTTAAGTATGATCCAGAAACAAAAATCGCCTTATCCCTAGTACATTTAGTACAAAATCTTAGGAATTATATCATCCTTCGAACCACCACAGTCGTAGAAACTATCAACCCTATACGATATTTTATTACTCGCCATATGATGAATAAAAAATATGCTTGATGGGTAGTTATACTACACAAATTCGATCTACAATTTAATTCCCCTAAAAGAAAAAATGCACTCATCCTCGCCGAATTTATCACTGATCTCTCAACAGAGACCCACGGATCTCCTATTAATGATGCACTTCTAGATGAACATATTTTCTTAGTATCAATGAACGAACCTTGGTATGGTGATATCCTCTTTTTATGAACTCAAAATTTCAAACCTCAGCTCACTTGTGGCGATCAAAGGTGCATATGCCATCAGGCCCCCTGTTGCATCCTTCTAGGAGATTTCCTTTATCGACGAGGCATCAAAACCATCCTTTGTAAGTTACTCACTCACGATCAATCCAAGCAGGTATTGAATGAATTTCATAGTGGTGCTTGCGCCATTCACCTCTCAAGGATGACCACTTCTCAAAAATTCCTTCCTTCCGGTCACTTCTGGACCACCCTTTTTCATGGCTGCATCCAAGCAATCAAAATATGTGAGTGATGCCAACGATATGCTCATAAGGCTTGAGCCCCTCCAGCTCCCCTGCATCCATTCATCATCCTTGGCCCCTTCTAAAAATGTGGCATAAACTTCATGACCTGCAAACCCCCATCATCTAGTAACCAAAAATACATTTTGGTTGTCGTCGATTATTTCACCAAATGGGTAGAAGCCATGCCCACATATAATAACACCACAGAAACCGTCGCACGATTTTTGTTCAACCATGTCATCAAACAGTTCGGTGTTCCCAAGGAATTGGTATCTGATCACGAGAAAAATTTCGAAAATGAAACATTCTAGGAATTATACCAACACCTTGGTTTTTATCATGAGTTCGCATCCCCATAATACCCTCAATCCAATGATTAAGTAGAAGTCGTCAAAAAAGTCCTCAAAACAATGTTGTAGCATATGGTGAACAATCAAAAAACAAATTGGAACCACATGGTGTTCTCAGCCCTATGGGTGTACTGCACAATGGTAAAATAATCAACATGGTTCACACCCTTCCAAGTAGTTTATGGGGTGGAAGCTATTCTTCCCATCAAACGCTAAATCCCCACCCTACATTCGGTTATCGAAATTCTCACCGACACCAAAAATTTAGAGAAAAGGTTGGTGCAGCTAGAACTTGTCGATAAAATTCGACGAGAGTCTCTCCAACATAACAAAGCACACCAGAAGAGGGCCAAAACCTTGTTTTATCGCAACATCACCCCTTGGTCATTCAACGAAGGAGAGTTATTTCTCCGCTATGATGTCACCCAAGAAGATTTAGGACTTGGGAATTTCGAGACATTATGGAAGGGTCCATATATTGTCGAACACTTTCTCCTCAAAGGGGCATACATTTTATTAGAGCCCGATGGGACTTGCCTAAAAAATCCCCTCAATGGACTCTACCGCAAAAAAATTCACCCATAATCATGCTCAAGCATAGTCATAAAATGTACATGTATGCACCGTGACCTTTTTTTTATCATTACCATCTCATCATGGATTCACTCTAAACCCGCTCTCATCATGTGTCGCAAATGGATCATCCAATAGTTTATCATTACGAAGTTGTTGATGGTGCCTCATGATGGTCACAAAACCTCGCTGCTACAACCTGGGCCATATACTCTCATGAAAAAACACCATGTTTCACCAATGGATTATGTATCGGGTCATCCACCAATAATCAAGCTGAATATGATGTCGTCATAGGCCTTTTAGTTAATTCCTCCCTCCTAGGTATTCGTCATTTGCATGTTCTCCTTGATTCACAACTTTTTATCTCGCAGTTGAATAAAACCTTTCAGTTTCGTGATCCATGCCTCTTTTGGAAATATCTACATGCACAAAGGCTAGCTCTAAGTTTTGATCACATCACATTTACACATATACCAAGAGATCAAAATCACATAGTTAATCGCATAGATAATAAAGCCCTAGATTGGAATGCATCATATGTATACCATAAAGCATGAATCATTAAGCATCATATCCATCACATGTATAGTAAAAAAACATACATAGAATACATCATATGTATAAACATGTAGACCAAACACATCAAGAGAGTCACCAAAAAATATTATCTCGTATATATACATCAAAAAATATATACTGGTACAAAAAATGATTGTACATCCACTGGCTCATGGCCAGGTAAAATAAATCCTGAAAACACAAGGGAGCATCCTCATAATAGGTGTTTTCCTAGTACAAACATAAAAAAATCAACATCTAGGGATGGGGCCCTCCCCCACTCTCTTGGGGTTCAATCTCTGCATTGGGAGCCAAAATAGGATCTATAATGGCCACCACCATAGCTATATGCCACAGAAGTGTTCGAAGAGCCTAATCATGTGCCATCGTTGTCTCCACCATGACCTCACCTAGTCCTTCTCATCCCTTCTTGGGCATCTCCCTCTTCAGGGCCTCATCTATGCCCCAAGAATCCTGATAATATCTAGGCTCTACTACCAAAGCTTCCAATTATGCCTCCGTTGTTTCGGCATGCTCACGCCATCGCTCCATCTCCCTGGTAGGCCCAAAAGTGCTACCCTCTCCGGAGGGCACACCAACCTCCATCTGGCACCTCTGCACTGACCACTCAGGTACATATGCCACAGAAGTGGTTTAAGAGCCCGATCATGTGCCATCACTGTCCCCACCACGACCTCACCTAGTCTTTCCCTTCCCTCCTCGAGAATCCCCCTCTTTAGGGCCTCATATCTGCCCCAAGCATCCTAATAATATATAGGCTCTACTACCAAAGCTGCTGACTACACCTCCGCTATTTTGGCATGCTCATGCCATCATTCCATCTCCCTGGCAGGCCCAAAAGTGCTACCCTCTCCTGAGGGCACACCAACCTCCAACCGGCGCCTCTGCACCGATCACTCAGGCCCAACAGGTTTCCTGGCATCCCTCAACCGCTTTGGTATAGGAACCACTCTTGCAACACCCATACACCTCAAATTAGTATCATCATCATCATCATATATATATGTGTGTGTGTGTAAAAATACACAAATGAAGAACTCACAAATCCCATACCTGCTGGTCCCCAAGCATCACCTGGAGGAAGCCCCATGTATGGATATCCCTTGAAATCCATGCCACGGTACAGAAACTCCAAAATCAATTGAGGGTTGGATCTGAAAAAAACCTCCACAGTGGCGTTTTAATAATTCCCCGCAGCAAC
The DNA here is from genome assembly GCA_034641835.2 of Pinus albicaulis. Taxonomy (NCBI): domain Eukaryota; kingdom Viridiplantae; phylum Streptophyta; class Pinopsida; order Pinales; family Pinaceae; genus Pinus; species Pinus albicaulis. Next base: position 342,366,377 of record CM076583.1, read on the forward strand.
ACACCAACCCATGGCATCATCGATGCCCACCATCGGATAGATGGGTCTTTAGCAGTCCCTAGAGGCACTACTAAGAAGGGTCAGAGCATCAAAACCATCTCATACATGATACTAAATAGAATAATGGTGTAGCAAAAGCTTCGAGTCTCGCCACGTCATACCTGTATTAATTGGGACGTCATGCCCCTATATAAGAAATGAGCCCAATAAAAAAAGTGGCCCACCTGTAACCTCTGCATCACAACGATCTCGGGCCCCAACAATCAGTGTGGGGATGTCGAAACTTCCAACATCACGATCATCGCTACTGCAACTCACTCAGCAAAATCCAAAATCACAGGCACCTTGATGCAACCCTCCTCATAAGGATCAGGCCTGTAATGGTCTTCTTCCTCTGCCCATCTATGGATATCCACGTGCCCAACTAGAAGGGGATGTGGCAAGGCATCACAAGGAGGTATCACCCATGTCATAAAATAAATTTCCAAGTGTGCTAAAATCGGTATATCAGCCCCACAAACCATGAAGATTTTCCGATCTCCATCCCAACAACGAATCAAAAAGTGCAGGAATCGATCCTGCGATCTCAAAATGGGGTTTTGAAAAAATTTCAGTAACCCCTAACCAGCCAATGTTCGGCTTATAGTAGGATCCCCCTTGATCGCCGTATGAATGGGCTCCCAAACATGATCTCGCCAAATCATCCTCATACTACCATCAAGGATATCAAGAATAAAAATCAGTTCCCTATGCTATAAATATAATTTTTTTTTTGCAAACCGTGCACTTATGCCACAAATAGGTGCGCACTCCACGTGTCTGTTTCTTGAAAAAACTCATGGGAATTCATCTTCCAAGCCATAAGTCGTGATGACCACCGTACGAGGGTTCACGTGCCTGATATTGGTGCAGAAGCACGATCCACATGTTTTTTATTAACACACATGCATGAACTGTGCAGCGTTGGGTGGCCAAGCTGCACTTCACTGAATTGAAAATGCCACAAATTATGGCTATTTCAGCCGCATGGCTTGTGCATCTGAAAGGCGTTTAACCATGGCGTCATCGCATGAATCCCATAGAATCACACGACGACTACGTAATTGAATCTTAGTCGCCCACGTGACCCTATTTTCAACCCTAAAAAGGCCTACAACTACCAATTTCACAAAGAGTAGGTTATAATATCTTACCCAATTATCCTCGCTCACTTCCCCAATACACAGGATGACTGTGAATACAAGAAAAAAACCTAGATAAGCTTTGGAATCCTAAAATAGTAAGTGCAATAAAAGTGGTATTTAGCCCTCTTAGCCTTATTTATCACCCTCTTTGTCATCTTCTAGATCTCATTATAGGAGCTTAGGACCTCTATTTTCAAAATCATGAGATACGTAAGGATAAACACCACATCATCTTCATCTTGGTACCCTATTGTTAGGACCTCATAATGTACCATTTTGACTACATATTTTGTTACCACTTTACCATTTCTAGTCCATATTTAAAGCTTACATTATCACTTCCATCCATTTTTCCCAAAGGTATATAATGTTCTTCTCTTTACTATATGTTTAATTTGTTTTTCATATAATTCTACATTACTTTTATATTTAATCATTAATCAAAGGTATATAGTTGCTGAGGCAGTTTAAAGACCGCAAATAATCTATTTTGAAGATCGTGTTGCTGAAACAGTCAACAGGCACGCAAATCCCGTTGCTGAAACAGCCCGTGATTTGTGATTTTGAAGGTGTATTTCAAGTATGACGGCAACAAGACAAAGACAAGCAAGGGAAGTTGTTACACGGACCATTCTAAAGCCAGTATTTTTGTATCCATCGTAACAGCATTCTGCTATGGAAGAACAGAAAGTCCATGTTTTAGAACAGAAGATCAGATCTGGATAAAAATAGGATTTCTATGATGTAAATGTAATAGATGTCTCCTCTTTAAAAAGAGGATACATCAGCACTAGAAGGATAGTTAGAGACCGCGGAAGGTAAATTTTCTTGAACAGAGAAGGAGCGAGACTCTATTGTAATATGCTGCTTTTTGACAGATGAATAAAAGTTTTTTTTGAGCACTTCAATTTAATTTCTTTCTCTGGAGAATCTTGTGAGAAGGAAAGGGCCCGCCTTCATCACAAGATTCACCCATTTGCTCCTGTAGTCTGTTAAATATTTATGTTATTCACACCTTGATTAAGCCCTGTTTTCCGAAGTTATTTATGCAGTTCTGTGTTTATTGATAGAGCTTTGTTTTCACTATTTACTGCATTAGCTTTATACAATTCATTCTTAAGAAGCTGCGAGTTACTTTATTTCAGCAATCTGTTTGTGGAATGAATGTGTGACAGTTTGATACCAGGAAACAGGTGCTGAAGATTCCTACTTGGAGGAATATGGTCCTGTTCTTTGTTATAGTTGATTGATCTTCCTTTCTGTAGAATGATTTCCTTTCATTATCTTTTCTAGGATTCTTTTAATGAAAGTCTGCAATAGAAGGATTGTCTTTGATGTAACAAGAGTAGGCTTCATCTTTGTTAAAGTAAGGAGTGGACAGTGTGGTTAATATAATTAGTGTCATTAATACTACAACATTTATTTGCTTTTGAAATTGAGCATATATAGTGTGTGATTGCCTTTGGAATAAATAGACCTTCCTGGGTTGAAAATCTATGTAGCACTTGAATTGTTAAAACAATTAAAGTGACCAACATTTTGGCACCGTTGCCAGGTAAGGAAATTATAGATTTCAAAAGCATTGATGATTTTCTTCTAGATGTGCAGATTGGATGAGAGGACGCGGAACCCATAAGAAAACTAACCCTACAGGTGGCAAGGGCAAAGGAAGGGGAGGAAGAAAGACTTTTATTGACGAAATTGTATCAAAGGCTGAATCTTCTCAGCGATTAAGCTCTCGAAGACCAAAGCCTCAACGATCCCCTCAATCAAATTATGAAACAGAAGAAGTTGTGAGCCTTGAAAACGTTGAGGAACCAGCAGCAAGTATTGAAGAACCAGTAAATAGTGTTGAAGAACCAGAAGAAAACACTAAAGAATCAGCAGAGAATGTTGAGGAATTAGCAGGAAACATTGAAAAACCAGTGGAAAACATTGAGGAGCTAGTAGAAAATTTTGAGGATCGAGCAAGTGCAGTAGGAGATCAAACAATGGAGGGAAACAACGAAGGATTCTTTGGTGGAGGACGAGTAGATCCTGAAGGATAAGGAAAAGATGAAAATTCTCTTTGTACCTTGGGATTTCCTATTAGTGATCTCCCTAGGGGAGAAACTCCTATGAAGAATATCCCACTGTCTGCCCTACCCAACTTCCATGGTTTATCCTTTGAAGATCCTGACGAATTTCTTTTTGAATTTGATATATTATGAAGAAGGTATGATTATGTTACTAATGCTTAGAAGCTGAAACTGTTTCCAGCAACACTAAAAGGAAATGCATTAAGGTCGTTCATGAGCCTTGGAAGCCAGGTAATCACAACATGGGAACAGATGAAATAGAAATTTCTGCTTAAATATCAAGATTATTGTCAGACAAGAGAAAAGAGGGAGGAATTATTAAAAATGGTACAAAAGGAGGACGAGAATTTGGAGGACTTTGGGAGAGACTGCAGTACAATCTGCAGAGATCCGATCATCCCGAGGTAAGTAAAGATATTCTTAAAACAATATTACTGAAAGGAGTGAGGGATGATTGTTTAGACGTGCTAAATATGCTTGGTAAAGGAGATATATCTAAAGAATCATATGATGAGATTGTTGACCTCTGTAAAAGATGTTCAAGAGGAGCTACAAGGAACAGCTCAAATAGCAAAGATGCCACATATTCAAGAGTTCAGAAATCAGCCAGTGGGGGAGAAACAAGAGCTGAAATAGGTAATTTACTTGAAGAATTTAAAACTGAAATGTTAAGTTCTTTTGCTTCACAAATTGACACCTTGCAGGTTAAAAAGAAGCAGGCTGAAGCAGAAGCAGCTCTGGCTGTCTTTTGCCCTAAATGCAGAGATAAACATCCACTAAGGGAATGCCCATTGGACAAAATACCAATCTGCACCCTTTGTGAGAAAGATCATGAAACACAACAATGTCCCTCTCTACCAGGAATCAAGGCAGCACTGCAGCCAACGGAAGAAGAAGCTGAAGCAGTTTACCTGCTAACACAAAGAAGACAATGGCAACCAAAAGGACAAGGTATGAATTCTAGTATACCATTTAATCGTTGGAATAATTATTCTGCTTTCAGTCAGACAAATTACCCTCCCTTTAATCAAATGCAATACCCACCCTTTAATCAGATGAACTTCCCACCCATGCAACAATCAAACCATCCCTTTGCTGATCCTACAATGTGGACTCCTTGGCCCCCACAACAACCATCTTCTTTTGATCATTGGAATTCAAATTGGAGAAGCCAACAACTCCCGTATCCAAATCAATTTCCTCAATTTCAACAACCACTTCCTCTACCATCAAATGCTCCACTAAATAATCAAATGAGACCCCAACTACCTGTGCAACCAAATCCTAACCCCAATAATAAAGTTGTGCAAGTCATTGATATTTAGAATCAGCCTACATTTCCTACTATGCAATGTAATGATATTCATTTGAGATCCGGGAAAATAGTAGAACCTATCATCGATGATATAACCTCTTCTGATTCTGATAAAGAGGAAACTGAGAAACATAAAAAAGAACAACCGCCCTCTAACAAGGGTATTGAAATAACAGAGCCACCATTCCCCGAGCATTTAGTTTTAACTAAAATGCCTGAAACACCTGCTTTTAATCTTTTAGGGGACTTGCAAAAATTATATGTTAAAATTCCACTTTTACAAGCACTAAGAGATGTACCAATTTATGCCTGAACCATGAGGGATATTTTTGTTAAGAAACCTGGTAGGAAAACTAAAGATCCCCTTACAGTTCATGTTATGGGTGATTTATCTGCATTAATGTCCGGAAAAACCCCTCCTGTGAAATATGGTGACCCCGGCCATCCTACTGTGACAGTTCAAATTGGTAAAACGATAATTCCTCAATTTATGGTAGATCTAGGTGCTGCAATAAAAATTATGACTCTTGAAACTTCACAGTTGTTACAGCTGAATAACACAATTAGAGATACACCAACCATCCTAGAGTTAGCTGACCGTTCTACAATTAAACCAAAAGGAGTTGTTGAAGATCTAGTTATCTCGGTTGAATCCTGGAATTACCCAGCTGATTTTGTGGTATTACAAACTAAAACAAAGTTGGGGGGACACCCTTTAATTCTAGGAAGGCCATGGTTGGCCATAGTCGATGCCTTTATCAGCTGCAAATCTGGTTCAATGACAATTTCTAATGGTTATGAAACTAAACAACTTACTCTTTATCCTCATGCTACACCCATAATTAATAATGAAAATTCTGTGTGGATGGATTATGATGATAATGCTATTCAACCCATTTTAACTATCGGACAAGCCTTAACTCTTAAAGACAATACAGAGGATGAAATAATTAATAATTTTATTTGCGAACCTTCCTCTGTAATTGCTGAAACACACAATCAATTGACTACACTTTTTGAAACGGATACCCAAGAAAAGATTGAATCTGAAGATTTATCTCAGACATTAACCACCATCTCATCTAAAAGCATAACAGTGGAAATCGAACCTGGAAAAACATTAAATATAAATCCTGATCTAACAGTTGCTGAAACACAACAGTTAATGAAGTTATTACTTGAAAATAAGGAAGCATTCGCATGGGATTACACGGATATGAAGGGAATCTCTTCTGAATTATGTACTCACCAAATTTATATTAAATAAGGGTGTCGACCAGTCTGTCAACCCCAAAGACGAATGAACCCTAATTTAAGAGAGATTGTTAAAGAAGAACTTCAGAAATTTCTTAATGCAGGATTTATATACCCCATATCTGACAGTGAATGGGTTTCCCCATTGGTAATAGTCCCTAAGAAAAACGGGAAATGGAGAGTGTGTGTTGATTACAGAGCCTTAAATAAAGCTACTCAAAAGGATCACTTTCCTTTACCTTTCATTGATCAGGTGTTGGATAGTCTGTCAGGAAAGAAATTCTTTTCTTTTCTAGATGGATTCAGTGGGTATAACCAAATTAGAATTGCACCCCAAGACCAAGACAAGACCACTTTTACTAGTCC